>JASTWQ010000222.1:0-329743 GCA_035220615.1 Leptothorax acervorum
TTTCGTAAATAGATTATGGCGTGAGATAATGAAAAATTTGCCAGGGCGCAAGTTATCACGCTCCTCTCTTGGAACTCCCTTCTTTCACCACAATCATTCTTGATGCTTGTTTATAATTCGGGCGATGTTTAAAAAGTGTCGCATTATGCGCGTTGCTTTTGAACCTACACGGAGAGAATTTTTCGTTATATTTTAACGCAAAATTCACTACAAATTTTGCTATGTTTGGTAATAAGCTTGGGACAACTTGACAATCTGTCAAATATTATTGGTAATAAAAGAAATTTTTTAAATATGAAAAAGACATTATATAAACAACATAATAAAAATTACCAAGCAGATTGTAAAGTGTTCCAAGGCAATAATTTTACAATGCGCTTCGTAAAATTTACATATTTTTATGTAAAATTTTTTAAAATGTATATTTGGTATAGCATGATTGCTAACATTCTAATAAAACACCCCCAAACTGAGGGATCTCCAAAGAGGAGAATTCACGTGGCAAGCAAGATACTCTCGGTGGGTTGCCATCACCTATTCCGAGAGGTTGGCGATCGAATAAAAACGATTTTTAGTTTTGGTCGAGGTCGGATTCGAACTCGGAACACTCGGATCCTCGGCTCACGAGCCCAGCGCACATCCCTCTGAGCTACGGTCCTTTCTTTCTCGTTCTTGTTTATACAAGTTTATCTATAATACGTAGCTAGACACCCCGACAATGAAAATAATCGAAAATCATCAAATATAGCCGATAAATTACCATGCTGCATGGTAAAATTATCAGGGGCAACTAACAATAAGTCAGATTAAAAATATGTATTATGCTGCATTGTAAAATTTATATAAGATATTTTATATGTTTAGCGCTACTTGGCATTTATTCTATTTAAAACAATAAAGAATCATAAGATTTTAATATATTTTGAAATTATGGAGATTTTACTATGTATTTTAGTAGAATTAATCAAATATATTTTATATTTATTATAGTACATATTAATATTTTTTATTGTGGTAGAAATTAATCAGAGAAACTTGCATAAAAATCTTTGAAATACCATGTTGCCCTACGATTACCATGAATTTCAGGGTAAATTTTTTGAGAAAATTCTCTCCGTGTAGTTATTTATATGAAAGAGCGTATGATGGTCTTTGTTAAATGTCTCAAACATAATCCATTAATATATGTAGCCATTAAGTCTCATGTAAGTGATCGGTAATGTCTGAAAAAACTGAAAATCGAAAATGTATTTTTCACCTATGAGAAGTTGCGCAATCAGCATTCAGCAATGCCATTATCGCGAGAGGTATATGCATTGAGATAAGATAATTTATACGGCGCATCACGTGATTAGAATAATCGCAGACTTGTCTGCTATCTGGGGAACTGGCGGCAAGAAAATTGAAATATGAATCATCGAGTACACAACGCGTGTTCCAAATATCTCTTTAATGTCTCACGACTGCAGAAGATGTACATATATTTTTTACGTGACAAACTTTGCGTAATGTCGCGTTTTAATCTCTATGAGATTTCTACATATCAATAATTGCATTTTTATGGGTGTATGGCGTAATTCCTAAGATTCTTTTTCAATCTAAGTTGAATTAAGAACCACGAAATGAATGTTACAGATCGGATATAGACAGAGAAAGCGATTAATCACAGTTTTGGGACGCGATTAGCTATATTTGCGCGAAAAATTAACTATTTTTGAAATTCGACAGATATGTGGGTTCCGGAAGTTTGCGCTTATATCTACGTTTAGTCGCAATGGCTAATTTATATCGGGGAACTTTTTCACGGATCGTGGTACCGCGAGTCGGTCATGAACGGCACGCTGAACTCAACACGACGACTACGAGCGGCAGTCGGCGCGGTGGCTCATTCCCGTTGATAAATTCGCGTTTGCGTATGTCTGAATGCACCATTGATGAGAGGTAGAAGTGGTCAACGTCGGCCAAGAACCTGGTCCTACCTCGGACAGCACGTGCGCGCGCGAGCGCGCGCTGACATTAGTATTAATAGTTATGAATCTAGAATAGAACGTACCAGGCTGTGTGTTATGCAGATATGCGAGGTACATCCGCGCGCGTTTTACAGCCGAGAGATATGAATGCAAATGCGAGGAACGTTAGAAAATCGAAAGAGTTCCGACGCACGGTCTTAGGAGTCCCGATCGGTTGAATGTTGAATCGCGCGTCGACGCGGCTCGCGCGAGAAAGGAAGGTCGCGACGCGACGCGCCGCGCCGCGCCGATAAACCCGATGAAGAAGAGCTTCCCGGAAAATTGCGCGCGTCCCAAAGTCTCTACGCAACCCGCTGAGAATGCCATTAGGGTTAACGATCTCGGCGTGTCGGCGTGAACAGTAGGTATAGGACGGAGCGTGTGAAAGCGCAAAACAGAGAGACGCGATAACGACCGAGCGAATTCGCGCGAGTACGTTTTTCGCCTTCGCAACGCAGATAAACGCTTCTTACTGTGCGAATAATCGACCTTTTCAGACGGCTGCTATACCGTGGGATTACAGTGATTTTATATATACCTACTTTATGTGTTATTTTCTTTTTATTGACATTGCAGATCATTATCACGGATTTATTTCAAGCGTATTTATTCAAAGTTTATTTCATACTTGCGGTTTTAATATATAATAGAAAGACAATAAATATCACAATTAAGTTGAGACTCAGGAAATTTTGCATCTTAAGGTTTTTAATTAATTGTAACTTTTTTAAACAATTTGCATAATATGTTGGCATTATTTCTAAAATTAAAAAAATATATGATATTTGTTTGTCTCACTACTATTAAAATTAGCTTCTTTTTATTATAATTCTATTTCTCAAGATTTTTTTTTTAAATACACACATTTACTTTATTAGTTTACTCTACTGTCAAATGAGGAGAGATATGTTCTTTTATACTTCTGTGCAGATATAATAAGTGAGGTAGATCTTTCAATGCAAGAAGAAAAATTAGCACTCTGTAATGATCTATGTAAGGTGGATAATTTTGTTAGTGTCAGATATATCTTAATTTTGGGCCTCATACCTATTAACTAGAATTTATGTGCGGTTAATTTTAAGTATGATCTATGATACGAGTCGTATATATTACGAAAACTAACCTACTTAGAGTAAATGGGTGAATTCCTTACGAATTAATTATATGCAATCTTTATATAGTACCTAAAGAATTCTCTTGCCTATTTTAGAGCAATCAGAGTTTGGTTTAAAATGTGAGGAGTTCTTTAGCTGATCATTCGAATGCTCGTTTTTTGGTATCAGGTGCCCTGTCTGCCTTCAGGTATATTTATAGTATAGTCTTCTTAGAGCGTGTGCTTGCGAATTAGAGGAAACTAGATAGGCTTCTTCCTCCGACTACCTTAAACCCTGTTTTAGTTCTCCAAACTTCGTCTTTTTCCTTCTCCTGCATGCATTATTGAAGTGTGTGCGCGCGCGCCTGTAATAAAAGGAATGCATTTTGTAATTCGTAATGCATTTACACTTGAATTATTTATATAAAAGGATTAGACATTTACATAGTTAAACTGTTAAAAGATATAATCTGAATATACATAATATATTATATATGTTTTCACTACAAAATTATCCTGGATTTTTTGTTGGATAATATCGGTACGAAAACAATAGAAAAATGTAAAAACATTATTTTAAACACCCTTTGCACGTAAATCTTGTTATACCACCGTATGTCACGATACGTTTCGAGCATCTCGTATTTACTACACATTTATACGCGAATACACAGCGACGACACACCGTCGTTAGCGTTGTTGTCCGCCTTTGACGACACATCGTTACGTGAAAGTAATAATAAAGAGCGCCAAGTATAATAACGATGGCTAGGATTTTGTACAGGATCGGCGAACCGCAAAAATGTGAAGTGGTGTCGCGAGATGGGCTGAATGTATGTGTGATAGGTGGATGATCGGAGGACGACGCGGCCGATTGTAATTATTTTTTCCCCGATGACTCTGGCGCCGATCACCTTGTGATTGAGCCGCGAATGAATCAGCGTCGAGTATCGTCCCCTCATCAGCTCGGCTTCGCGTGAAACAACGAGGCAAAGTCGAGCCTTATCGGACCGTATTAGAACAAGAGATATCTCCTAGTACACGCATGAATTCGATATTGGATTTGCAATCGAAAGCCATCGTGCGGATGGGCTTTTGTTTTGTACTGTCAAAGGTAGAATGTTGCTCAACAAGATATTTCAGAGAAGGATAAAGATAATCCCGTGATAATTAAATGTAGATATAAATATAAGTCTGTAAATAATTATTAATATATTTCATTAACTATTTGAAAATATTATAGAAAAGAAATTTTTTTATATAAAGCTTTAGCAAAAATGACGATTATCATAATAATCATAATAATTATATAATCTATAAGCTCATCTAAATAATTTTGTTTTTAAATTAGCATTTCTAAGAAAATATTAATGGTATTTTATTACAAACGCAATAAATACGAATACAACGCTTCCGAATAGTTCGCTAATTTCATATTACGCGTAATTTTGAAATATTTGCATTGCAATTCTCCTTATTTTGATAATTCGATTATCAATTATTCTCCGATGCGGTAGGCAGCATTTTGCTCTCCAAATTGCTGTAAATTCCGCACGGTGTTAATTGTTTTCGCGATTGCCGTGTTTTCTCATAAAATGGCACGAAAGAATGCGTTATGCAAATGATTGAAAACGCGAAACGATGTGCGATAAAATTAAACAAACGTTCGATGATTTTTGCTGCGCAGTAAAACGCCGTAAAAACAACAATGAATAAGAATTATAGTTCATTTATAGTGCATTTAAAAACTTGATATATCATAAATATGCCTGGGGAATATTTGACAGCACTCATATATGTCACTTTGCTAAACAGCAAAGTGAGACGCTTTAAAAGAAAAGCTTGTTGCTCAGTTATTCACATGTCATATTACGCACGACAACATCGCGTCGTCTCAAGATCGCAGAACTCGTTCATCCAATCTCGTTCGCTTATCTCGGCATAATTATGTACGGAATAATTAAACGGCGGGCATTGCGACACAGAGGTTCTCCATTCGAGCTTTATCGTTAATCCGACCAATGAATTATCAAGACCAGTACAAACGCGCGACGTTGCAATTTATATTCGTGGCGTATTGCATCCGATAACATCATTGTTTCACAGCGGCAAACGTATATACGCAACCGCGGCAAGTATTTGTGCGTTTCATTGCCTGCCAGAGCGAGCGAGGTACGATGACGCCGGCAACAGGGTGTCAGACATCCCAAGGAGCTGTCCAATTTGAACTTATCACCGGTTGCTTCACTACTCATTGGATTATCTCACGACAAGGTGTAAACCTGTGAGAAATCGATTGGACGAATTTATCGGGCGTTCGTGCGTGGGGACTGTGCTGGAAAACAGCGAGATATATCGGACTGCCGCAATGTGCGGAAGGGAGAGACATTGGAAATCATTCCCAAGCTTCCTTACCTGCTATCCCCGTTGGAACGAGCCGAGAGAACGAGTCGGCAGGCGCCACGAACAGGCGAACAGATATAGTAAAGAGTTCCTCGACCTTACGGTTCGATCCTCCAAGTTCCTCTTCCTGCTTTCATATTATAGAGTTTAGGAGATTCCAATACTATTCGAGAGAAAGTGAATGTAACCCACGTAATATAAGAATACGTACGGGAGATTTCCGCGTATAGCATTATTCCTTTTTCTATTTTTGGAATAGAAAAGTCTAATAGTTTTTCTTAATTTTTAAGACATAATTAAGAAGAAAGCTTATCGCTATTACATTCGTTTATTTGTGACGAGACGATAAAGATTTGCTTGCCGATATCATTGCTTGCACATTTCATCTTTCCCCTTATTTTTCTGATATCGTATATGAACTATAATTTAACGTAAAAAATTGTCTAAAAGGCCGCTCGATAAAATAAAATAATTATTGGAATCTGTCACACTGTTCTTGCAAAATATTGATGACTGCGACAAATGAAGATTTAAGACACACACAGTTCAAGTATATAACTTAATTTAATCCTTCGAAGATAAATGACCTACTATTGTTTGTGATTGCTATTTTAAAATATCAAAAACAGAATTTTCTTTAAAACTATATGTAAGAAATACTGCGAAAGAATATGAAAATATTGCGAAACAGTGTTTAAAAAAAAATAAATTAACCGTTTCTTCTTTTTACTGAGAAAAATGTAATCATTAAATTTGGACTTGTCCAAATGACGCAATTACTTTGTAAGGGCATTATTATATAATCATCGCCGTCTGATTGTCTATGAGTATGCATCTGCGAACCACTGACTACCGCGACTAACCGTCACAGGTGTTAAATATTAAACTCAGTCACCGGGGGGTAGACACGCTTTAGAAATCTCGCCAGACATTGTCGCGCTCTCATTTGGGATATGATATTTAACGAAGCTGTGTCAGAATATGCGACGGCGTGTTACGGAAATATTACATGTAATATTTGATCACTCATTACTGTCTCTACGAATCAGGTATTTTTATTACTCGAGATAATCTGATATGGTTTGATGCTTCCGGACGTGAAATATTGAGAGGCTACATTGCATTCTCATCGACTGTAAGAGACATTTTAATAAACACGCAACGTTATATGCGTCTCGGAGTTTTATTTTGCGCGTTGTATGAAATCAATCTCTCGTGAATAAACGCACATAAATTTATCTCTCTCTTATGCTTATTTACTCTTCATAAGATTATTCTTTAACAATTTATTTTTTAAGTAATTTATTTCTATATGTAATGTAACAAAATCACTTATTATTTTATATAATTATTTCAGACTTATACTAGAATTTCTAAAATATTTTATATAATTTTATATAATATATATTTTATATAATTTTATATAATCGATATCTGTATTGCGTAATGTATAATATATTGGAATATGAGAATAGTAGGTACCACTTTAACAAAGCCATCTGCAAATGAAGCCAGCTGACAAGGGTTGGGCGAAATATGATTAGTATATCGTTATAGAAGCATCACCTCAGATCCTTAAATTAAGTTTATTGAGCAATTTTCACGGTGTTACGTACTTACTATCGTTGCGACCCTCGTAAAAAGTGAGGGTGGCCGGTTATGTCGAGCGCGGACTCTTTCTTCGTAATATATCGCCACATTAAAATTTCGAAGTTAATTAAAAAAAAGTAGTTCGATGACATTTAGGATGTTGTAGGCGAACGTAATGCAAACGTAATAAAGCGCAGAGAACGCGGTAAACAAAGGAAATAAGCGGCTCGTGCTCGTTTTCCAGACTTTTACGAGTTTAAAACTTCTTTCTCTTCTTCCGTGCCGATATTTCGTAAACAATTAGGCCGACGAACCCGACCTCCCGATGCGATTTCGATGGAGGAAATTATGAAAAATAAAATACGAGGTAAATGCGAGTGAATTGCATAACTCTCTCTTTCTCTAATAGAAGGAGATATTTATTCTTTTTAATTATTTATTTAAAATTTTAATTTACTACTATATAGTTCTAAATTTTATGTTTTCTTGTGTTAAAGATTTATTTATTCAACCTTAAACATATAAATACATTTAGATATAAAATTATTGTTGTTTTCTCTCTCTTTTTCTTTCTCTTTCTTTCGCTTGGCACGCAACAGATCCAGAAATTACAAGAAAAATATTTTTTCTTCTATTGAATGAGACGAAGACGAAGTGGTTTGCAGCGATCATTTCCGGCGGGTGATCGCGCTTTCGTAATTAGCCGCCCCAGAAGTAAGCGTCGCTTCTTAATTCCGCATCGATTGGCAGAACTTACCCTCCTCTCACCCCCCAAAACCGACCGTTGGTCTCCCATCGAGGGAAATTTTTTCAGCGAGCTGCTCAGAAACGCGGAAAATCGTGAAAAATGCTTTAAATTCGAGGCGATTTGATTGATCGTGTTAATAAGAAAGTTTCCTTCCTTTCTTCGTCATCCCGCTCTTATCTCGAAGCTCGTGGAAAAGTGCGGGGTGCTTTAATCGATCGGTTACCATTGATTACGCATGATTAATGAACCTCTTGAAATATGGAAAATATAAACCCTCGATACTAACAAAACTCCCGTGCTTTACGGCATGATACGCGGAGAAAGTAATTAATAGCGTGGAAGCTGTTTTTACCGAGGCGACCATTGTTCGCGGTTTTTTGCTATCTTCATGTACTGAAAATATGAGTATTTCTTATTTTCTGGGATGTTTGTGCTAAACGAAGTATACCTTTTCTGTTTGTTTCAGGTAAGAGCAACTGTTACTCGATGTTACCATCCACGTTGCGATAAACATTCGTCCTTCGCGATCCGACTCCAGGTACAATATCTTATTATTGAAACGATATTTCAGTTTTCGTTACAAACATTTATTTGCCGTACTTACTCGTATCGCGACGCGTCTTACGCTTGTATTTAGAGAATTGTGTGCGTTTTTACCGAAGAATTCAAATAAAATCAGTCTTGAGACATAACACGGTTTAATAGATACATCTCGAAATTTTTAATACACAAATCTTGATACTCAATTTAATATCCGTTACACGTCATATTTGTAATCGCAATTCAATTGAGGTACTCAGATAAAGTTTGTCCTGAGTCTGAATTTTTTATTTTTTGTGATTTAACACTCGGTTCTTGAAAGAAACTGGTATGTAGGAGAGACCTGGGCAAACTTGACACTAGGCTTTTCGCCAACTTAAATCTATCGTAGAAACTTGCCTTTCCTACTGTAAATGCGTCTTTATGTGCCAGCGTTGTCAATGGAATTTGGTGACATTCTGAGTTATGTAACTTCTAGTGCGACATAAGCGTTTTCGATGGTGAAAAGTAATTTTTCTGATCTCTCGAAAATTTCTACTCTTTCATCGAGCTTTACTCTTTTGAATCTACAAGTAAGTGATTTTGATGAGAAATTCGATGCTCTGTACGAATTCGATAATCGTTTCTGCATATTTTCAAAATTTTTATGTTTTTGAAGTGACAAAAGTGAAAAACGACGTTCGGGGCAAAGTCGACACTAATCTATTTCGATAAAGCGTTGTAAATAAGTCATTTGCTTTTGACTTGCAGCAAAATGATTCGTACGTACAAAAGAAAAAGATCAGCGATAGATAAGAAAATGATGAAAGGAGCTGTACTTGCCGTAAAAAAAGGGAAAATAAAGATCAAACATGCTGCAGAAACATTCAGGGTGTCAAGACAAATTGTCGTTTATTATGGCTCATGATAAATTTGCGCGCACGGCCGATCGCGACTTTATTATACCTGCATTGTTTTTCAGACATGAGTTCAGAAGAAGATAATTTAAAGTCTATCCATTTTTGTTTTTCTCATTATTTCCAATGATTGTTTTACTTTATTCCGAATTTTTGTACTTTCTAAATACATGATAAATAACGTATTTTTATTTTCAGACAATAAAAAAACAAGTTTTAGATGAAATTGTATTGATTATGCAAAGTGTCCAGTTTGCCCCGGCATTTTTCAATTTGAAAATTTGTCTTCGCATCACTTTTCCTCTCCTGGGGGCAAAACAAAGCGATGTACAGCAAAACTTCCTGAAACATTTTTGTACCTAAAGGAACACTCTTTAAATGTGTACCATTGAATTCGCTTGAAAATTTTAATTAGTTGTTGAAAATTGACTTTAAAAAAATCGTGTCGAATTTGCCTCGGTCTCCCCTATATTATGTATATGTATGCTAATAATTTTGAATCTGGTAACATTTTTCCGGAAACTTGAGAAGAGAACAATTATATAAAAATTTGGTTTGAAGTCCAATAGATCTTTGAAGCTGCAGTTTTTCGAGCAACATGAAAAAAATCTATTCTTCAAATAACAGATTTAGCAATTTTTGCAAATAAAGTAATTAATAAACCATGCAAATTTTCATTAAAAGAAAGAAATATTTTGCGAGTAAAACAATTGATTTAACAATGTGCTAATATAGGTAATATACATTTATATATCAATTAAATTGAAAATAAAATTCAAGTAAAAATATTTCTACTTCCGTAAATATTCTCTGGAATGGAACTAAGCATAAACGACTCTATTTAGTTCACAAAATAAAGCGCAAAATGTGCAATGATTGCTTATTTATCGAAATGCAAAGAATATAATATACAATTCGATGCGATTTTGTTTCATACTGTATTATGTTTTAAGATACTAACGATTCTGTTGGCGCATGGCTTTAGGATTTGTTGCGGTACGTAAGGCGTTGAGATATTCCGCACGCTGTGTTGTCATTCGCGTAGTGAGATTCGAGCAATCAGATAGCGACATACATACATTACCCCTCGCAACGTGGTCGCGACAAATATTAGAAGATATCAAATGCGATTATTTCCTACGAGTAATCAGCATACGCGATTAATTAATTCCGCGACTATAAACATATTGTCTATTTATTGAAGCAAGTACTTCGCATAATTTATCCAGCATTGAATAGGGAGATAAGAGTTGCAAATTGTTTTTTGCTAATCTAATTTGCTCGTCACTTTCGCTCTGATTTTCACAGCCACCTGAATACACTGTCAGTTGATCTCTAATCAAAATGTGGCTATTAAATCGTCCGTGTCTCAAGATGTGAAACTATATTCTAGGTATCTCGCCTGATCAGTTTTCTGAGATTTATATAACGAATATAAATACGGTTCTTAGAATTAGTCTTTTTCCTTTCAAATATAGATATAAATTTGGACATATATTCCTGATTGATTACAATTAATGGTATTTAAGTAGCGCATAGCTCTTTAATAGTTCCACCAATTTAAAACTGTGTGATTTCTCGTTTTATTCGATATCGAATTTCCTATATTTACGTCGATATGGAAAATCTCGATTTAAGAAACCTGGTCTAACAACCACACCACAAGTGGCGGAGATTGTCGATTAATAATCTATTAAATCAGCAATTTGTGTTTGTGCTAAGCAAAAGAAGTTTCGAAAGTTCGGTCTCGCGCATTAATTATTACCGTGATAAGTTGCCAATTCTGTTCTCCCGCCGTTATTTTGCCTCTCGGCGTTGCCAGATAGATAAGGATTGAGAATAAATTAAAAATCCATCGCGAATTTACAATCTACTTTCATTATCTTTATTCATGGACACGTCATATATTTGTATCTGAATATATGACGTAGTGTCAATATTAAACTAATAATGTATGATGCCAGAGATAAAGTGATTGCAATAAATTAGAAATTGCCAAATAGAATTGCTATATGTGAATGCGGATGTATTTGTTATAATTTATAATAATTGTTTATATAATATGTATTATTAAATATTATTATTATTACAACAATCTGAATAAGGGTCATAGCATACCTGCAAGTGCACTGTCGTTGCTTCAAGTTTATTCGAGAAAACCAATAAAAGAATAACGATTATTCGTTCTTGTGGACGAACGAATTCAGAGCCAATAAGTTTGATCGCCTTATAGAACGCTGGTTCTCCGTGTACCGAGCGGGCGTCTATATAATAGTTGTCCGTAATTGGCAACACAGATCTGCTCCGCTAAATTACAGACAATGCATACCTTATAATGTTGTGCGGTACCATTATACTCTGCAGTTTCCTTCCCCGCGCGCGCTATTTTGCTGCCCGGTTTCTGTTACCCGTAACAGGTCCACCAGCCTACGTAACGTCGGTATTGTCCAGAAATTTATCTCGAAGCGATCTGAGTTTGAAGGTTCCTTTATTCTTTGTTATATTGTTTCGTTACCTTTAGCGATATCGTTCCTTAGCCGCAGACCATCGATCCTCGAGACTTCGTTTTCTATACAGTATTTTCCTCGAATGTCTTACACGTCGATTTATAAGTGAAAATATTAGAATTGCAACCATTACACGATGAAAGCGAGCTCATTAATATCATATGAGGTATGAATGATGAGATATTAGCATCTCGTGAGAATGTTTATCACAACGCGCAACGCGATGGTATTGAATTACATTAGATTCACGATGTTTCACATGATGTTAGCGATGAATCATAATTTGAATAAGTCATTATCTACGAAAATTTATTAAAAAGTTCATTAAATTCTCGTACTTAAGAAAAAAAATTACGAATATAATACATTGTCACATGAGAATGAACCAATTGAGAACTTGCAGGAGCTAGAAGTTCATGCGGCATTGATATCATAAAGAAAGCAACAAATGAGTCATTCCGCAGCAAAGCGAGAAACGAGTCCCTCGAATCGCATCAATTCTCGAACGTACCTTCAGAACACACTCTCGGTCGCCTTCGACTAAAGTCGATCTAAAATTTAGGTTCGCATCGCGCGCGGACGTTGGGGGAGGGGTCCGTTGAGGGTGGACCCTTTTACCGGGGGCAAACACAAAATGCATTATTTATTGCCCGTAGCGGCTGGCAATTCATCGAATTCCCGCTAAAAGCAAAAGAGTTGAGGTCGAGGGTTGGCACTCGTGCAACGCGAGGTGCGTTTATCGGAAACGGCCGCGAGGGTGGGGCTAAGTGGCACCTTTTTTCTTTTCCACCCCTTTGCACATACTCACGCGTGTGCACGCATTCTCTCACGCGACTGAAAACTTTCCATCTCTTCTTGTATTGATACCTCCGTGTGCGAATATACGTTTTTTTTTTTTGCTCTCTGCGTCTTGTATATCTAGAAAATTACTTCATTCGATGCAACGCTGCTTTACCACAGTTTTTAAAAAACAATAAAGTAGACGAGTAAAATAGAAAAAAAAAGAAAAATGAGAGAGAACTTTGAATTCTTTTCAAGAATACTTTAAATCTTTCTGACAAGCTTGCATTTCTAGATTTATGTAAGGTAAATGTACCAATGCCTAGACGTACCTATTTCTGGACACCTTTAGTATAACGCGAATTAAAATCAAAGATAAAAATATTTTTCTTGTATTTTGAAACTTTAGTTATAGTATCCAAACGTTTATTTCCATAAATTTAAATTTTTTTTAAAGGTGTCCAGACATAAGTACGTGTCTCGGCATTGGTAGGTACATTTTCCTTATTATTGTACAATTTTTATACACACAAATCTTTTTCTGTATTCAAACTTAATTTAATTTTGGGGAGAAAATTGTTTCTCTTTTATTAAGGTCTAACAAAGTCATTTAAGTAATTATTCGCATTTTATTAATCGTTTTTTTTATAATACCAGTAATACATATATTAACAATTTAACCTTTTCTTTTGTAAAATCTGTACATGCTATGAACTAATTGTAAAGATAAATGGTGCACGTAGCGTGCATGTTCTTGTGTTCTAAAATTAAATTGCGGGGCCTGAAAGAAGCTTTCTTATCCTTCTACTCTCAATGAGGTCAATACTCATGTGTGTACAGTCCCACGCTTTCGCGTCCTGTATTTTCTCTCCCGAAAACGAATCACCCGTAAGTTTTCGCGGCACTAATTGCCAAGGCAACGAACGAAATTCATCGGTGCCGTTAAAGAGTGCCGCGAGGGGATGCACAAAGTGAATCGAATAAACGCCCGATCCGGATTGCCGGTCCCTCTCTTTAGTTCCCTTCTTCTTCTTCTCTCTCTCTCTCTTTCTCACTTTCTCATTTCTCCTTCTATCTCCTCTCGCTCCTTCGCCCCGTGATTTATGTTAATGTTTTTGTCTCGGAGGCGAGATACACCAAAAGGCGATTCGATTCGCACGGGCGCGGCACCCCCGTCTTCCCCTGTAGTTCTCGCTACGGATTAACTTAACTGCTTTAAGACGGCAATAAAGGTCGTCGACGCGATTTAACCGGTTCCCTTACTGCGGCACCGATACCCCGACGCCCGGAACGTTAAACCAATGTCTAGGCTGCATATTGACGGTAATGGGAAAAGTTCGGGCTTTCGGTATCTGACTTTGCGCGGGGGTGCGTCGATCAATCAATCGGACCGCGCGGCCCTCCCTCCCCCCGAAACCCCACATAATAACCCTTTCTCTCTTGTTCCGACTTTTTCCTTCCGTTCGTCCAACGACTTCTCGTCGGTATTTTAAAGTTTTACATCGCGGCAGAATCGTGCAAAGATGATTTGAACATAAGGGTAGTTCAAGTATCGCGATGTTTGTACGACATAATAAAGTGTGATGAATTTTTATTGAACAAAATGTCAAATATATTTTCTTGTATAACAAAACAATATTTTGTGCAAAAAAACATTTTGTTTATGATATATGAACGCTACATTTTAAATGTTTATTTTCGAGCAGTTCCTGTAATATAGGTTTATATAATAAAGGTTTAAATAATAAATGCGTTATTGTAAATATTATACAAAAAATAATAAAAAATTGCAAAATACTTTGTATAACGATTCGTATAAATCTAGAATAACTTTTTTTTTAAATTTTGATTCTCGAAGTAAAAAACGCCAACTGTCGATCATCTTCCACTCTTATTCTCTTTCAATCAAATATATGCTTAATTGGGATTCGTATATATAATATTTATAACTGATAAATATTATAACTGATGAATATATTCGCGTAAACTTATTTATAAATAAGTACAGTCAAGAATATTGATTCGACGTGTACAATAATAAGTATAACTTGTGCAAGTATCAGTTTGCAAAGTATACATAAGTAGGTATAGCAGTTTCTCTATGACTTTTACTAAAAAAATAAATAAAAGTGATCTACTTTAGTAAGATGCCGTCTAGAAGGAAAGATCCCTTGTAACTGCCGACAACAGTTGACAACCTGCGATTCTCGTAAACGCCGCGGATTACAATGCGCGACAGGTCGGTATATAGCCGCTGTCGAATCACTTTCATGGAAAGCGTGAAGGAGGGTGGCGGATGCGCGCCCCGATAGTCCGTATATCGTATAATAACCGCCCTTCGGACTTAACCGCGGCCCGCGCCGAAAGGACCGTTCTCTACGGGCTAAATCGCCGCGTAAACGCCTCGGTATATGGATCGCCATGGATTTCGTTTCGGAATTGGCGCGAGCGAGTGAGACTCCGTAGATAAGGTAATCCGGACCTCGAAAACTCGTCGAGACTCCGAAAACACCCCCTGCATACCGGACACCGCGTACCTGCCGGTCGAAAGACTTCCGACCGGTTAAATCCTCTCGTGACGGATATGGAGCGTAGCGCGATTAAAAATTTTCTTGACAAACGTTAACGATTTTCGTGTGTTTTGTGATATCGTCCGCTAATTAATTTGATGAATTATTTACCATGAGAATTTAAATCTAATAATAACTTCTAGCATATTATGTGAGTAATATTTCTGTCATGAGATCTATCATGATGAGAAACTTGGTTACATTTTTATTTTTTATTGAGTTTACTAACACAATGAATAAAATCGATTACGTATTCGTTTGAATAATAAAAGCGACAAACGCGTCTCAATATTTGTCATCCGGTCAGTTGTCTAATACATTGTTATGTAAGATGCAATGCTGTGTAGAAGAGATACGTTATGAATAATTATTAAATTATACACTTGTAAAATCTACAAGCATATTTGGTTTAGATATAACAAAAATTAATCACGCACACACACAATTACTTTCAATACAAAAATTTATAGCAATGCGCGATTAGTAACCGCCTCTTTTATTATTTAATTATACTTAATGTCAACAAAATAATTATTCTGCATTAATAAAAATATTAATCATATAAGGCTACAGAATGCGTCGTTAAACAAAATGGCAATAAGACAATAAGAAAGTGATAATATCATATCGTATGCTTTTCCAAAGAAGTCGCGATTATCGCGACTCCTGACGAGAATGTCACGATACGTAATATGTTACAACGGACGGTAGTTTAGAAACGAAATTAACACGTGGTGAGCGACAGCTAGTTCCCACGTGTATCATCGCATAATTCTTTTCCAAGGATAACGACCCGTGCTTTCCTTGGCGGCGGTGGCGGCGAGCGAGAAGTGACGGAAAATAGGGGATTCCCCTACCTACCTGATGCAATTAACTTGCTATTAGCGGAGCAGACGTTGAGCAGGAGGCCCGCCGCGCGCCGTTACGAAAGTATAGCCCGCTGTACGTGATTAAAGCGGGAATTCGTTACATCGGCGCGGCCGCGTCGATAAGATTAATTGATAAATGGCTGAATCGATCGGCGCCGTTGTAGTTTCGTTACGGCCGCGGCGCGGGCGGTGGGGCCCTCGCCAGGCGGCAAGATAAATATCTCGTCGCGATGCGGTAACCATGTAATCGGGTTGATTTCGGCACACGTAACTTCGCGCTGCGATACGTGAGAGATTATCATTACCGCGAGGATATCGGTCATTAGCCGTTAACGTATGTCTCCCACGATAACCTTGCGAAAGACTCCGTCGAACAAAGTCGAAGGAATCGGGAGGGTGATCTCTTTTTTTTTGGCTTCCATGATATCTCTCCTCGTTTATATGATGTATTTTTAACCTCTCTCGACTTTCTTCAATCTTTTTTTTGTCGATATTAAAATATCGAGGCGATATTTGTTATTGCATAACTATTAGCGAGTTTTCTGAATAAACAACTCCGATTTAGTATATACAGGGTGATTCAGAAATACACCGATAAACTTGGGGAATGAGTTCTTCACACAAAAACAAGAAAAAATGTCATATGAACATATGTCCGGAAACGCACCCCCTCTGAGCTGCACCCTCCAAAAGTTTTCCGAAAAAACTCGAATTTTCTGTATATTGTCTAAACTTGGGCTTCGAATTTTACGAAAATTGGTACATATTCTTAATTCGAAGCCCAAGTTTAGACAATATACAGAAAATTCGAGTTTTTTCGGAAAACTTTGGGAGGGTGTAGCTCAGAGGGGATGCGTTTCCGGACATATGTTTATATGACATTTTTTTCTTGTTTTTATGTGAAGAACTCATCCCCCAAGTTTGTCGGTGTATTTCTGAATCACCCTGTATGTATTTTATTTAAAATTGACATTTATCTGCGCTCATCAAAACTTTTATCACTTTGGGCTAATGGGTTACCAAGCAAGCCAACGCTCCGATTAAGGTCACACTTTGAATTTGGTATGATAAAAATTGTACTCTATACCACAGTCTAAACATTAATTAACAGCTTAACGTTAATTAGCTTTGTGCTCTCCTATTTTTTCCTCCATCTTACTTTTATGCTTGCAGTAACTGTCGGGCTTTTTTACATTTACGAAACGTAGTCAACATCAGCTGCTGCGATATGAGTATATTCACCTACCTATTTATAACGTTGATCACAAGTAACATTGATATAATCCCTTCTTTCAATTGCTTTAAATATTGAATATTGTATCGTACGATTTGCATATGAATAATCGCGTATTATTATTGTATTATTGTAATAAATTTATATGCGCGGCTGCGTGTGTATATGTGCAAGATTTGCGCGTGCATTTTGCATACATGCAACGAGCTCGCATACGCTGATAAAAGACTTATGCGCTTCTCCGGGAAAAAAAAAAGATTTGGGCGAACATTTTTTTCGGATCATGCATCTTCGTACAGACCGCCCATCAGTTTTCGTGGTAAAACATTTATGAAGTTTCCACGAAGTGTCGAGGAAAACGTGCGTTAACGCAAGATCAAGTAAATAAACCATGTGGGCAGAGGCATCAAGCGGCTGCTCGCCGCTGTGGATGAGACATCCCACCGATGGTGGGGCAAAAAGTGACGGCACGGCGAGGGCAAGGCAAATGTGTACAGTGAACAGTCTGCGTAGGTTCATCACGATCCACGTGTTCGAACAGTCATGCTAGTCCGATGACGCCGCCGTGCGTTCGGAGAACAAGATGAAGGCGCGTTAAATGATATTTAGGTCTGTTCCTGCGGAGAGAAGATTATACCGTTTCGGAATTACGAATAGTATAATGATTAATGGGTGACAGATTGGTACCACACCTGGATGATGCAACTTTATCCGATTACTACTTCTCGAGTTCGAGTAAAAGGAATGTTAACTGTTAGAAAGTTATGTATTCAACATGCGTGAAACACGCGCCGTAACGTTGTGTGCAGTTTGCATTCATTCTGCAGGATTAGATTTGTGTTGAGCGGTTGCTAGATCTTTGACAAACTAATTAACATTTACAAAAGATATTTGTATATCAAACGGTCAAGAAAGCGCGGCGCACCTTAATTTAACTATGGATCGTCATCGAGTCGATAATGCAATTCATCGTACTAAAAAAATCATTTGGAGGAGTACTTCTCCTGAAGATCGTGTTGCACACTCGAGATCGGGTTAATCATAATAATTGCGACAGATCAATCCGCGCTCACCGAGTGTCGCTTGAAGAATTACGAGAGTCGGAGACGAAAACGCGCCGTGGAGACGTCCGCGTCGCGTCATCCGCGCGAGTCTATCATCGCTAGGCTGACACTAAGAAATCGCGGTGTGCGAGGTGCGAAGACTGAAGAGGAAAGTCAGGGCATTCATACGGCACTGTCACACTCGGCGAACGCAGAAAACGTGAGCGAGCGAGACCGACGAAGGCAGCGGACCATGGCGATTCGTGGGAGGAGGTTAAAGTCCGCTTTACAGCGAATTCTGCGCCTCATCAGCATCGTCGATCGACCGTTTTCCGTTTGCGATCAAATAAACGGACGGAACTTAAATGAGAACATTGTAGAAAGCACGCAACTCTGCGCACCGCTGCGTGAATTTTAATCATTGATAGCAGCACGTTAGTTTATCTCTCAGTTTATGAATATGATATTTATATGAATTATATATTAGACGGTTACATAAAACCACTGGAAAAATATGAGTGCCTTTTTTATAATTATTGCAAGATTAATATCGATTAATTTATTATTAAATTATTTTAACATGCTAAATATCACATACGATAATTTTATCATTTCTAGACGCATATGTGATACGTGACACATATAAATAATGAATATTATGAAGAATAAAACATGTAAAATAAATTTCTTATTCTGTACAGCGGAAACTATTAACAAAATAAATAAATAAATAATACATTATACTATATTAGTGAAGTAAACAATAATTATTATCAATTTTTTTTTAAAAAATTAATATTGTCGCCAAACTAAATAGAGCGCAAATAGTAGAAATTGAAATAATCGTTTGAAAAGTTACGCTCCATTTAATGACGATCATTTTAACGACCTCGGAATGTTGGTCATTAATTTTATTAGACAGTTTCATGTTGTATCGCTCATTTTGCTTCGATAACAAATGCTGAATCATCTTACGTACTTCTAATTACAATCATCGTGAGGATCTTAACCAGTCAACTGTCGTTCTACGACTTCCACTTTTCCGAATATGGTTTTAAAACGGAGCTTTATTCATTGACATAAAAACCAGAGTGTTGACCACCAACCATGACTCATGATTGTACAATCGGTCAATGAAGAATTGTGTCGCATCTTCAAAAATTGACGCAGGTTTAAAGCGGACAAAAGTACTCAGACATCGAAATAATCTACTACATGATACATTTAAAACTAGCAGGAATGATTCACAGTGGGTATAGATTAACTTAATGGTAGTTCTTGACAAACAAAGAAATTCATATTTTTCTTGACCGAAAACGCCGAGATATATTCACCGATAACAGGAACTTATCAAAACAGGGACTTATCAACAGCGATTCCGATCGTATAATCAATAGGAATCACGCAAATGTATTACGTAAACAATATGGGATAGCTGTAAACAATTAGAATATCGGCATTATGCTAAATGATTCTCTCGTCGCGTGCTGATTTAATGAGTGTATGTCGCATAATTTCTACCGATGTTGCGACCTCAATAAATGCCGGCGAGCGCAACAGACGTCTCTCTCTAACACGACGATCTATTAATATCACAGATATCTTTCACATTAGGCTCACAGATGTAAACAACGTGTTTCATACGTTGTCAACTTGATAATGTAGGCGCACGCATCGGCACGCGCCGCTTCAAGCGACTTCAACCTTCAAGCCGCGTGCGCTCAATGAGTTTGAAGGAATAATTTTCGTCACGCAAACTTAACTATCGCCAGTCGAACGCGAGAAGCATTTCCTAAGATTAAAATGCATATTTTATTGGTCAGATAGTGTAGGTTGACTTAAGTAACAAACAAATATTAGATAATCAATATCGATTATTGAACTGTGTATTCTAATATTCATCGGATTATTATTATTTTATTTTACTAATTTATTTATAATAATGCACGGGAAAATATTATAACAGTGTATAATCGGACAGTTGAACAAGATAGCAGCATTGCTTAAATAATGTGAGTTTTTGCTAAAAACCACAATATTTTATTTTTAAAAAAGATAAAAGTAAACATACAAAAGTACATAGGTATACATATATAATATAAATATGTTAAATATGTTAATAATAGTCATATGCGCGTTTAACTACTGATAACAAACAGCTTACGATTACGATCTGTTTGAGCTTAGGATTGGAACAAATATATTTTTTGACATGGTAGTAGGCCTTTTTGTCACACTTTCGGACTACAAAATAATGTTTCTTATATTAGTTCTAATTTTTATTAATTATATTGTCACGCGTTAAACATTTTAATGCTTTCTACTTTGTAGTGAGCTTGAAATAAGCACAATATATCTTCAATTTTTCAAACTCATTAGCACGTAAGTAATCCACGCTTTTGAATTTATGTTTCTTTATTTTATGTGAATTGAAGAAACAAATAACGCGCGCGGTTTTATACGCGGAGCAGTACGTATAATAATCTATTCGTCTTGTTAACGTGCGTATGTGTGCATCTCAAAAAAAGTCGCGCGACATCTAGAACTTGTCTGATGTCTTGAACGGTCCGTAACTACTGCGAGGTCGACGTACGTAACTACTTGTTAATTGCCATAACTACTGCAAAGAACTGCACTGCGTCTTTACCTACCTGTTGTTCAGTAATTATAAAATTTGCAAGAATCTATCTCGACATCGTTTTACACATACACACACATGTACACGTCGTATTTATATTTTATTTCAATTAGGACATACACACATTGCCTTACTACTTCTACTGTCTCACTGTCAGTCGCGTTGCGATATCGTTTAATTTAATTAAAAATAAATATGTAAATAAATATTTTAATTTTGAAAATTTAAATCGACACATAAACTTAAATAAATACTCGAAACGCATGCGATTTGGGTTCTTAACCAGATAACATTTAACGGGTCAGCGATATATATATATTGTTCGTAATTGTTTCTACGTTTCACGGCTTTTTATTATTGTATTGGGATATATTGCATGTCACTCTTACATTTCATTAGTAAAGCAATGTATTAGTAGTTATATATAATATAATTAATGTCACTAATGTCCATAAATACCCAGATACAGTAATAAAAAACCGTAAAACGTACGAGCGATTACGATTTTGCATTATTAACGAATAATTCAAAATAAATTGCAAAGAAGCTCTCTCAGAGTTACTAAAATAACATCCAACGAGTTTGAAATAAAGAATACATGAATGCAGTTGTTTTATTAGCTAAGTTAACTACGTCTAGTCTTGCCTATGTAGGTCATATCTACTGGCTGACATTCTGTATATTCTGATATTCGCGAAATAAACAACAAATGCTGAACGGTCAGAATTGATAAATCGGTTTTTTATGTTATATTATCAACTTAAAGTTTCAAGAATAAAAATTGGATAATCACGTTATATTTCGAGTAGAGGGATTAAAATACTCTTTGCAACTTTGTGCGTCACAAGATAAAGAATTGATAATTATTTTGGAATATTGGACATAGAATTATAGAGAGTGCCGCTCTCGCAGTAAAGAATATCTATGATGAAAGACAGAATGTACATTTCATTAGTCATTATTTTTAATCGGTCTGAATCAAGTATTGTCGATGGGTCAAAACATTTGCGATAAAAAGGAGTGGACATCATATCATAATTCTACAGTCACAATATTTTGTCTCTGAAGTGACACGTATATACTTCAAAGGATTATCTAAATAATGATTCAAACGAAGATCGTGCCATGCAATTCTTCACTAAGACACATTCATTTTTCGGATATACCGATAATTTTATCAGCACGGCAGTGTGTAAAACGGGCTTTATTCGGCATTGCGAATACTCGTATCGCGACAGAAAGAGAGAAAGAGAGAGATAGAGAAAGAAAGAAAGAGAGAGAGAGAGAGGCAAACAAAGAGAAAGAGAGAGGGACAAGACCGTCAATGACACTGACGAAGAAGGAGAATGATAGAGTAGAGAGGAGAGGGAATTGCGCGGTGCCAGGCCGTGAGAGGGGGTGGAAGCCGCGGACCAGCGCGGCTCGGGAGGGGGCGGAAAACGCGTAAACAGAGAGTCAACATGTAAACAGGCCACTCGCGAGACAAACAACGTGGGGGCCGCGGGCTGTTCGCCGCCGAACGAGGCAGGCAGGCAGGCAGGCAGGCAGGCAGGAGGCAGGAGTCAGGCGGCCAGGCAGACACAGGCAAGCGGGCTCGTGTACGTTCACTCCGTTCCGTCCGTCGCTGAGCGCTCCGTTTTACGTGCGCGTCGTCCGCTCCGGCGATTCGGAGTAACGCATCTCGCGTCACCGCGTGTTCCGACTTATCAAATCGCGCGCGCCGCGCTTCGAGCGGGGAGCCGCCGGACGATTGTACCTGCGCCGGGTCCTTCGAGCGGCTGCGGCCACTGCGGCGGCGGCGGCGGTTCGAAAACCCGCCGAAATTTCGGAAGCGAGAGAGACGGCGCGTCCGGATCGGGACCGTTCGGCGCCCGCGCCACAGTTCGACGGATTCACCTCGGCCGGTTTCGCCAGTCAGTGTCGAGAAAAAGAGGGCAAAAATGAGAGAAGAGTGGGAGAGAAAAAGAGAGAAAGAGGAACAGTGCTTTTGTTGATAAAACATATACCGCTGTACATGTGAATTTTTGGTGCCGCGATTAAAACGTCAACGTGCGTCTCGACAGTTAACTCGTTGAATCGTAATTGAATCGTGTCCATGAGTTAATGACTCGTTTGCCTAATTAATTATCCTGTGTTAATGATCGCATGAGTGTCAGTGCAATAACAACTTTGTGACAGTGCAATCCAGACAAGGATATAAGGAAAACATATAGGCAACTTGGATATCGCCTAAAAGTGTGACAAACTAAGTTTTTCTAGTCAATAGAAAATTATGATGACACTTTGAATTAGAGTACGATGAGATGATAATGATAATTGCAGGCCAGTTTAAAGCGGCACGTCGATAGTTATTTAAAGAGTATTTCTTCTCGATATACATTTAGTTCCTGTTTAACTAGCACTCGTATTATAGTATGCATTTACCAGCAATATATCGTTTTACTTCGATAATTTTTTCACGCTAATTTTAAACAAACGCAAAATAATTCTAACGTAAAATAATCAATCATTGATACACTGACATATATTGTAAAAATTTGTAATTTTCATCTCACAGATTTTCGAGGAAATCTTTAGACTGTTGGGTATAGTTTCTCAATACAGAAATTTAAAATACAACAGGAATTAATTTTTAGACTGCAATATTTTTCAATATCAAGTTGTTGAATAACGATAGTCACAGCGTGCTAATAAAGTGCAAATAATGTGACGTTGAAAAGAGAAGGATTCGCTAACGAGCAATAGATGAATTTGTAATTATTTAGTGCGTCAGTGACACGTTGCGTTACGCGTTGTTTGTGCGCGGAAAAAGTGATTGCATAGTGGCGAGGAATACGCATTTCCGTGAAGGCTCTCGGGGAGATGCAGGCTTTCCAGGGAAAATAATCACACGTTTTGCACATTTCAGTTAAATCGGTAAGCGTATTTTACATGAATTATCATTTCGTTTTGATTGGTTACAATTCAAGCGTCACTATTCGAAAGGATCTAGAGAAAACAGCAAAATACGTATATTTATTAACTCTAATATAATCGCTATTAACCGCGCGCTCCTAGATTGCGTACAACGCCAATATTAAATAGCAAAATACGTAAATGTTATCTATATATAGGAATAATCTGTTGATTTAAGTCTCACGCGCTGCCTTTTTGAATTGAGAGTTTCATTATCAACCGACCGGATACTAACTATTGTTGATGCTAAAGCGATTTCTCTTATTACGTATTTGTTACCGAATATAGCCTGCCAATGTAATCGATGCCAAAAGGTTACGATCAGCGTGCATGTTTCAATCGATTGATTTTGACGATTATGTTGCCACGAGGCTACATTTGACGCGCTTTGACAAAAATTTTATAAATTGTTCCTACTTAAAGTTATGATTATTAAATATTAATAAATATTTAAGACCATATAATATTATAAGCTGTTAAAATAGAACTTTTTGGTTAATTATATATTTAGAGAAAAAGAGAATATTTTAAAATATTATTTACCACGCTACAATTTTTAAGTAATCGTCAATACTGCATGTGATTATTCTTCTTGTGTACTGAATGCTACAATGTAAGTTAATGTCTTCTTATGGAGCAAGATAATTGATAAGTTATCTAAAGCAGTTCACAAAACTGCCATCAAGTAGCAAAACGTGTTATTTGCTTCCGGTCTAAATGTCAATAAAACATACAAAGGCCATGATTACGCGAACCTTTTGCTCTTTTGCGTCAAGTACATCACGGTGAAATGTAATCGCACCGAAATTTGTGATACGTGGAACGCACAATGTAATGCGGCATTCGATTTCGTAATCGAGAACTCGGTTAGCGTGACATGAAGAAATCAGAAGTGATAACGTTTCCTCAGGAGCGCGACGACTGCGACTGTCCCGACCGCGACAATGCGACGCGACGCGCGACGTGCCGAGAAAATGGAAATCGCTGTTAACGTGGCGAGTAACCTGACGGAGGAATTATCCGCGCATATTGGCGGCCACTCGCGTGAATCATTATCTTCTTGCGGCAAACCGTGTGAGCAATCGTTACTTGCGGCTTTTATTAAGATTTATGAGACGCTATATACGCACACGTTCTCTAATTGCTCGCTCGCGCGAGCGCCTTTTAAGAAAACTGCCCCGGCACGTCTATTATCCGCTCATTATCATGACTACGTTGCGCTCATAAATCGTCGATCCTACAAACACCTTTCCGGGTATTCCAAATTTAAGAGCGGCCAATTAATTATCCCTGAGGCAGCCCTCTGACCATCGCCTGTCCGTCTGCCAATTCGAACCGTCCGATTCGTGCGAACCTACGGTACCGCGTCACGTTGCACCGTCTATATAAACTGGAGCGCGGGAAGAAAGTGTCGAATGGAGCAGAAACATTATTCCCAGATAAGAATATCTGACTAATGCAAGCCAGCTATTTGTTTCTTAGAAACAATTACTGTTAAAAGCAACAGAGGTTTATGATATGGTAGCTTATTCTTTTTTTAGAACTCAAAATCGAATTAGTAAAAATTTAATTCTTGCAGTAAAATTATAGACCCTAATAATCCAAACAATCTCGAAAAAGCACGTCAGATTGCATTGCGCTGAATCTTGCAATTATTTATTTATTTATTTACTTGAATGGTTATAAGTGAAAATTCCGTTTCGAGTTTCTCAATTCGAGTTGCTCTGAAGATTTTAATATTTAAAGTATTTAAAAGTAAATTCGCGTATTTGTTATATACTAGTACAATTATGATGAGATTTGACAGAAACATTCTTCTGAAATAACAAATAATCATTATTGTATTATTTCTAGACTAATTTATTATAATTGTAAATCTTCTCTTTGCCAGTAACGAATAAATCAAGAAACCATTAGCTTTGACCAAACTGGCAGTTTTATTCTGTAGTACAGAATTATTATAATTGTGTTGATTAAATTATTATGTAAGCAGCTATATTTACTATGGTACTTTTAACGGTATGCGCTAGAATGGGCATATTCTGTTCCGTATGTTCTCGCACCGTTTACGGAATCTAGAGTGCAGCAACACGTGGAATATGTGCGTACGCACGTGCACGATGTATGACAGTTTAATCAATTGGAGTTCGATGGACGTTGTCGACCGTTTGATTCGAGCGTATTAGAAGAAACGTTTAATTGGTCGGTTCGGAACAAACGTTCGAATCTCCTTTAAAAGCCTTCAATCACTCTTTCTTTGCCTTCTATAAGAAAATATACGTTAATACACACGGGTCAAAGGTTGAATGCGATTGTGAATTCTATCCATTGAGCAAAGAAATTCTTGCATAGAAATTATTGCGTAAGATTAATTGAGCCTAATCTTAGTTGTGACAGCAAAAATCGATTATGTAATTAGATAATCTACAATAATTATAGCTTTATGTAGTCAAGAGCAGTTCATTTGAAGTATAACAAAAAGCGATTGCAAATAGGCACTTTACAGTGAATAAATTGTTTTCCTCCGGCATTTTCTTTAGGCTAAAATAATTTATCGTAACAAATCTTTGGATTTTATTAATAATAATAAAATAAATAATGGCAAACCAATAATAATAAAATAAATAATGATAATGGGTGTAAATAAATTGCAATAGTGTCTCGATTAAATTTCTTTTAATTTGAAATACTACGAGCAAGAGAAGAATAACGCGTAAGGAAAAACTATTAAATTCCAGGAAACTAAGGAAAAATTGAAAGAATTGGTATATGTATAACAGGCAAACGTCATAGATCACAATAGATTTATACCTACAGCAGAAAATATACGTGTTAGGTATATGCAACGCTTATTGTAACATTAAAAGATTCGAAAACTCGCTCACATTTACCTCTCTTCACGTTATATTGATGTTTAATAAACTATTACGGGACTGTTTAATAACGTTTTAACCATCGATCCCGCCGCGCGTCAGCCGGATCGATCTCCGGCGTGAGTTCGATTCAAGCGCAATGGGAGAAAACGTTTAATTGGATCGGTCGTCGATTTGATCTCGTTGATCGAATCTGAACAGTTTAACGATTCGTGCCAGACGATTAATCGGCGAAATTCGTGCCTGCAGTCTTGTCTGGAAACGCGGAGCCCGCAAATTGTCCGTAATTATTTATTGTACCAACGTCCATACACAGGGTCAAACATTCAAACGTCAAATTAAAACTGTTACTTCTCAATCGTGATCAATCTTTGTGAAAGACAGTTATTGTTTGTTGGGAATGATTCAAACGGATTAACACATTAGCGTTAAATAATAAATATTAGGAAAGAAGAGGCAAAGTATCTCCATCTTCGTGATTTATATTGTCGTCATGCTTGTGATTAATGTAATTATCTCTAACGCAATTAAACGGATTCTTTGTGTGTGTGTTTTGCTGTTTCTATATTTCAATTACTAAAACATATCGATACAAAATAAACACTTGTTCCTATGGTTTTTTTTCTAACAGACAAATTTGCTTATATTTAAGAAATTAAGAAAACAATTTTTTATGTTTATAATTTATTATTGGGGATTATTAAAATTTTATATTAGATGCCGCTAGCCGTGCAAAATTTATTGCATCGTTTAATGACGCGCGTAAAGTCGAAATTGCCATAAAGATATTTTTATAGATGATAAGTATTAGAACGATAGTAATTTTCAAATAAACGAACACGTAGCACGTAAAGTGTTCCCCCGTACGATTCCTCGTGTTAACAGAACTAAGATTACTTAAAGTAGGTTTCCATTAGTTGCTCCAAGTTACGATCGTTTTATAGCTGAAGATAAGAGGTTAATCTTATTTTGTTTATGGCCACGTGTCATGTAATTTTACGGCGGAGTTTGTATTGCCTTAGAATAACACATGTCTTGGAATAATAACGTGGCATTTTCTGATAATAATTACGAAAATTAAATTAAACACAATAAAATATGTATGTCGTAATAAATCAAAGAATAATAGATTCTCTCCTATTTTAAGTAACAATTGTGAGCGGAAATAATATTTTCAATGCCGTTCTAACACTCGAATGAATTGGAGCTGGTTTTTCCCGCTTTTTCAGCCTTGCATTGTCGTGATATCTCATACGTACGTTGTTCAGTCTGTACTTTCAGACCTTCGCGGGGAGTAGGATGCATTAAAAAGTGCTTGCGAGCAGCAACGAGTAAACAGATGGTTATTTATAGCCAAGCTGTGCGTCAACTAGTAAGGTGAAGCGCGAATAACGGGGAAAACCGCGAGACTGCGCCATGCATTTGAAACTCTGTCACGGAGTTGAGGAATTGCCGTCGTTTCTCGCAATTATTTCTTGAATTAGCTGGATTGCAGGAATGATTGGGCCCCATTCGCATGCAAAATAAAATTGCTTCCATCATACACACGGAGCGTTCCGTATGTGCGTTCATCTTGCCGGTTCCCGTTAAACTTCATTACTTTCTTACCTCGATAAGTATCAAGCATTAGCTCACAATACATGAAATGTAGGAATTTGTTTCCTGTTGGAATTATATTGCACCGTTCACTAGGGGGGGGGGGGGGGGGGGGGATCTATGTCTCGCTCTTCACGTATAATCGATGCATTAAAGAAAATTATTTTACCGCAACATTAGATCCGTAACTATGTCGTGAAATTCTAAAAATCGTGTGCACAATCTATGGAATTAAAGATCCTTTTTATTCTTGGATTCTTTAACTTACATTCTTTAGCTACTCTTTTAACTATAAATTAAATTTTTATTTGCTTTTTACTATAAATTTTTTAATTTACTTAAAGAAATTAAAATGTATAATAAATGTCAAATAAATATAAGTAACATTATCTTTTAATATTTCGTCATCCACTGACGTGCTTCGTTAACGAATTATTGTGATAGCAATGCAAGTATGCCCGCAATCTTGAAATTTTTAAATTATCTCCTTCTTGCAAGGCCAGCTTATATATAATTACTGGCATAAAAAATTATAATTCTGATAAAAGATTTTGAACAAACTCTTGCGAATATACAGAAAGAAAATTTTTACCGTTTACTACCTAAGAAAATGATAATGATAACTGACAACAAATATAATACAACAAATATAATTTTCTTGTAATATTTAACAAATGATAAGCTGTTTAAGGAAATAGCGATAATCATTTATAGTGAACTATCCTCTCCGGCCAATATCGACTGTGCGACAAAAATATATTGTAAAATCGTACGTAATAATGTACACTCATTACAATGATGCCTCTAATTGTAAGAAAAAGCACCATAAACATAGTTGTATACAATATGCCAAGATTACAGGAAGGTAATAAAGTTATAAGGATAAATTTAAACACGCGCGAATAGGAATGAAAGATGACATGAAGATATTCGAGTAAACCATTGACGTACATAACACATTATAATCGTTGAACGACCGCAAAAACTTTCTTCAATGCCGCAATTGCTGCAACATGTCGGCATTTTGCATCTTTCTGCAATACTCTGCGTCAGCTGCAAGTGCATTTACCAGTGTAACAAATTTGCTAAATTACCATCTTGAATTGTTTGTCGAGGACGGGGGTATACGTTGCTGTTAGCTACCGTATAACGCTCTTCGCTACTACTAATGACAGTAATAAAGTTTAAAAACGCCGACCACACATTAGATTTACGCTTTCATGTCTATCCTTGTTCTATCTGTATTTTTGTACGTGCAATTATCTGACAAGTTGCAGGAGGGCATAATCAATTAAAAGATAGAATTTTTTATATTTGCTCTTATAGAGAAAATATTAATATATATTTCCGTCCAATATGTCCGCTGCAATAAATCTGTTATTAATTATTAACGATACTCCGTTAAAAATAACGAGACATTAAATATAATATTTCGCGTCTCTATACGATTGATTCAATGTATATTTTGTATCTTATCTGTGACGCAAATGAATTTTATTAAACACGTCACATATGCTGCCACATATAATTTTACTCTTTAAATATAATCTCTATTGAAAAGCTCGCGGAAAAACGCGTAGAGAAAGGTTAATACTGCGTGAAACCTCAATATGTCCTGTTTAACGGCAGCTTCCATGTCGCGCGTCAAGAGAGACACGTTTATGCAAATTCGACAGGAGGTATTGTCACTCGGTGAAGAGCAAAAAAAATGCGCGCATCAGCCGTACAAAAGCCGTTGCAGCGACAACGACGCAAACAGCATCGGGCAAACAACTGATACAGGCGGAATAAAGAGAGACGGTCGTTTAAAGATTTCATTGAACTGCCACGATAATGGACACCGCATACACACAAGCCCGCGGCGGCGCGCCATGCCACGCAACGCCACGCCACGCCATGCCATGCGGTTCGTATTATCAAAAGAAACTATTGTCGGGCTGTTGTTAACAATGCGTTGTTATTAAAGCGTGTCCCCTGCGACATGGACAGCGCGCGCGGATACTTGCGAGTGCCACGTCGCGTCGATTGTGCGCGGCCGGGAAATCGCGCGCACGGGATTCAGACGGGCGGCGTTCTCTCTTTTGCGCCACAGTTCGTTTTCCGCGGTTGACCTTGACTTGACCTTGCTCTCAGCTGGCGGTCCGGCCGCGCGAGCGCGAGAATCAGCTGTGCAAAGCTCGCGAATGGCACCTGCGGCTAGCCGCGATTCTCTCGCTCGCCTCTCACGAAGGCCGCGAAAAATCCGTATTTTGGCGCGTTCGATCGTACGGCGTGGTACGCGCGCGAATTAATCCGCGATGTTTCGCGATCGTGGGATTAGCACAGCTGTCGCCGCTTCGTGATGCGGCAAGGCTATTTTTGTGCTAACTAGTTTGGATTAGAAGTTTGACGTTTGATAGTCGAGAATTCCGATGGTTGTTGAATTTTCAAAGGACTATTTTGAGAGGCTGATTGACCTGAATGGACCTAAGTAAAATGCTATTTATAAAGGTTCGTAGATCTATCTCTGTTTCGATGTTACTATTAGTACTTAATTAATTTCGTTAGGATTGTCATAATGAAGAAAGATTTTTTATCCTTATCTTTTACGTTTCTTCATATTTCGTGAAAACGCGCTTGATGTCAAATAAAAATGTTTTAGATTTCTCTTTTACATTTTTATTTATAGAATATATTTTACATTAAAAATTAGCAAAATGTATAATTTATTTTTCTCCATGCTGTTTTATATCAGAGTATCGTTTTATTGCTTATGTATTTTTCTCAATTTGCAATTTTCTTCAACTTGCCTCTTTTATTTTAAATTTATTTTTCGAATGTTTTATCTTTTAAATACGCCTATACCGTGATGCACTTCCATTCAATTGATTTAACTTTTATCCTTATTTTTGCCTTCATGATGATAAAGCGTGAATACCCGATTGTTTCATTTATTAGTTTACTTGCGAGAAATGCATTTCTTAAGCGTAAACATTTGATATATATTTCTCGTTGAGCTCGTTAAAAGATACATTTCTGAAAATGTAAATATACGATTTCTGTCCTACATTTCACGTTTCGTCTTTTAATACTTCATATAAATTTAAAAACGAGTACATACCTATAAACTATTAAATATAATTGCCTTGACTCCACAGTTATAACTAACGATGAAGTTATCTTGAAAGCATCACGCAAACGCAAGTATTTATGCTATACGAGTAATTAAACGGTCGCTGCTTTCATCGTGGTATCGAAATTATTTATTGGCAACACTATCTGTTACGTATATCGACGTATCATACCATGTTGCGCGTGTCTCACATGCTTCGTAGTCGTCATTATCATCGCTTTTCTATAAATAAAATTTAAAATCACGCTCCCTGATAAAATCCGCGCCCAGTCATTTGAAGCGCGAGATTTACAGAGTCGCGTTGTATAAATAGCCGGCAATCGCGCCTCGGTGATGTCGAGCCCCGTGCAGTTCGCACGCATTTGAACGCTTCCTTTCTCTTTTGTTTTCAATGGAGATTAATCGTTTGTTCCTGCATCGTTTCGACTCGCAAACAAAGCAGGCACGCTATTCAAACTTCGAGTGGAACGACTTTCGATTTGTGTCGTCCGTTCACGCTCCCAGCGCCGCTCGACACTCATTAATTCGTATTGCGTTGCAGTAGCATTTTTTTTCACGGCATTTAGAGAGCAAGGAGTTACGGATAAATCCCACGGTGCGGTTTCTTGACGCGAATGACGTACGTAGTGCAGATGTTTTATACCTACATCTTACGAAGCGACTGTTTAGAAATCAGCTAAGTTTGTAAGTTAACTCTTCGCGCATGCATAAATCAAAATGTATGAAATTACTCATCGATTGTGTGGCCTCATGCTTCGTGAGTGATTATCAAAAGCAAATTTATCTTTATGCATATCTGAAATATTCTTCTCGTTTTGCGACTATATACGTCCTAATTTAGATTTGCAAAATGTTATATTTGTATATAATGTATATAGATATGCCTGTATATACAGTGTAATGAAAAATTGGTAAATAAATGAAAATTTGTTTTACACTGCATTTTTTCAGTTACTTTAAATTTTATTTTTATGTTACTTTTTTGTTAAAAGTCATCTTTATATTAAATTAAGTTTATATGCAAATCTCCTAAATCGTCAAATCAAAAAGGCACATGCATTAAAATATAGAAAATAAATTATATATACACACTGGTTATCATACATGCGTGATGTGTGACAGTCGTAAATAATTATGTATAACCGTTGCGACAAATTTTATATCAATCATATTTCAAACACATCTTGGGTGTACATTTTTTCCGAGTCCCGAGGAATAATATTACAATTTTTTACGGCAAACAATATATTACAAAAAAAATTGGATTCTCTATATATACCAAGGAATACAAATGATCTAATTTTCAAAGTATCCCCAGGGCTTCAGAAACTTTTTATTTTACATTTTCCACATTCTCATCATAGAAACTAATCTGGAGAGATGTAATAGATCAATGTTCGATATCCAAAGTTCGATGACCTGAGTATTGGTATTGGTATTACCTGTGGGAATACCAAACCAATCAATAACCTGAAAATAAAGTCATGGCGTCACAGAATGCTCTCAAGGCTGCCTGCATTTTAAGTACTTTATAAAAATAATATAGGATAAATATATGCTATAACTTATAATTTATCTTGATTCTTGTTTTAATTAATATTTTCTTTTGTTTGCATTTCGCTATCAGTCAATTTTATAATGTGATTTTAGAGTTACTAAAAGATATTAAATACAATTTTCTTTATAACTTGCAGTCGACTTTTGCTTAGTAAACTAATCAAAAAGAACTTTATTTTTTACAATTTTTGAATATTTGCGATGTTAAACTTTTTTGTAAATAAAATTTCTGTCAATTCAAACTGAACTTAACCGAAAAACGAGATTTTGATATTTTACATTACATGATTACTTACATCTTTTGTTTAGTAAGAAATAAGTATTTCTATAATTAAATTTTTGGGGGAAATTTAGGAAGAAATCGATTCTAAATTTATAACATTATTTCCGAAACATTTTTGAGTTTATCTGGGATATTATAAAAATATTACTTTGATAGAAATGTGATTAAAAATTAATCTTAAAGTAAATAAGAAAGCTAATTGCTCTAAATTCTAGTCGAAAAAAAGATATTCATAATAATATGATAAAATCATATCAACGATTAAATGTTATACATTTTATGGTTAATGACATTTTCATTTTAGAATGAAACTCGAATTTGAGGTACTAAATTATGTTTTTATTACATTTAGCGACAATATCAGTTTTGTTTATTTAATGCTTATTATCTCGATGTTTATGTGGTGGATGGGGAGTTATCATGTAACTTTAATTGATTATTGTAACACATAATTTGATATTTTATTTTCATACTTAAAAAGTTATTTATGGAGTTGTTATTTCTATTTGATACTCGATCTTTTGCGAGATCCTCGATAAAACAATATCAAGGAAAGTATTCCTTCCTCCTTCCTCCTCCCACCTCCTCACTTCAGGGAAACTCTTAACAATAGTTCCCGCAACATAAACCCATGAAGTAGCAGCCCGTGCGTGTTGCAGTCGATTTTCCGGGCTTACCACGTGTCACCGGCCGCCGCATTTTTCCCCAAGCTTTAAGGTAAACTCATTGTTTGCGCAAACGTGCGGACGCGCGCGCGTGCGGATACACATACAACATTATAAATGCGCGTGTAAGGCTATCCCGGTGTCTCTATTCAAGAAGGTATTATGAAACTCCCTCGGAAAACGTACTCCGCTTTGTTTCACCTTTTATTTTGTTCTGCTTTAACCGGATGGGAGGAACGAAACCCGGGCACACGCATACGCACACCCACCACTGCGCATACACACGTACACTTGATCGCAAAAATGTCGAATCGTCGTCCCGCGTCACTTTCGCTTTCTTTTTGTCGCGCGCGGAGAGTTCGATGAGAGGCACTCTATGTTGGAAAAAATTCCAACTCCGGAGTAATTCTAGTGCACGTTATAAACAGGGCTTTTCAATGTTTGCAGCCCCGATCTCTCGAACCTTAATCGTGTAGTACAAACGTCCATCCCCTTAAACGGTCCTTGAAACCTTAAACTCTTTAGTACCTCATTACAAAAGCATCGGAAAAAGTATCACGTGTGAGTCTAAGAATCTTATGAAATAAATAAATTCCACTTATATATGTATATAACGTATATGTATATAAGCATTTCTCTGATATCTTATAGCTGTCTTTAATTATGACATGCGAGGTAAAAGGTAGTAATAATTATAACTTTTCATGTGTACTTTAATATTCCTTTTTGTAAGCGCGATAAAGTTTTGTCGCATAATAATATACCTTTTAAACTCCGAATGCGGCTTGTCATACTTTTCTATGTGATCTTGCCTCATTGATAAGAATCTTTTTAATTATCAAGTTTCAGTGTTGCGTTATGATCAAATATATATACCTCGTTGCATTAGCTTGCAATATAAATCCACTTAATCAGCAGAATACTATTTCGATTTGGCTTTTCCAATTTTTTTATTATGTGAGTCAGCATGATGTCCGTAATATCGCATGCTTAGTATTCCAGGTGTAATCTATTTGTCATAATGACGTGCACTTAATTCAACTACAAGGATTTACCGTTGTGCAACATGTCCGTTACATATCTAAACAAGTTTAGGCCGGGATACCTTTCATTAAAAGACTAAAACTTGGTCATTGGGGCAAACGACCTTTGAATTTGTATCTTTCGTACTTCTTGCGCTATTCATTTTCTTCCGTGAACATAAGTAAGATTAATTTGCTTTTGTGTATATGTGTGTGTGTGTGTGTTAGTTATACAACGTGAAATTACCTCGTTTCAGCTTCAAGCAGGAAACATTGAACATTTGCTAGTGTGTCAGATATTGCATTAAATCTTCCTTGCAACATTACAAATATGGCATTAAAGGAAGGAAAACGTATTACAAGTATTTATAAACCAAAAATCTTATTTTAATGCTACTAACGTGATTTATTCTGTATCGTCTCTCATTTATCTGCTTATATTTATACGATGTAATATCAAGTTTACTTTCCGACATCAAGGATGCTGGTGCGACGACGTTTCGGAACAATGCAGAACGTCGTTTAATTCGATTTTCTTTGATTTGTTCTGATTTGCTCTGTCAGAACCGGCTCAACGTGTTTCCTTCTGCGGATTTGAGGAGGTACGACTATTAGGTCAAATCCGAATTACTGATTTGAAATTTTTGTGTACCTAGTCTTGGAATGTATAAAATCTTACCGTGTGTGAAATTGCAAAACGATTTACCGTTGAGTTTCTAAGATATTCGCTTTAAAAGTTACAGAAACTGTAACTATATGTACAGATATACTCCCTATGTAAATATCAAATTATGTATCTCTGCTCCTATGCGTAAAAATGAATGAAATTTTTATGTTACACTTCTGTGACATCGAGAATGGCAATCATGGTTTTTTAAGGAGGCTTTAAGGATAACGCAAAATGATAAGAATGGCATGAAATTTATAATAGAAGTTTCTTTACAAATAACGGTTGCATGTGAATTTTTTCAGATTTTTTCACCAGCCCATTTTTGCGTAAATTAATATCAAAATTCCACGTTTTATAAGGGATTCTTATGAGAAACCCGATTCTCCATATCTATTTTCAATAAAAACATATATTTAAAATATTAAAAGCAAATGAATTTATGTGTAATATGTGAAGTGTACTATATTGAAAGTACGTACTAAAGTTCGGGCCATTTCACCACATATAATTATAGTTTATTTGTAATACTAAAAAATATAAGTCAAGATATAATATTTTTGTCATCAGAGCTGTGTGATGGAGAAAACTTGACAACGCTGTTAAAAAAACACGAGAAGATTCTGACATAAAATGTAACCTAACATGTAACCCAAAATGTAATCGAGAGTCTATTCTGTCAATCAATTGTAGTTCTACCAACTTCGGTTTTTCATTTCTACAGCGTTGCCAAGTCATTACTTGTAGTAATAATAAAATTTGTTTAAAAAAATATAAATTTATATGTGAGACTTTTACATAAATAAACATTAATATTCTTTGCATTTTAAATGCATTCCATTCCATATTTTATTAAAATTTTAGATTAATGTTGTTTTAAATATAATTATTTTAGATTGGCAGCACTCCATATTTCCATTGTATTAAAGCGCTACCCCCTCACTGCCCACCGCAGCCTTACAGCCTCCTTAACTTTTCAAGTTGGATTTTTTTTACAATTTTTAAATAATTTATTTAAACAATATCAAGTATAAAAATGTGACAAAATTGCGATTTTACGCTTTTTCTGTCGCAATGATAACATGTTTATATATGAATCATTTCTGAGACTATAGCTTTACACTGTTTAATCATGAAAACAAAATTATACTATATATATATTAGATAGAAACAGTCGTACCACCTTAAGGAACACTCCGCACCATCCTCGGTGCCGCGTACCCACGCACACGGTTCGCATTATTTTCGAGCGTGCTCGTTCAATTGCGCGTCTGACTAGCGACCGGCAATTTCAAACGAATAACTGCGTTCTGACATGCTTCAGGTCGAGTGTACTTAACGCGCGCACGGTGCGAACAGCGTGAAAATATCGTAAACTACGCGCACACCGAACACTGATTCGGTAATCACGTGCGTGTGTTCACGCGCACGCACGTGGGCACGTTCCTATGCAAGATAAGCGTGCGTTCCTGCGCTACGTCATCTCACACGCGCGCCGATCCATTCACTCACACGCACGCACGGAAACAAACGTACGTACATACGTACGCGTACGCGTACGCGTTCACCACGCAATTTCTCTCAGAATCTTTTTGTTCCGGTACACTTTCGACGCCTGCGAATTCATGTGCGTAGCGTACGTATAATACTTTACACCGGGAGAAGATTTATGCTTATGAAATAACACGCATGGGTTTATACATGCAAATTATGCGGACGCATAAATCCACATTTATCGCCGCTGATCAGAAAGGTTTAATATAAGTGTGTTGTTTTAAGATGTGAGATCTATGTGTGCCGTTGTTTTATATTTATGTAGAGCATTTGTTGGGCGATTTATAATAGCTTGTCACTTGTCACATAAGTGAAGAACTTTATAAGACTAACCAATAAAGATAATTTTCCTGTTGGCGTATACATATAATTGTAGTATAAGAAGAAATAATTAACATTTTATATCGCAACTAATTTTAATGGAAAAAAAAAATAGTATTATACTAAAAGCGCTAATAATCACGATTTTCAAGGTAGTTTGCAAAAAATTGCAACGACGAATCGTCCGCGATAATATCTAGGCCATCTCTGGGTAATAGATTAATTGAGCAAGCTTTAGCCGTTTGCAGATTTAACTTAGTCACGCAATTATCTGAGAGGAGGATTTCCTGTTTAGGCCATGAGATTAAGTGGGTGTTCGCAGATACGCTCTATTCTCGCTAGCATTGTGTTGAATTACGCATACTCCGCCTAATACGCAGATTTAACAATTTCGTCAGCTCGAGACGGTGTAACACGTCTCAAACACAAGATCGTTTCATCACGCGCGACGTATCGTATTATAACGACGAGAGATGAGAAACGTAATCGACAGCATGTGCTCCATCGGAGTATCGCGAAAAGCTGATCTTCCGTTGTAAATAACTTGCATACATACATTTTATACATATACATGTGTGCAAAAAATTGCGCTGACGTCAATAATGGCTGCGCCGGACTATAAACCAATATTGTTAGTGCGAGGAAGCTAATAAGAAAAATTTTCAATGATTAATGTTTACATAAACACGCCGCTTAAATTTATCTGCGATTCATCAGGATGTATATGAATAAATATGATATAATATCTAATCTCTCTCTCTCTCTCTCTCTAACGTTTTAAAACACGGCGATCATGTTTATGCAAACACATTTAAAGCATCACTTTTTTAATGGAGATGACGCATGTAAGAATATTATGCTAGAATAGAGTCTTGTAAAATACTACAGTAGAGGAACTTTTTCTGAAATATTTTATTACAAGTGGGTTATACGAGATCTTTTTATACAAAGCAAATTAATTTTTTATTTATTTGTATCGTATCTTTGCCAAATAAGAATAGAATCCTGAAATTTGTTTGCAAAAACAAGATAGCGGTAATTTCACAGAAAACAGGAGTAGGTACTCTCAAAAATAGAAAACAAAAATTAACTTTTAAGACACGTTTTGCATTTAGGATATATTATTTGTAATTTTTATTATCATCACGAACTTATACGTCGCGTCGCTTCGATTAGTTCTGATTTAACCTCTTTTTACGTTGCTTAAAAATTACATTGACAGTGGCGATTAATTCCATGAGAGTGTAAATAATCTAGCGTGTGAATTATCTTTAAATAAATATTTTTACGTAATATTTATTATGAAATAGAATATTCGGCAGTATCGAAAGGTTAATATAATCACAAGACGTTAAGGCGATAGAATGCTTTCGGCGAGAAATCGCGTAAAATATATTCGGTGGCCGATGTAACCCGGCACGCCGTATTGTAAGATTACGTAAATCACGTTAAGGAGCACCTTGCCTGGAAGGAAACCCATATATTATCCCGGCCCTAATATGCCCGTACGTGCGTGCATCCCTGATGGTACCTGGCTCCTTAAGATGACGCGATATCAGCCCTTCTATTCGTCCTTTGTCTTGAGTGTCTTATTTCCGGCTTACGTCCATCATGTACAACTCTGTCATAGGTCATAGCATGAGCCGTAAATAGTGTGATATTGTGTTGACGTAGTCGCTTATTGTAATGTACAACGTGAGAGTTTAGTCACATGCATTAACATAAGTGTTTTAGCATCTGTTTATTGGGGGTAATATTATTCTAATAGAATAATATTATTTCAAGGAATATGCTTTGTATCTGAAAATAATATCTTCAATATTTATTTGTATCCTATATAAATTGCAATATATTATTTACAAGTGATGCATAATAGCAAATGCGCAGATTAGGTTGTAATTATTTTTAATGGTATTCGTTTATTGCGTAATAAAGTTGCATGCATAAATCGTTTTTTTCCGTCGTAAACACGGCGCTTTTTACGAAGAATTGATTAGAAGAGTTGCGTCGAGAGATGCGTTGAGAACCGCTGTTCCTTCTGCACGACGAGAACCCGCGGCAAAAGGGTTAAAGGAAGGGAGTGTAACTCTCCGTTATCTCGGCGCGCTTCCGTCGAGCGGTGGGCCCGGGGGTTGGGACGGTTTCTCGAGGGGTAGTAGAGGTATACCGGGGGCTAGTTCTCCGGAGTCAAAAGAGGTCCGCAACGTTTTCATGATTTTCCCAGGCTAATTGTTATGCATGGCGCGCATCCCGGCCATTTAGCCTTTAAACTCCTCGAGCGCCTCTCTCTTCTTTCTCCGTGTTTCTCGCCTTCTCTTTTGTCCGTTCCCTCGCTCCCGCCGTGTCTCTCCCATTCTCCCTTTCACACGTGTTTGAACGTACATGTGCGCGGCCCCCGACGCATCCTTCCCTCTTTCGTCCACGAATCGCCCAGCTACTTTCGTCTCCGTTTGTCTCACGGAATATATCGCCTCCTCCCGCACCGCACAATTTTCCCAACCGTGCCACTGAATCTCACGTTTCTCCACGTAACACGGCCGCATCTCCTTATTTTTATTCCGCCCGGTGACACCGTGATAAGAAAGCGCACGTGCTTCCGTATCCTTCCGAGAGCGCGCCGTCTTTGGCGAGGGGATGACGAGTGACCTGCTCGCGGCTAAATGTCTTCGAGAATAACCAAGATTCTCCAAATACTATTTTTCTTATATTCGGCGACCGCGTATTTAAATCTTTAATTCTTGCATGACGTCGCATGACAATCCTTTTTTCGGTCTCTATAAAGTAAAAATAGTAATTTTCTGTAAAGCGATTAAATGAAGGCAAGTAATGGAATATTTTTTATGTCAAATATGAAATATGCAATATTGTAGAATACAGTTATATTTTTTCTTCTCTCTTTTTGCGTAATTAAATAGAATATTATATTTTATCAGTGTAACAATAAATTAGGCTAGCATATCTGTAAATTGTTTACTTTGAATGAATATATTAAATGTATTTCTTGAAGTTTACTTGGTTATTATATGATTGTATACAGTTAGCTAATTGATAGATATTTGCGTTCCGCGACAACTATTCATTATCTCGGTTATTGTATTGAAATATAAATTGCATCAGATACCATAATATATAAACGTTCGTAAAACAGCACGGTTATTTTGCAGTTAATGGACGCGGCGCGGCCGCGGCGTTTGGTCATCGTGATTTTACAGTGCGATGCACATACATACTGACATACAATACAATCGCGCTTGTTCTTGGTTCGCGCAAGGCCGCGGCAACTCTCGCGAGCATTATATATATATATATATCTTTTATCTGACGATGCAAAACATCGTTATTCTTTAAATCGCGCCTCCAGGAATCATTTTGCATTACACAAACGTACCGGTGAATTATTACGACACGGAGGTGCGCTCAATGCAGATCGGTCATCGCGGTTTTCCTCGTGAAACGCACGCAGACGTCGCCGTCGGTTGCGTGCGAGCAGTGCAGTATTACTGTAAACTCTCGTGCGTTTCTCGGTTTGTCCCGCGCGAGTCGTGTGCACGGCGCACAACCAGCGTCGCGTGACGTCTCGCGTTCTAGTCGATATACCTCGCGACGAGTGAAGACATTAAATAACAAAGCGCGTATCGGTACGCGTCAATGTGAAGTCCGATTCTCGGGCGCGACAACGTTGAACACTGGCAAAAGTTCCCCAATCCCCTCTCACCTTTTCTCTTTCCCTCGATTGTACCCGGATATAATTACTTTCGAGAAGTGAAAAAAATAATTTGCCGTCTCGTAATTGCAAAAAAAAAAAAAAAAGATTTTTAAAGTGTATTTTGCTATTTATATGCTCTCTTTTAGATTTTGAATGGGAAGTGTTGTAAGATGGACGTAACTGACAAAAGTTAACTTTATCGATGTTTCTGTCGACTATAGCTGATTGAAAGATGACCGAAGAGAGAGCGAGAGAGGAGAGGATTAAAATCTGAAATGGGGTAGACTTAGGTGAGGGATTAAGCAGATCCAATTTGATCCATCTATACCGCGTATACGAGGGCGTGTATTTACGCGTATATTTGGGCGGTGGGCGCCGTAATTCGAGGCATAATTCCTCGTTTGACCGTGCGATTTATCGTCGCGTTGCCAATGCATACGTCAACGCGATAGTTTCCCCGGCAGCGTATGAGGTATAAAGCGAGGCCCGTCATTTCCTTTGTAGAGACGCGCTGTGCCCGATGCTAAGTTTAGCGTATCACGGCTGGGCTGCCTTCAATAGTAAATGACACTCGGATGCGGTAGTTTGCTGTGTTGTAACGATGACGATTTGCGACGCGACGCGTTGACGTGATGCTTAAGGGAACAATGAGGCGCGATGCGTTATCTTTACGTGAACGGGATGCGTTACGACGTCACTGATCTGCATTTAGTGCGGCAGCATGATCGGCGATCGCCGATCAGGAATTTCAGAGCCAATAGCGGATAAGTAAATAATTTTCACTATTTATAAATAAGTTTCCTTTGCCTCTGTGTGCGCTATTTTAATTCATCTATTAGAATTATTCATGATACCCAGCGTGGTCAACAGGAAGTTCAAAATACTGAAGTTTTGAATCTTGATGTGTCATGGTTATATCAATCGAATAATGAAAGAGCTATCATAATAATAATATAAAGCTATCATAATAATAATATAAAGCACATTTATTTTTATTTTATATTAAATTAAAAAGAAATTTTAGTCATAAAATTATGGTCATAAAAATCTATATAAACGTAACGTGTGGTGCGTATATTATTTTCGGGATCGAGATATTTTAAAATCGTCGCGTTTCATACGCAGCAGAATTCTCTCGGTCAAATTCTGGTAATTTAATACACAGTTAATGCACCATTAAAAGTCTGCGATACAAATAAATTACGGCAACATAATCCAACTGGGAGGCTCGCGCGAACGTGTATAGCGCGGCGGCGCTCGCATAAAATCGCTCTCGTCTCGTTCCATTTTTGATACTCGACTCCCTCGGCCCCCCGACACTGCGTAATTACGACATCTAAACGATTTACGGCGGAGGTGTGACGGCGAGGGAGGAGTCCTCCGGCGCGGCGTCGCGACGCCACTGCCATGCCGGCGCGTACAAACCGCATCACCGCGACGCGGTCCTCGGGGGAAGGGTTGAGCGTGTCCGGTCGGGAAATAACTTTCTTACCTACTTACGCCTTCATCTCCTGACGCGCCGACTAACTACGAAACGCCTCGAAACCAACCCCCCGCTTCCACACCGCTTCCTATCGCATTGTGACGCGGGAGGAAGACGTCGTTGTCTCTTGCCGGCTGAGCTCTTGTTTCGCGTTCGACAGACCGCGACCTCTCGTAAAGTTTCGACTGTTAAGACCGTTAAGACACGTCCGAAGTTTCGATGATCGTTGCGAGATTAGGAAGCGACGTTCTCGGCGGAAGTGAGGTTCACGTATGTGATCTTTGCCCTAACTTGCGCTTTCGATCGTAATTGCGCCATTTGAGCGCCCGTGATCGATCGTCAACGAAAATGTCGGTAATATTATTAATGGAGGACGCTAATAATCTCGGCGATAAAGCTGCAACCGCGATCGTATTGTGTTTTATTAATTAAATGTTTACAGATATTAATTCCAGTTCCTCATCATATGTAATTAAAATTAAATAAATATATCAATCGCGCACGTATTCCGCACGTATTCGACGCGTTGTCACTTGGCTTTTTCTACATGCTTTTGCCGATTTCATCGCAAATAATGAAATTTATAGCAAATCGTCTTACTATTTTTAATTGCTGATCAAGTCATTAATATTTAGATAATTAATATTAAGAGCTAACCTAAAGTATATTAGTAGATGTAACTTATTTTTTAATTATTGTTTAATTAATTAAATTTGAACGCGGCAATATGGCAGTAAAAGAAAAAATAAGAAGTACTATAAAAAATTATATTTTGATTAATAAGTACTATGTATATTTATAAATAAGCAATTTAGACTGCTTGTAATTGTTAGCTAATTGCAAATATTATATACGCCACACACGCACACAGATATCCATTTTCCGCACTTTGATCATTAATAAAATAACGTATCTGATTGTGAGTATCTCTAAAAGCACCCGATCAGATTTAAAGGTCGTTACATTTAAGAGAGACGATGTGTATCGATGCTTAAATATTTCTCTGTGAAGTATAATAAGAATCAGGTCACGGGTTTATAAATGTATACTCTTGGCTATTAAAATGGAACCATGGGTAAATTCCGTATATATTGTCGTATATATTGCAAACATATCGATATATTGAAAATACAGAGTGTTATTTTAGTGATATACTCGTGAAAATATTGTTAGATGGAACAGATAAAACAAGCGAACATTGACATTTTTTCCTTTAGTATAAAAATTGAATTATAATTTTCACGATTTATTTGATACTTTGTTAAGACCGGAAAACACGTGTTGACATTTAATTTGAACAAATTTTGCTGAAATGTGAGATTTCTACATAATATATGTAGAAATGCGAGATTTTATCCTCCGTCCCAATAAGAAATAATGAGATTTCATATTTAATAAAAAACAACTTTGGAAACAACTCTTTTACTAATAATCATATATTTTTATATAGCCCATTTTTTTCTATAAACTTTCATTATTTTTATTACTATATAGACAGTTCCAACAATGATTGTACAAATCATTTCAAATACATTTATTTAATTTATACAAAAGATTAATGCGATGACTCCTACATTAATCTTCTGCTATCGAAGCGAAAAACATAGACTCGGAAACATTATAATTTCCAGATTTGAGAACGGAACGTCAACTTGATAAACGACTATAAATTATCATTTTCTCTACAGATTGAAATCACGACTTACAGTAAAAAATTAATACTCGTGTAAGTTCATCGGAACAACATAAAAAAAAAAACAAAGAAAGAAGGAAAAAGTCTGCAAGCAAGGAGTCAGTCGTGCATGGAAATCGCCGCGCCACATGTCATATCGATAATCGTCGGTCTTTCTGCATAAGAGAAGGCAAGGGTTGTCGTGGGGTCGCGCACGTGGGACACGCAATCTCCGCTGCCGGCCATTGTTTATTATTCGTGCGGCACATGTGCAACTTGAACGAAATTCGCGCGAACGCCCGTGTAATGAATCGTATTTTCTAGCGTGTATAGTGTAAGTATACCAAACGCGCGGGCGACGCTGGCCGGCGCGGGCATGTAGAGCACGCACGCATACGCGTGTCGTGCGTGCACATGCGAACGCCGAGTGTCCAGCAGTCCAGCATTGCACTGATAATCGTATTTACCAAACCGTCTACCACGAGCTTTCTTCGCGTATATTTTACTTGTTATTTCGCTCCTCGAAGGTATTAACTTTTCTAATTCGACGTGTAGAGTCACGGTAGTAAAGATACGTATCTTCCAATTAGAAGAGCGATAATGATAATTCACAAACAATTGTTGTGAAACATCGTTGCGGAATATTATTTTAATTTGATCGAAGTTACATGTTTAATTTATTAAGCTACATACGCAACTTATCGGTATATATTAATCGATTAGTATCAATTGCAGTTTTACATTCCGCGTTGATTAAAATTTACGCGGATAAAACGTTTGGTAAAATACCTGATAAGATTACGTTGGAATTTTCGTAATTAATTTTTCCGAACTGCGAGATGCTTTCCTCGTGCGTTCCTTTTATAATCCTAAATGTAATTTTGCTAGGTAGTTCTGCGTGTGTGTTATCTTTATTCATTACCTTATCTACCTTGTAAGCAGGCTTCTTAGGATATAGCGTACGCATACAGTTGTTTCAGACTGCCAATAATGTACATATATTAGGAACATTACATCCACTAAGGCACATTTGTTTGCTGGATAACTAATGGAATTAAATACTGGAGATACGAGGTATGTCAGCGGGGAAAACAGTTATGCCCAATGGTACGAACCGATAACGGTATTTAAACTAGGCTTACCAGCGCTCAACATCTGTTACAAGTTTCCTCTCGTGGATATTTCTCTATCCTTATCGTTATGTATCTATTTCGCGAAAATTGTTACGTCATGCCGGTTAGCTCTGTACTGCCAGTAACGATTCAGATTAAATCAATCTAAATTGCATTATACTTATATGTATACATATATAAGGAGTGCATAACTGTCTCTCGTTAAAAATATTTACGAGTATTTATATGCGTAACAAGTCGCGCATAAACTATTATAACTGCGTTTATAAGAAATTTAATAGCACTTTAGAGAAACGGGAAGGACAGAGCGAAGGTGGGACGATAACAAAAAGATTCGCGAAATGTTTAACACAAAGTTACAAAGAAAGATATTACATGCGGAAATCGCTATAGATATATACTAAAGATTAAAGGGGGAATAATAATAATACATCTTCAAATATCTGCAAATTATTACATATTATTATTTCATAAAACAAATTTATGAACATGCTTTGTTTGGCAACAATGTGAATTCTTGTTTATTTTGAAGAAACGCAAATAATCTCAAGCGACAAGTGTAGCCATTCCGTTCATTCTGCGCGTTTTCCGCGGCTGTCCCATTCATTCCGATGTCCTGGCGATTATCAGACGGAAACGGCGCGGCTTTCGAGCACTTCGTACATTTATATCGCACGGTAGGCGTTAACTTCGCGCTAAGAGTAGCATGCAAATTTCCCGACGGCAAATATTGCGCTTCCAGTCCGCGAGGAGTCTTGAGGGACCGTCCGCGTCGTCGCGTCGGATACGCGAGCGATACGAATTTGCGAAGAGAGTAGAGTGGACGGAAAGGCGGGGGAGAGGAGAGAAAATAGATGGAGCGCGTACACCTTTCTAAGCGTGTACGTCGACGCACGCTCGCGTATTTTCTCGTAATCCATAGCATTGCGTGCCTCGATAACGCGCCGCGCCGCGCCGGCCGCTCCGGCCCGCCGACAACGGTATTTTATGGTCTCGCACCTTCTCGCCTATCCCGGGCCTCTTCCTTTCAGCACCGATATCTCCGCGTTTGCATTTACGTTAAGGTCATCCGCCCACGCGCGGCGCACCAACACGTTACTTCAGCATCGGCGATCGGTGACGCGATACGCCAGTTTTACTTAAGTTATTACGTTGTTTCTTAAACCAGACTTAGACTTTAGGTCCTCGATAAGATCCAGATGGCATTAACTGGCGAAATTAGCGACTCGCTAACGAATGAGAAGTTTCGTAAACTCGTGCACGTTAGGATTACCGCGATAAACGAACGCGCGCTCGATGTCGCTCTGATCCGCGGGCTGTCTCTTCTCGATGTTATTTTTTTAAATCTTGGAGACGTTCTATGATTATAACCAATATTTAACGTCTTGAGAGTGCGAGATAATCTCGAAAATTACTGAAATTTCTGGCAATCCAAACAAATCTTAAAAATAAGTAATTATACATACACAAGTGTCGAAAATTTTAGCAATCGTGATTTTGTAAAGCGATAAGTCTCGCGAGAATAGAAGAATTAGAACTAGACAAGAGAGACATGATACAAATAACTTTGTAAAAGAATCACATTTTTAATGGAGTTAACACGATCGTTTATTATAGTAATATTCTAGGTAATGTAGTAAATGCATAAAAATATTGTATCAACGAGAGTGCACGCTGGCTTTATTGTAAATCGTGCAGTTGTATTTAATCCGCAATATCGTATTCTACATACCTATCGTGCCGGTGATGAATTCCTTGCATTACTGGCGTTTTGCCATCAAGTTATGTAACGCGTATGTGTGTCTGATGTGTAACATATTGACCGCCAACGATACGTTACGATAATAGAGCCTTTTAATATTTGGCCAGCTGTCGATAATTTCTCTACACACTGAAAAATTCACATCAAAACGCGTAGGACCCGACTATTTTTATTTTTATTTTCAATGAAGCGCGATTTTAACAATGTTGCTGCCCTTTCTATATACTATATATGCAGCATCAAGATTGATACATTTTTTTCGTAAGATGATATCTTTTAGATTAATTATAATTTATTATAGAAAGTTTTTTATTTGATCACTTTGTGATCGCTTCGTGATCAAATAAATACATTGGAAAAAACAAAATTTATATCAATTAATTAAATTCTCTCAATATAAATAATAATTTAAATAATTTATTTTAATTTTTTTATAAAAATATTCTACTTATATTTTCTGAAAGGGATTAAAAATTTCTCTAATCTATTAGTCTGTTAAAAATTGCTTTCAGTTGCAATAATATGGATTATAAGAGTATGTGTTCTTGCAATGTTGAAAGGGGCGATCAAAACAAAGGCGACGTTAGTTCACGTCCGTCAGTATTTAGTCATGCTCTCTAAACCATTCTAACTCCGATACGATACGAGCACTTGTATCGATCGTAAACGTAGCATTGCTTGATATCATAAACCTACATCGGTACGTTTGGTTCCTGTATTAGGCACGCTGCTAGTTCCGTTATGTATTCATCAGTCACAGCATTTGTACGAGAGCATTGATTTGTTGTTGTTGCTACATCGCGACACGATTTGTAGGCAGATCTTTTGCTGAAAGGCGTTAAATACTTAGACATTCAATATAAAGAAAAATTATATTATGCAGTTTAAAAGGGACATTTTGTATTATATTCAAATTTTTTTTTATATCATATTCGATTAAAAATGATTAATGTGGCCCTCTTCAACGCATTATTACGAAATAAATATGGCGAATATTCTAACGCATATTACAAAAGAAGTTTTTTTTAAATAGAGTTATAATTTATAAATTTTTATAAATACAGTTAAGTGTAATATCTGCTACCGTCCGAAATAATTCAATAAATAATATTAGATTATATTCGGTTATACAAACAAAACGATCGTATCTGTCCGGCGCAACTGCAGAGATAAATAGTTCATCCGGGTAATAACCAAGTCCGCATAGGACGTAAGCGACTATAAATATCGGCTATCTTATGCATGGCGATGCCGATGTTAGTCGATGCCGCGATTGTATCATACTGATTATAGTGTAACGCTGCCTGTGGCGCGGCCTGCATTTCGCTCTCTCCGATTCCGCGGCGGAAGCGATGCGGTAGTAGGCGAAATAAAAAAAGAGTGCCGCGGGAGCCTGGCAGCGAAAGTTCCCAGGTGATTGGTCGTGGGAAATATCGCGGTTAGGAAGAGGCTGATAAAGTGGATCGATGAGTCGATATATAACGGACGGAGGTGGGGGGAGTATCGCGCCGGCTGGTGTGAGAATTTATGTGGATATAAACAGACGAAAGTTTCGTCGGGGATGCATGAATGGCGGTGCGGTGCGGCGCGCCGCGGCGCGGGCACGCGTACGGAAAACAGAAAGAACAAACAGAACCGCGCGCGCGCGCGCGTCGATCACCAATATCGGAAAAATTAACGGGCAAAGAGTCGGAGTGACGGGCCATTAAATTGAAATCAGCGATCCGATCGAAGTCAGCGGGCGTCACTTCGCGAAAGTGCACCGCGTCGTTTTTAATCGAGGGGGCGGTTGTTTCAACGTCGATGGGTATAAGCTGTGCCTCGTATGCCTCTCGCGATTGAAAACTTAGAAAATAGAGTATTAACTGTATTCTATAATAGGCAGGTTGGTCATTAAAAGGGTATGAAGTACCGACATTGACGTATCGAGTATATATGGCGTAGAATAAGAGAAGGTATATATCTTTCACAAAATCGTTAGAATATTTTGCGTTGCCAGAAAACTTCACTGAACAGAATTAAATTATGCATGAAAAAATGAAAATGGCAATTTTCTTATCGCTCCATTATATACCATATATGTATTATATACCGAATTATTTAGAAACATTAAATGATATTGCGCCATTATCCGATTTAATTGACGTTCGGCAAATTAATCAATCAAAGAGGAAGTAATCAGATCGTTATTTAATTTGCGTATGAATTGATTAATCGCACTTGTGTCCCTTTCCCCCCTTTCTCCGTTCCCACATGGAACAAACTTAAAAACCATTGATTAATCTAATGAATTCTTATAGCGCAGAGTGCAACCTAAATTGCTCCGAGTTTGAACTTTGACACTGAGCGATGCAGTCGCACGATCGAAAGCAGATCGGCACTGAGGACTGAATCGCGTATATACGAATGCGCGCATCGCGCAAATGCACACCCTTCCAACCCCTAATGCCAATGACCTGCTCGCTTATAGGCGCAAAGTCCTAGCTATATCTGACCGTCTGTATGTTGCCTATTCTTAGCACGAGGAGCTCCATATGCATACTATATATCCCCGTACATACTATATGTCAAGGTGTACACTCTTACGTGCGCAATGCGCGAAAATACGCGTCGGTCGTGCGGGTACCGATAATTGATGTGACGCGTATTTTCAAGATGCAACGCGGGCGACTGATCGATCCTAAAAAAGTTTCATCTATCAATGAGAATCTGATTTTTTTCTAATTGTCTGATTTACAAATGTTGATTGATTATTTAAAGATTAGTGTTTCCATTCTTGGAGAACATGAAGAGAACGAGATTAAATGAATGTTAAATCTCACGAGTGGTCGTGCACTGTATAACTTGACTAAAGAATTTTTTTTAGTTGCAATTGAATAATATATCATTTTGTTACTCTATAAGTATAGCTTTTATTTTAAAATCTTTAAATTAAATTATGTAGAGACATAAGATATGGTGCTTATATAATTAATAATATATATCTATAAATTTGAAGAAAAGAAGAATATATATAGATATTGTATATGTGTATAAAAAAATATTAGGAAATAGCTGAAGTTATACGAGTAGTTCTACGATATTATAATAAAATAGTTTTTGAAAGTTATGAAATATATTTTACTTTAATTTTAAATGAAAATATTTTTATTGTAATTTCATGTATTGATACATATATATGAGAATCACGTTTTAAATAATAATAACAATTTTATACTTGAAATTAAGAAATAGTAGAGAGAAAAAAGCTTATTTTATTATTTTCGAAAATAATCCAAATCTTTATAGTAACAAATATTCAATAGGATATTGAAAACTCAGCTATTACATATTAACTCGCCATAAAATAGATTTAACTGCCTGAAATTTTAAGTAGGTAAGTATAACATAGGATCTTAAATTAGAGATACTTATCATTATCTCATTTTTTATCTCATTATTTTAGCATACATTTTAAATGGAGAATCTATTTTATGATTATTACAAAATTTTTGAATTTAGTATCAATGAGAGATATGAATAGATTTGCTCTTCATTTTCTTTATAAAGTAACGTAGATTATAGTATGTTGTGAATATCTCCAAATTTATAGAGATGCCAAACTAACAGATGAATTTTAACATCGCACTGTTGAGCACTTCTCGTTTCACGCGAATTGCGAAACATCGCGAAATGGTCGGATGTTGCCGTGCATTATTACTCGCGTTACAATCGCGTTTCGCGGTTCATGAAAGACGCGGTCGTAAGTTACACAGGCAGCAGGAAGAGAACCGTCAGGGCCATTTGATAAGCAACCGTGTTCATTATTGCACATTAGCCCAGTTATCGTCACGTCCTCTCTTTACCTCCTACTTCTAGCTCGCTACGTCTTTGCTGCGTCCAGCGACGCGAATGTGACTTCTACACGCTTGGTATGCCTTAATTGGCACGTGTATCATAGCTGTGAGATATTATTCTCACCTGATTAATTGCGCCTGAAATGATTCGCATCTGTCTCTATCTTTTAGATATTTACGTGCTTGGATAATTTACATAGGAAAGAAGTAAATATTAGATTTATTGTACGATAACAAGATAGATATTCACTCACTTTTATTTTTTACTGCCAGATGAAACTATTTCATAAAGACTACGAAAATTATTTGAATATAATTATCCAAATGAAGTCGAATATCATTTTTGAAAGAAAATTTCTTACTTAGTTTTGGACAAAATTTATTCTGGTTGAATTAAAATTGGCCAAACGTTATCTTAATGTTTCAAGATTGTTATTAAAGTAGGTTACTAGATTAGATAAAATAGTAAGGCAGTACTTATTTTTTATGTACGTGCGCATACACACACATACAGAAAAAGAGAGAGAAGAATTTTAGAATTTTCCTCTAAAAAGTTAAAACGCGTCAAAAGCTGGTTTTTTAGGAGAAGAGGCGAGTTAGGAGTATATTGCGTAACCATCATCTATTGTATATTTGATTCTCCACAATACTTATAAGACTAGGAGTCACGCGTGATAATAGCCTCTCTCGGCGGCAAAAAAAAAGGCCGTTGGCCGTATATCTGCGCTGTGCCGGAAACCGCCTCGAATTAAAAAAGGAGACATAACAAAGAGTCCTTTCTTCGTAGGTCGTCTTCCACTTTTCCTTCCAGAAGATTCACGTAAAAGGTGGAGCGTCGTTAGCGCCGTCCTCTTTCTCATAAATTTTTTTTTTTTGTGTTCACAGTTTACTTTTATGCAAAGATAGATGCATTACGTAGAGTAATTTAAGAAAATAATAATTTAAGAAAATAAGGATTAGAGCTCTTTAAGGATAGGTAGGCGTTTTACACAAACACTTTTAGTAGAATTACATTGTTATTTATTAGTAATACAACGTACGGAGACAGTTAAACTTTCTGAGTCGTAACCTTCTTAATCCAGTCCCTGTTAGAGCATCTAAATACATAATTAGAAGTGAGATATTTACGACGCAAGTATGAGACCTTAGATTTCAATTAGCATAATCCGCGTGCAACCGCATGCTCTTTATCGCATTGGCAAAGCGGTCTCCACGCGTCACACTCGATTAAGTGGCCGTCAACAAGTGCATTGCAACTTCTACAATTTCAGTCACGACACTTTCGTAATATGAAATTAATTTAGGAGGACAGCAAGTTAAATACTGCAGAAAATATATAACAAAGCAATATATATACACGTCACGCAACATATTTATATTACAATATCGTCCATGAGTCCGTTGTTATCCACTTATATTCTTACATTTAAAAAAAAGTTGTACTTTCTACGAAGAAAATAAAAATGGCAGTTTAATCACGCGATTAAATATTGCAACTTAATTTTTGCTATGAATCCACCAATAGTGACACGATTTTTGGAATATTCTGAGTACTCGATTAAATAGTTATCAAAATTCGCGGAATTTATTCGCACATGAGATTTTACGTAGCGTCAAGATGAAAATATGTTTCTACTTCTGACCTCGGTGAGAGTCAATAAGATACACACGCCAAAAAGGGGATGTCGCAAGGGAAAGGGAAAGAGGGGGGTACGTGTTTAATGAAAACAATCCTACTTTATAATCCGCAATAAATCTCGTGGCGCCGCTCCCGTTATCGTCGAATTCTCTCACCTCGATCCAGGGCGGGAGGAAAACCGGGACGGTCGCCTTGACTCCTAGAAGTGAATTGGCGGGTGCGTTCTACGAGATGACATGAGTTGAGAGGATGGGTTTAACGCGAGTTCCTAGAAGGGTTGAAGAACCCAAGGTACACGCGCGCGGAGTGGGGTGGGGGGGGGGGGTGCGGCGCGGCGAAGAAGGATGGCGATGGGGAGAACGACTGTCACGCGAAATGAGGTGCACGGTGGCGAAGAGGCGAGACGTGGGTGGCGGAAGGGCGCGAGCCCCTTTTCGGGGACTATTAGCAGTTTAGCTTCTACAAAAGCCTTCTAATTGTACATGAAATTTGCTCATTGTCAGAGAGAGAGAGAGAGAGAGAGAGAGAATACACCTTCAAGAGTGACAATATACCTCCTTGACACAATGAGGAAGAGAAAAAGAGCGAGAAGGAGAAAGAATGTGTATTGAGAGAGGAAGGGAGCAAAAGGCACGTGTCGGTGTATACCGGAAGGGGCGGAGAGGTTGATGGCGAAAGAGGAACAGAGTCAGTTTATTCCTCGGGCGTTTGTTAATTTGCCACGCGAGCACATTACGGCCGCTTGGTCGTCCCAGCAAACAGAAATGAGAAAAGTCGGGGGTGGTTTCGTAGCTTCGTAGCGGATATGGATGTCACCCGGTGTCTTATTGTCAGCGCGATGAAGGGAGGATGTGGCGGAGTCGATGAACTCCGAATCTTGCGATGGAAGGAGGGTCTGAAGTATTGCCTGTTAATACGAGAAGCCACACTGGTTTTTCTCACCGGCTCATTGAAATTTCAAACGATTTGGAAAGTAGCAAAATGTATAGAATTATTAAAATAATATTTTTAAAATTATTATAGGAAAAAGATACTAATATTTTATTGAATTATTATAGTATATTAACAATAAAAGTTAATTAAATATTAAATAAAAATGCATTAATTGTATTTTAGCAGTAATTTAATTATTAGATTTGTTTTAATTTTATTGATTATTTTTAATTTGATTTATTAGATATTACAATATAATAAGATAGAGTTCGAAAGCTTTCATTACATCAACATAGATTATTGATCCTATTTTGTATTAGATTAGAAAGAAACTGTCGAGAAATAATTGAATTGCTGTTGCAAATGCTATCATGGAGGAAGTAATAATACAATTTATTATATATTTTATGAATTAATATATCTTTTATTTTATTAGACGTTATTTTTTATGTTAAAAAAATTATATCTAAATTTTGTTGTTTCGCAAGAGTGACGTACAGGTGTATAAATAAAATTTCTGACTTTTTCCAATGCGATCTGGCCTGTCATTATCATTAAGGGACTCGCCGTTGGATCGGCGAGAATTTGTCGAGCGCGATGGGCGAAAGAAAAGGCGCGCTCCGGATTCGGATTTTTCATTAAGGAGACGTCGACTCAGCTATTCGGTTGCCCTCCCCTGCAGGGGGTGCAAAGCGGGAACCAACAAGCGATGGCACCGAAAGGGGGATGGGGGCCCTTGCATAGCCTCGCGGTATAATATGGTGTGTGTGTGTGTATGTGTGTGTGGATTAATACGCGCAAAATCTGCCACCTAAAAGTTATTAATGACTGTCGTGGCTCTGCCTCGCTCGGCGACGCGTCAAAGATTTTATAAAGGAGGGGTTCCAACCCTCTGGACCCGACGACGTGCCTCGTCCATTCTCCAAGCCGTCGAAAGAAAAGCAGTTGAGAAGTCAATGCGGTTGTTAAGAAAACGGTGTCTCGTACTCGATATCTTATTTATTAATACAAATAAAAATATAATATGATATAAAAAATATATATAAAAATTTAATATGAGAATTGGATTATATTGTAGATAATTTATTTCTCAACGATTGGTACGGAAACTGTTATTTTATGCAGAGAATATATTTCCATATATAAGCTAATCTCAACGTGCTAAATTCAATCCTCGCAAGAACATGATTATATTGAACAAGACTCGCGTATCACATATGTCGAGCGGTCGATGACTTTTAGTCGATTATCAGCAGCTCTTTAATGAATTTCTTGATGCAGGTAGCTGTCAATAATGACGGCATCACCGGTGATTCGCGCGGTTGTCGAACGAAATCGACCGGGTGGCCGACTGACAGAAATACGCGTCGTTTTCATTTTTAATCTTATCGCCGACACGGAAAGTCTATTAAGGCTGGTATCTGGCCACGCGTATTTTTGACCCGGTCGGATGACGGCCTGGCGCCTGAATCCAGTCGACATATTCGACTGCGTGGCAGCTTTCGGTATCGTATTATTTAATGTGGGAATAGAGTCCGCAAATTCCCGAATAAACGGGAAATGTAATTTAACGTTGGGTATAGGACGCCGGATAAACGTTGATGGAATCCAGGAGGGGCGTTGCGAATTGATATAATTATTATAATTGATATGTCGATTGTCGAAACAACTAATGAAAGACATAAGATTTGATCTCTTCTATTTTTCCCTATTTTGTATTAAACATTTTACAACAATGAAGGGAACGCAGTATCATAGATTATTTGTGTTAGACTTCCGGAATCTTTTACAACTTACATTTTCGTAATCTTCATTTCCTTTATGTTTCATTATTCATCCTGTTATTTATTATATAGCTTTATGAAAATAAATAAGTAATAATAAATATAATAAATGATTAATAATACTTTATAATGCTTTTAAAACATAACGCGATGTGATTGAAACGCAATCGAATAAATGTCAAAGAGTAAATATTCGTTATACCTAAGTACACGTCGCCGTCGCAAGACACATGTTACGAATTCAAAGTTTAAGAAATGTGCGATCGTATGATTAATGCTGTGAATATCTAACAATAAGTCAGCGTAATTGCATGGCGTTAAATAACGGATAAGTTCGATTGACAATGAAGGAATAAGAAATCGGAGGAAAGAAATACCATGTGTCACGATGCACGGGTTTAAAAATCAATAATGCAAATTTTAAAAGAAAGTTCGATATATAAAATGTCACATTACGGATTGATCGCATGGTATAGAGTAAAATTTATATCCTCTGTTTTGCTTTAAATGCACAGTTTTATTTAAACGTCTGTGGACGAGACGTTTGATACGTTGAATCATTTGTCTTCATTTATGAACGTATACATTTATACGTGCTGATGTCATATCTCCATATTGTTGCGAATATCTCATCTGACAAATGTACTCAGCGTTCTAATGAAAAATCTTTGCTCGTTACAAGACGTTAGATTAAAATTCGGAATCACGGCGGGAGAAAAAAATGAGCATCCAGCGTGCGAAACGGGGCAAGAGCCACCTCGCGATTTCAAGAGCACCCTCAAGTTATCCCCCGACCCATCCTCGGCAAGGAGATTGAACGTGAATGCCCGGGACGGAAAAAAAGCCGACAGCGTAACAGAAACGATACGGAGTGCCTGACGAGGAGTCACGCTGGCGGGGCCGGGGCAGGATTTGCAAGGGGTTGCCAAAGGGGTCGAAACAGGGGGTGCAGATTTGAACAAGAGCTCGGTTGCTATGCAAATTGGAAAGATAATAATCGATTGTCGGAGGATGGTTGCGTTGATGGGCTCGCGGATGAGCGCGGCACCATCTCCCCACCTGGAAAACACGCCGATCTCCCTCGCGCCCCCCCCCCCTCCCCTCCCTTCCCGCCCCTTCACCCGTCCCTCTTTTTCGCTGGCCCCTCCGGCCCACCCCCGTATCGCCTATCCCGATCTCCCTCAAGGGAAATTATATAGTCTGCCCTCGACGTACCCCAGGCACCATAGACCGTCAAATACCTTACCTGTCCCGTCTGCATTCATTCCCTTTCGTGTCTCGTCCCTATATCGGTAGTCCGAGAGAGCCGGGATGGACACTGCGAATTTTTTGGACACCTTCGGCTGCGCTCGGATAATCGAGCGTCCTGCGATTGATACGTGCCACAATATTTTTTTGTCTGAGGTTATTGCGAGTGTCTCGGTGGGGTATGACTTCAGTCAGTCACAATAATGATTAAGTAGAATTGCTTTTGCGCGTAAAATTTATTTTATAATTATTGTAACACTTGAAATGCAATCGTGATAGGAGAGGTACATTCGGATAATTATTCTTCACTCGTCTTAAATAATGTTCCATTATGAATGTTTTTAACTTTTTAACATCTAAAGGATTATCATCGCATATTTACAAAATAACAAATCCCCGTGTCAGAAAAGAGAGAAACATTGGCGAAGATACTGAATTCGCAGCATGACAATGTATTTGTCATCGTTGCTTCAACGATCTTTGATCGGTTCTTTGACCAATTACGCAAGAGCGTGAACGCTTGATTATAGGCTTTCCGGTGTGTTGTTACCGATCCGGCGATTGCGCAGTCAGCTCGCAAGGGCTTACACACCGGAAGATTGACAAGGCAAGATTAATCGATCACTCAACTGGCGTAAAGAATTGAGAAAAATAAGCGGCAGCGCGGACATTATGACAAATGGTGTTTGTATCTTTTAAATTCGCCGGAATAAACGGCGCAGTAATAAAATCAGCATTGGCTGCGAACGCGGGGGCGGATGAGTAAGCGTTTACTAATTGAAGAAAGATTCTGCGTATTAATCTTCCGTTCAACGGCAGTTCTTCCACGTCTCGTTATTGACCTAATTTTACTACTACTTTAGCCGTGCATGCAAAATTATGAAGTACCCGTAGCGAAGTGACGTATTATGTCATTTTGATCAGAACGGTGTTGTTCCATTACGAAAGAAATATGATTCTGCTTTGATATTTTTTTTCCAATGTTTAAATGAATTTCTCCTTGCATCATGCAATTTATTTAATAACATAATCGGATAAATATAACTTTTGAATCAGGATAAATTTAAAAAAAATAAGTAAATTGTAAAATGCAGTAAAATTTAATATTCTATGTAAATTTCAATCCTACAATAATGAGAAACATGATACGAAATGCTATTAATTAAAAGAATTAAACAAGTTGAAATTAATAATCGTTTTATGAAAATGTCTCGAAAAACGATACCTGTTACAGTTAAAAAAACAATATTTTAATATAACAACTGTTCTGTATAATGCATTTATTTATCGTTTTTTGAGAGAGAGAAAGAGGATATATTTTTTTACAAAACTATTAAGATGATATCTGATTTCTGTAAATTGCCTTATGCTAAACTTGTTTTATGTAAAATAATTAATGAATGTCTACGCATAATAAGATTATGTTTCTTGATGCTATATATAATTCGACGATAATGCTTCGTTGCAAATTCGTTGAGTCGTAGTCACGTGTAGCGTTCTGACAATTAGCTCGCTCATAAAAGTTTCGTTAGTGCGGTTTCGTTATTTGCTTCTGCCTATTTGTATTGGCGCAACTTGTTTGCGTATGTAAATTTGCGAAGTACGTCATCGACTGAAAACGTCGCCTACGTACAACATTACAGAGTCAATTTTCTTAAACGTCAAGAAGTTGTTTATGTTGCTATATCGTTGAAAATTATACTGTGTGCAGTTAATGTTCAATAAATTAATGTTACGTTTGCAACTTTTCGTGCAATTTAATTTTGCAGGCATTACGGTAGTTTAACCTTAGAAAAATTATCTCTGAATAGTAAGTATATTCACAATGAGTCACGCGCGCCGACCAAAACTACACATGTATAGTTCTTTTGTCAAAGATATGCTAGGTAGGTTTTGTAATTGAAATGCATTACGCGATAAACACTTTGAATATATTAAGGAATGACACACTGTTTTGTGAAACTACAACGATTTTCGATGTTGATAAATAATTTTCCTATATTTAACATTGTAGTTCTTTCAAGATTATGTACGTGAATGTTTTTTAAATTAAGAAAGATGTAGTGTAATAATAAGAAATCTGTTATAAATAAAAATTCATTGTTCAAAAAAAGCTTTATTTTAATAAATAAAGTTTTGAGACTATTGTACTAACACACACATTCAAAATGAAGGATTGAGTATATATATATAAAATGCATTACGCGATAAACACTTGGAATATATTAAGGAATAACACACTGTTTTGTGAAACTACAATGATTTTCAATGTTGAGAATTAATTTTCCTATGTTTAACATTGTAGTTCTTTCAAGATTATGTACGTAAATGTTTTTTTTTTTTAATTAAGAAAGTGTAGTAATAATAAGAAATCTATTAAGAATAGAAACTCGCGTCGTTTAAAAAAGAAAGGCTTTATTTTAATAAATAAAGTTTTGAGACTATTATAATTAGCACACACATTCGAAATGAAGGTTGAGTGAACATTACGCAATAAACACTTGGAATATATTAAAGAATGACATACTGTGAAACTACATTGATTTTCAATGTTGAGAATTAATTTTCTTTTGCTCGACATTGTAATAGTACTTTCAAGATTATGTACGTGAATGTTTTTTTAAATTAAGAAAGATGTAGTAGGTACTAATAAGAAATCTATTAAGAATAGAAACTTGTCGTTTAAAAAAGGTTTTATTTTAATAAATAAAGTTTTGAGACTATTATAACTAGCACACAGTGCACACACATTCGAAATGAAGGTTGAGTTACTTGGGAAACAAATCTCATTTAGATATTCGACCATTTTCCCCGCAGTGCCGAATGCATTTCAAAAACTTTCTGGACCGAACCATCTCTCGGTGCGAGCGAGAAAATCCTTAACGAAACATTGGCGGGGCATAAATTAAGCAGCGATGCAACGGAGCGCGTGAGCGAGCTCGCGAGCAATGGGGGATGACGGGCGCTAGGCGAAGGGGTGAGCGACGCGAGAGGGCGATGGGTACTTAAAAAAGTAGGTTGCAAATGAGCGGCGCGCGGACGAGCGGCGGGGGACAAACACGCGGCCAAACAAACGAAAGCGAGCGGAAAGAGGACGACGGTATGGGAGCGAGGAGGCGAGCGCGATGAGAGGAGGAACGAGAGGTTTCATGTTTGCGCATATTTCTCGTAATATTCTCTGTTTATCTCTATTGCCCCTTGTTTATCCAGTGTCCGTCCGTCCTGCACGACTGTGCGTGTCCGTCCTTCTATTTTCGTTTCTCCTTTTTCCTCCGGCTAGGTCCTTGCGTGCCCCGGCTGTCGCCGTCGTTGTCGTCGTCTTCGTCGCCGCGCGCCGCGCGCCGCGCCGCGCCGTCCTCCTCGCCGCGGCGAGATGCACGTATACGTATTCGTTCATACGTACATCTCCGTCCCTCCTAACACCACCTCCTATATATTCCAAGCGATGTTTACGTTCGAGATAAAGCGAGGAACAAACAGCGGTGAGCGGGCGTCGAGCTCTCATGGTCACCGTACAGTCCGTCATAGCAGCACTTAAATGCGGTTGAGAAATCGAGGAAACTATATGGCGCTCGAACGAAGCGATTTCTCGCGTCGCGAGCGTCCGAAAAAAAAAAAAAAAGAATGGTTTAAATGAGTTTCAAGGTTCGGAGGTGTTGCAACAGCGAGCAAGTTTAAAGGCAATATAACGAACGGGTTGTACACAAGTTATTCACGGTTCGTACGTTTGGCAGTATCATTTTACGATTCAATTGACTCAATGAGTTTGCCGATTCGTTGCAATTGAAAATTATTACGCTGCTCCAATTGTTCGACGGCGTTGATCATATCGTCATCCGACCTTGCTGCTTATCGTTATTTTAAGAAAGATTTTCCCGCGTAGCAGCTTAACCGTTAACGCGATTATCCGCTATCTCGCGGGAATCTGTATTTCCCAACAATTTCCTTATCACTTCTAGAAACCTCGCGTATACAGGCCGCTTAATAAAGAATCATTAGTGTGCAATCAACAACGAAGATCCATCATTATCCACGCAAACAATACAAAAAATCTCAATAGGTATGCAAATTTTACTTGGCGTATAAGCTGCGGCAAATGCACCAAGAACTCCGGGATCAGATTTTTACTCCTACCGGCGCGCGGCGCGGGCGTGTTACGTTTCATCGGAACCCGTCGCGAAAAAGCGCGCAGCTCCGTCCGTATTATCGCCATTACGCGCATTAATTTGCATCCCGAATTACCCCCTTGCAAACACTCCGTCGTCTCGTGCGCGCGCGACATGTTATTACAGTCAAATGAAAGTCCGCGCGCATATCGCGTACCCGTCTCCGATAAATATCGGCTCGCTCGACACTCGAGCCCGCCGGGACTTGCGCCGCGCGCGCGAGTATATCTGTTTCAAAATTTTCCTCGGTGAAACATCCTATCCGACTGTCGCGGTCGCCGGAAATCTGTCGTTCAGAACGGAAAGTCCTCGGAGAACGCTCGCTGGATCTCCGAGCGCGATTTACAGATCGATGTCCTAGGAGACCGTTCGCCTCGCGCACGGTCCCCTCTCCTCTATACGTAAATGGAAAAAACAGCAAAATATTCGCGAATCAGTATTACATTATATCGGAACAAATATTTCATAAAGGGCGTACACGATTGCACGAGATACTGAGAGACAGAGAGATCGGTGTGTAATTTCGTTGCATCCGCGCCTGTATCGCGTGACCTGCCTTGTTATTCTCTGTTCCACGTCGTCCGCCGTGCAAGTCCATCATCCCCGTGAGCGGCGGGGACGGCGGGGGTCGAAAGGGAGAGGATGAGCGAGGGTGATAGGGTGGGCGCGAGCGCATGAACGACGTTGGACGACGCCGGGGCTGATCGGAGAGAGAGATGGACAGCGGCCGATTCTTCGCAATACCGAAAAAGAAAAAAGGAAAAAAAGAGAGGGAGAGGGAGAGAGAGAGAGAGAGAGACAGGCGTAAGCGCTGAGCTGTACAACGCCGATGCGTTACAACGATTGTTTCTCCCCGTCTCGAGAGGCGATACCGATAAAATCGATCTTCTAACGATCGGGCTATCGATCTCGTAAACAACGACGGGCGCGCGTCGCTTCGCATCGCGAAGAAAAGCCGCCAATGAAGCCCCGCAGCGTGTTGTTCCAATGCATTTACAATAACGACGTTGTTTATCTATCGGACGACAAACGACTGGGGTGGTACCCGCCCTCGCGCGCCCACCCGCCCACCCTCTACGTCCCCGTAACCTTTCCTCCTCTCCCAGCTCCCTTCTCGTTCTCATGCGTGTAAGCTTTCCACCTCGCCCCCCGCGTCCTCTCCTTTGCCCGTATTCAACGTCAACCCTCCGCCTCTTTACCCCATTCATCTCCGTCTATATCGCCACTCTCTCCGTCCATTCCGTGTATATATACAATCGTTATATATTAAACACAGTGTAAGCTCGACAGGCCGGCCGAGTTGCAAACAATCGTGATGCGCTCTCCACGCCAGTACGCGAGTTCGTACGTTGACGTAATGCGGCAAACTATGTGGATGATCATCGGGAGATTTTTTGATACGCTCGCTTTATTAACTACTGCGACTACGTCGTAAAAATTGTACGTAAAAATTATTGTAAAATTCGAGAGAAAGCGTCTGTGACATTTTGCAGAATAGATACATATTACACTTTTCCGATAAGATTAAAATTTGTCGGAGACAGACGCATTATGGAAGATAATGATAGAGAAGAATAATAAAGAAACAATCAAAATCCAGTATATATACTGTATATAGAACTTTTCTTATTGTAAATAATATATATTTTATTTTGTGCTAAAGTAATTTTTAGTGAACTTGCGCTATTTTTAGAATCATCATTACTTACATTACACATTTTTAGAAACGTTGGATATTGTGATTATTAATCCAGCTTTAATTCTTGTAATTATGGTTTTGATTATAAAAACGTACGTCGGAAAAGTATATTACATACATATAACACTTTGATCCGCTGGTCAATGAACGTTATGACATATGATGCAGTAGCCGCGAAATAAAAAGAAGGAATTAGTTGACCGCGGTGAAGGTACGTCGGCATCATGAAGTCACAGGGGATCATAAGTAAGCAGGAGGATAGCAGCAGCCGAGGAGAAACTTGTAACGAACTTCCGCAACAGCCGTGTGCGTGTGCGTGCGCGCATGCACTGGCGATTAACACGGACGTGTACGGGGGGTACGTCCTCTCTCTCACCCCGCGACTCGAGTATCGTCTGGCTGATGTAAAAAACATGATGGCACACAACATGTTGTTCGTTGCTTACACTACGACTCTTCTTATTCCCGGATAGGGTTGGAACGCGATGGTAGACATGAGGTTGGCAAGGGGGGGTCGTTTACACTGGGTCAGCATTGTTTTGTGCGACGGCCACTCAGACTCCTCGTCAAAAAAGGCCGCTGACATTGTCGGCGAGCTTCCACCAACGCAAACTTCAATAACGCATGAAGCCAAATTGAAAAATTATCACACCAAAGTGAGCCGGATGTTTAAAAAGAGGGTAAGCCCTGGGCCTTGACCGTCCTCTCTCTAAATCTTTGGATCGCGTCCGCGCTCACACGTGCGCACCGTGTAATTCCCGCGCGGTGGGAATCTTTCTATAATCTCTAGATAAACGGAACGAATGAAAACTACGACTTCGAGTACGATGAATGGATACAATTTATTCTTTCGCAAATCATAATGTGATCGTAACGTGATCATGAGTGAGGCATGACTGTTATGATAACAATCAAGTAAATAGAAAATGTGCTAACATACAGTCGGGATGGATCTTTTTTCCGCATGAATTTATGTATACATTTGTCGCTTAGCAAACTATAGCACCGATTACTGTCTGTCAGTCTTGAAACGCAGTCTCAGCCTGAAGCTAGAATAGTACGATCACATTTATTTTTTGTATATATTACCACACTGATGGACAAAAAAAATAAGAGTAATTATATTTATTATGAACATAAAAATAGAAAAGACGAGTCGGATAAAATGTCTAGATGAAATTTCGATGAAACGCATGATTTATTTTTTAAGTGCTTTAAAGTGTTTTTTTTTCTACAAGTATTTATTTAACAACTGCACTTTTAATGAGATAATACATTTTATAAAATCTAGCCAATCCATTTATTTACTTGACTCTGTCCTGTAAATACAACATTCATGAATTTAAGGTTGCGACTATTTTTCGTCATATTTTATTTGAAACGCAGTTTTTTCCACTTGATTTGTTTTTCATCCGTCAGTGATGTTATTTTTTCCGTTTAACGTACGCATTAATCTTTAAGTCATTTGTCTAAACATACATATATTAACAATAAGTGAATCTTGCTGCTCCAGAAATAAGGTAAATTATATAAGTTACTTTGTGCAAATCAAAGCTTAAAATGTAAAATCTAGACTTTTGTTAACGTCATCTATTTGTAGCTCTCTTTGATATCAATATTAATTATGTCAATAATTAATAAAGAGGGAATTTGCGCTTCTTTAAGTTGCCACATCTTCTTCGTTAGGAATTCTGATTTGATCGTCGATATTCCGTCAACATCTGTTTGTAGATTCACGGTAGAGCGTATCTGTGCTTATATATGCACTGTACGTCGGTACCGCCTGCAAGGATTGAGCACTGATATAGCTTAGTGCTTACATTATTAATTCCACGTGTCGGTGTGTTGAATTGAACCTGCTTGGTAAACCGGTTGTAGCGTAACGATTTTACCCAGTTCTCTCGCCGATCCGTGTCTTCGGTCTTCGCGTGTACCGTTTAAGACTAAGAGATCACCTTTGAAACGGGTCAAGATGTGTGCGGGCCAGAATTAGAATTCCTTTTCGTGACTCCGAAATTTATCACGCCATCGGCGTTTCAGTTTTTTTAGCTAAATACTTCCCCACCCCTCGCAAACTTTCAGAACGAATTAAGTCTTCGCCGGCCGTGTAAACATCTATCAAGTTTGCGAGCTAAATATAAGCTGCGGAAACAGGCCATTTACAGCTACAAAATCGCTTATGGAAAAATCGTACTCGTTTCTTTTAACATCCCGCAAACAATCATGTAATGTGCCAGAAATGAAATAATAAAGTAACTAAATCGATACAGTAGTACCTCTGAATTGGACGTTATCAGCATAGCGAACAATTTTATCATGTTTTATTGTTACTTGTTGCCACCGCGTTTCCTTAAGAATACCTTAAACGTTAAGCTACATTAAAGATGCACGGTTACCATCTCTAATAAAAATTATAACGGTCTGACACCTGTTTCGCAACGTCGAATTATTCAGTGGTGTCAGGTTAATGGGGTTGAAACATTTCCTCCGGCAAACAATGATAGATGGATAAAGTAGCTGACGACGAAGCCGACTTTAATCATTCCAAGAGGCGTACTCGGACGATCAGCGGCCGCTCGAGCGGCGCGGCGGTGTGCAACAGTATATACAACACGATCACGCACACGAGTGAGAGCGCCCGCGAATAAATAGCACGTAACAGCTGTAGGAAGGTGTGCGCGATGCGTCGGAGAAAAGCTACTTTACGAGGGTGGCAGGTCTGATCGTCGGCCTGCCCGCTTTCTTGCCGGCGAATAATTAGAGCCGATAAGTCACAGCGCAACACCCTGCCACGCGGGGATGAGGTGCGCACCAATGGGGCGGGTGGGCCAGCGCGGGGCCCGGGGGAGCTCTGAGCGAAGTTGAAAGTTAGAATCGCGAGGGGTGCAGAGCGTTAGGGGGGCAAGGGGGAAAAGGCCGGAGAAATCGCGTGCCGATGCCCCATTACACGGACAGACTTAGCTTCACCCATAGTCGCGGTTCCTACTTTCGAGTTGCCGGCTTTCGAGGCGAGGAGGGTACGGCAGCCACCTCCGGAGCGCGTCCCCGTCGCCTCTCGTCGCACCACCACCGCCACCGCCCCACCGCCATCGGCGCTGGATATCCTCCCGCTATCCGTCCGATACGCGCCACCAACACTGTTGCTATTTAGGGTAATTTCGACTTTCCGATACCCGTTACGTAAGCGCGATTTCGAGGCCGTTCGCGATCGATCGCGCGCCGCGCCGCGCCGCGCCGCTCGGGAAAGGCTTTCGATAATGGGCTTCGATTTCGCATGCAGCTCGCAACGCTGCAATTATATTTGAAGTCAAATTTTCGTACGACCTGTGCCGCTGCCACATTTCATTTGTACAATTTTGATCGTCAGGCATGCACACGGTAGTCTAATTATTTATCACGCTTACACTGAGAGAAATGTTTTGTTGAAATCACAAAATTTTGTTAAGATAAACTTCGTCATCTTAACAAAATTTTGTAATTTCAACAAAACATTTCTCAGTGTAGCTGAAATATGTCACGATATTTCGCGAAAATTTTATTATTACATTTTAATAATATTTTATTAAGGAAATAGGTAATTGAATAAATTAATAACAATCTAAGTAAATATTTCGAAAGGCATAGTATTGTATAATTAATTCTTGTATTATATAATTTTGAAATTGTAAAAAGATTATATGTGCCGCTAATTTATATAAGAAATTCATGCGAACGTAAACGCAGAAATTGGATTCGATTAAACTGTTGCAGTTGACGGTGATGCATTTAACATTCATCAATTTATAACGTCAATCCGTCTTACGTCGACCTACACATATATAGATGATATTTCCTACTTGATCTACATTAAACATGCGTGCCCGATATACGAGCATTTACCGAGTACGTTGACTTCTGACATGAGGAATTTCTGACGTATTAATCGAATTACATGAGGAAAAGGGGGTAATTTTTCGATATTATTCTATGGTCGGTTTTTTACGTAGCTTCCGACGTAGGCTCGTGCGGTACACTCGCGGCATTACAGCTGTCCTTTTCATGCCGGTGCACGACGGCATTGGAATACCGAGCCGATTACGAATTTAGAGACCGCTCATTCTGGGTTATTCCGTAATCAATAATTTAGATGCATTGTAACGTGAGTTGTGCATTGTGTGTTGAAAAGTACGACGAAGCCCCGCTAAACGCGATCTACGTACGCGCGGAAGGACACATCGCATCGTAGCAATTTAGCGGAGTTGCTCGAGCACAACTTTAGAAATGTAACTTTGTATTTGATGCGTCGTAACTACTTTCGGCCTATACACCCTGCATTCGTTAAAGATGTGTATGGTCTTGAGCGTGTATGGTATGATCAATTTTTTAGCATTTCTGCCGTGCACCTATTCCGGGAAATTGAACAAACTGCTAGCAGCTGTATTTTCAACAGTTTATATATAATATCCTTCTAGGAAAGGTTGCACAGGCATTCGAAAGTACAACTAATTTCGTTACATTATTGATTACTTTGAAGAACGAAAGAAATAATGATATTACTTTTACCTAAGACTCATATTTGTAAAAGATAGTTTTGTTAGTAATTATTAATTATAATATTTTTAGAAATATGCTAAGGACAACACGAGATTTGATGGAAATATGACAATATGAAATTGCTTACTTTTTAACAAAAATAGCACTACCGATAATATTACAAATATAACTTCATATGACTTTTTTAAATTTTATCACACTATATGTGATTATTTTTTAAATCACATTTCTAAAGAGAAGCAAAAGTATGTATGTATAATTTGTTCATTATAATAATTTATATTCTTTTGTTTATATTAATTTATAACGTTATAAATGTTTGAAGGCGATATTGAAAAACATAGAACGTGTTCATGCGGAAGCTGAGTATATGAAAACTCGGCGACAGCCTGATTTCGCGTGCTATCACTCGGGACCGAAGATTTTTCCGCGGGGGGTCTATCTCGGCGGTTGGACAATAGACGCAGAAAGGAGTTTTTCACGCCGCTGTTTTTAACGCCCGAAGCTTTCCGGCGCGGCGGTGGAAAAGCACGGAGAGGAAAGCCCGACGCGTTTGACCACGTGCCGGACACGGATGAGTTATTTTGATATCGGGACTTCATGCCCCATTAGGTCGGCTTGACGATTATTTCGGAAGCGGGGCAGAACAATACCTTGACAATACTCTGACCGGCGGTTCGATCGTCTACCGCCACCCCCTCATTGTCACTCTCTTTATCCTCTCCCGTTTTCCAAGCCCCGCGCTCGCCTGTCGAACATCAGCGAGTGCTTTCAAAGGCTGATTTCTGCTGTTACCGCTGCCCACTTTGATCGGGAATGTTACAAACGTACGCGCCAATCGTATTAGCCAAATAGGTTTGATCTTCTCTGTATGCTCCAAGTATCTACGCGATTATTTTCTTGTTTTTTAGAAATTACATTATTGACACGAAATAATAATCCATGTGTATAAATGCGCGCGTAATTAATAAAAATATTCATAATATTTTTTTGTAAAATATTATACATTATGTTCTTACAAAATATAACAATAAATACAACAATAAAATATATCGAATAACATGATTATAAATAAATAGTAAAGTCAATGCAAGTATAACAGTACAGCAGACATTAAAATTTTATATCCACATATCATATTTATTAAAATCATTTTCATTAATAAACGAAATTATACAACTGTAAACAACATTTTATTGAAGTAAATTTTATAATAAACGACATGCATTAATAAAAATTTGATAAAAAACGAGCACAAGCGTCATTAAATATTTCTTAATAAATCCGAATAAATATCTTTATTTACAAAAGCGAGTTTACGCTGATGGCAATGTCGCTGCTGCCCTCCGTGTTATGTGACTGTGTCACATATAAAAGGGAGTTACGCCGAAGTTATATTTTACCGGAAAAATTGGGAAATTTTTCCCTCAATTTTATCGTTACAGAGATTATGCTTTTTTCAGGGCTTATTCCCAGCGCCAATATTTACTCGTTTATAATATACATCGAAGCGAAAATGCTTTGGCCGGATGTGAATCTATTCGAAAATTTAGTCGCAGTAAATAAATATTTGTTTATCCCAACTCAAATATATTTCAAAAAATGAGATATGCAGCAGTGGCGAGCATTTTTTATTTATCTGAAATATTTATCGCCGAACGAATATGTAATTTCTACGATGATATTTGATAACCAAAACTAGATTAATCAAAAACTAATTTTTTTTACTGTAAGACTAGATCTCAAGTTGAACACAGATATCATCCGTCCATAATAATCATAACTTATAACATATAATTACAATAGATAATAAAGTATGATATGAAGCAATTATAAAAATAGATCTTTGTTATATGTTTAATCATTCAATGCTAGCTTTTATATATGTTTAAGAAACACGTAATGAGATATTCAATTCGTTTCTCTAATTTCTTCTAGTTAGGAGTTTTTATTTGACTTCTTCCATATGCGATCCATAGCCTATTTTTACGTTTCCTCTTACTGGCTTTACGAAAGAACAAGCAGTGGGAAAACTTTAACGCCAACAAGCAGGCGCTAACGCGGCACCTTCTTCAACGCGCGCGAAACGTTAAACAATAAACACCATACGTTGTATACACAAAGGTTGAACGATTTAAACGCGAGCTCGCAATAGCCGGAAGCATTTTGCGCTGTTTTTCGACGGCGGGCATATCGCAATAATCCTCTTTTCCGGAACAACATAATAAGCGGTAACGTAAACGCACCGTTCTCGACTCGCTGCTAGGTGACGGAGGAAAGACGCGAGGGTATAGTGATGGAAAGGACCGCGGAATTTTTTCGGTGGTGGGAGGGCGAGAGGGGACGTTCAGGGCGAATTGAACTAACAAGGTCCCCGAGGGCAGTTTACGCCCGATGTCCCAGTAAACCCCAAACTGTCGGGGGATGATCGTTTGACAGCTTGCGCCGCATAACCGAGTGTCTATAAATCCACTTCCATACTAACAATAAGCTCATCGTTTCTCTAGCAACATCACTCCTTTTTATTTGGCACATAATACATAATATAGCCAAGAGAAGGAGAAACGCATCAAATAAATTAAAAAATCTAACAGAATTGCTTGTCGCGGTTTTGACAGTATCGTTTCAAAGGGCAATCGCGAAAATGAAGAAATCAATATGAAAACAATATTTAGTCAGCCTGTAACGCTATATTCATTCAGCTATTTAAAAATATGTTTTCACGAGACATAATATTTAAATATAATAGTCATTTATTAGAAGATCAGTATCCGTTCATCATTCAGTATATAAAACAATGTGCTATACGGTTTCCCTAGGGCGTGGATTTTCTTCGTTATTACAGTACATTGCTTTACCAAGTCCTCTCTTGTGTTTCGCCCATGGTATTTCGGTAAGATTCCCCGGAAGCCACGTGACGGTGATCAACCTGCTCCAGGGAGTCCTTCTCGGGTGTCTCAACAGTTCTTATGCGCGGCCCGCTTAGGGTATTGTTCCGGCCGCAAAGCGCCGGTGAGAAATGGGAGCCATAGATCCTCCGCATCTCAAGTAGGTGCGTTTCGTGGGCAACGACCGAATGACCATTTGTTAAGCTCCTCCGCTCCACCGTCATCTGTCCGCCATCGGCCGGGAAAACAGCTTGCTACAGCAGCCCTCGGCGCAGTCGATCGTCCTCACTTTTTGCCGCGTGTCTTGACAGACGTGCGAAAACTGTCCCTGAGGAAAGCTTGTCGCCGCAATAGGCCGCGTATCTCCCTGAGATGCTTTTAAGACCTGAAATAATACTCCTTGTGCTTTATTTCACAAACTAGCTGTTTATGCAGTATAGATGTAACATTGATAAGTCTCACTCGTGCAACTTTTGTATCTCATTTTCTTTCCCGCTTTCGTCTTCGGCTGCTGCTCGATTGGATTTCTTATTTAAATATATCGCATTTGTCTTCCGTTTACTTTTTTTTTTTTTACAATTATTCACGTTATGCAACAAATTCGGAAGCGAACGATATGTTTCGCAAGCGGGCCTCTTTTTCAGATGGATTTGCACTTTACGTTAAATGAACTACATATCGCGTTACTTACACAAATTTGCAGCGGGCAGCATGCGCATCGCGAATTCCAATTTCAGATCGGCCTTCCGTAATTTCCGGAAATTTTCAAAAATCGCCGCGAACTTCAATAAAGCCGTCGTAATTAATTTGTGATTATATCGTGAATTCCTGCAAATTCATGTTACGTTGCATAGCGCGATAGGAATGCAACCGACCTCAACAAGCCCGATACGAAGTGCCTGATTTAGAGAGACGTATAAACGATATTTCGATACTATTTCCCCGCGATACTTTCCAAATCGAATTGAAAGGTGCAAAATTGACAAGCGGCGCGGCGCGCGCCGCGGGCTGCGATTTTTCCCGGAATCGCCCCGTATCATTTTTCCCCGATAGTTTCGTTCGTGAGAATGCGGAAAAATGTAACGCGCGCTCGCCCTCAGATATGAAATACCGCCTCGTGCCGACAATCGACTTATTAATTATCGATCGTTCTCGTTGTCCTCGATATCGTAGATGCGCTGAAAACAGATTTTGATCATCCCGGGGGTTTTTAACAGCCCGACGTGTAAAATTTATGCGCCAAGCCATATTTATTTCTATGCATATTTATTTGATGAATTTCATAACTAAATTACAGATCTATATGCAACGGTTTGTTAACTTGATAGTACTTGTAACAAAATATCAAACGTCAAGCCCCCGTTTTATATAATATGTATATGCATAAAAGGAGAAATATATTAAAAATTTGCCTAATTATCCATTTCGTGATTAATTCCGAATGGAATATTGACGAAAGCATTTACCACTTAGCCGGCTATAATTAATGGCTTAAATAACGCTTTTAACGTTGCTGCAGCGATATCTTTCGATTGTGAGAGAATTTGACGTGAATCGTTTGTTTAATTAACGAGAGAGATAATGTATTGTATGCGGATGTATGTATTGTAGCGGCATGCTTGCTCTGGTATATTGATATGCAAGATATATCTTGAGTTTATGGGGTTATTAAGGACTTCATCCGTGTCTCATGGCAGGATTACTACGTTATTATCCTTCGGTAAGTGGCAGGCAGGTTGGTCGGCTGGCTGGTCGGCCCCTTGCCTTGTAAGGAAGACCAAACATCGTCTCCTCCTTACACGGTCCCTCGAGCTACCACTGAAACTAGTAAGACATTCGCCCCCTCCAATCCAGACCATGGAACGGCATCCAGTTGTGAATTTGACCCTCGTAATTAATTTATAACCGTCGTTCTTGCAAAGCCAGTTGAGTAAGCAGAGAGTAACTGACCTCGCGCGCGCGCGGAGAAACACTCCTCCTCGAACTCCGGCCAATTACGCTTACGGCTCGTTTGATACGAATAATTTTCGAAGACGCTATTTGATTTCATTAATACTAAATTGGTTGATTTATTACTACTTATCGCTTTTAAGCATACACGATAAATTACTTTGTTTAGAAACACTAAAGCGATATTCACAACAGATGCAAAATTATTAAATTATTTAATGCGTGTCAAAATACAAAGTGTTTAGTAGAAATTTATAATACTAACTATAAATTATCTTCAAGTCCACAGGATATATATGTCGGTCCCTATAATGTATAAAACATTCGCGTCATGCAGCGTAACATGATGTTTACCCAAGGAGATGTATGATGTTATTATAAGTACTCGGACATAGTTTCCCGTATATTTTTCACCCAATGATAGGGTTAATATGGAAAATTCGCGGGATGACAGGCGTTACAATCCCGCGGCGCGTCTTTCATATACCCATACCGATCGCTCCCGCGGGATTCCTCTAATGCTTCCGCTTCCACTCGGTGCACACGTACCCCGTACTTATTACGAGCCTAATACAAATTCGACATGGAAGCGAGAGTTGTTAGAAGGCGGTCGGTGGTGCGCGGCGGGACGCAGGAATCCATAGATCGCGGGGCTAACAATCAGCCGTAAATTATGGTCTCAATATCCATTGTGTACCCTACTTGCTCTCGAGCGGGCCTAACCCCAAAGTCTGAGGCCAAGACTACCCACCCCATCGGCGCGGCGCGGCGCGGCGCGGGCGGCTCAGAGACGGTTGGCTCTCTCACGGCCCGGCTGAACCGAGAGATATGTATATTAATGGGGCAATCTTACATAGTTTTGTTTACCTTGCCATTCTCCCAGTACGTATACAATTACTATCCCCGGTCCCTATGGTGCGCTGGCACGAGAACCGCCTCCGTTACAAGTTACAACCCCTTCGGACTGCGCCGGCCTCCGACCTAACTAGTTTCCGCCGACGTCACTATCGCGCTCGGCTGCCGTCCTGGTTCCTTCCTGAAGCACAGACCAACTTTGTGGAGAATATTCACTATTATTTGCGAAAGATTAGACAAGACAGAAAACGTTAAGCTCTCAAGATTTTGCTTTCAAAGTGTTAATACGTGCATCTAATATTTGTAATCTTTTCTTTTGAAAGTGTAAATTAGTTTATTGGTGTAATGCGTATTTTTACATGATTGTATCTTGTTCTTGATAGAATGTATCTTAATTGAACTTTTCACTAATGGCAGTCAGTTGCACATAAAATAAATTATAGCTAAAAGAATAGTCATCGACAAATATACATAGGAAAATTTGACAAAGTATTCTTACAACAGTAAGAATAAATGTAGGTACTTTCCTTCGAAATTACTTATGCAATTCTTTATAAATTTCTAATGCATTAAAGTATTCTCTTTTAATAAAATATTACTACAAATCTAAATTATGAGGTTTTTAGCTTTAAAATCATGTTTTATTCAATTTTAATGTAACATTAATTAATCTTCTAAGAACAATAATTATACATACTAAATCAGATAACAAAAATTAAATTTAATGAACCAGATTAATAATAGTTTATGCGTATCGATATTACTAATCAATAAAAAAATGCCACTGTGAAGAAAGAAACCGCGCTCTTTCTCTGAGACATTTAAAGCCCGCGCGATGCAACAGGACGCGACCGATTCGCCGGAGTATCCCGATATCGTAGAGATTTAGTGACGCGCGTCAACGCGTCTGCAATATGTTGAAGCTGCTGACGGCGACGATCGAGGTCGAAGGATGCTATTTTTAAAAACTACACCGGTCGTTGCGGCGATATTCCGATGCGAGAGCGCGTATCCGATAAAAACGAATTCCGTTCTTGAAGGGCTCAAACGCCGCGCCGATGAAAATCCATTCTACGGCGCGCCGGCTTTCAGCAAAGAAAATATTGTCCGCGGCGCGGCGCGGCGCGGCGTGGCGCGGCGCGGGGGTGTGCCGGAGCAGCGATCGCGGCAGAGCGGCACTTTTCACCTTCGCTCTTCCACCCCGGTTTTTTAATTCCGTGCGTGGCACACGGCGCGCGCGGACCGGCTTTGTAGCGGAATGTACATTTCTCCCGCTGAACAACCTCATTTGTGTAATCCCCGAAGCTTCGACAACAAACTGTCTGCGGCATCGGAATGGCGCTGGGGGTGCACGGGGGTGTGAGCACGACATTAACGTACTTTGTAGTTCAGCTCTCTGCGGCAGTCGTCCTTCTCCGCCCCCCTTCCCTCGTTCCGCTCACGCGCTCCACCCCGCGTCCCTTTACCACCAAGGTTCCGTCGTCCTGGATGAAATTGCGATTGTAATAGCAATTATCTTATTTCTACTATTGCTTCTTTGTACTTCGATTCGCGACATACGGACTTGGTGCTGATGCACAAGCCGGGAGACAGGAAGGGCCGACGGGGCGCGGGGCGCGGGGCGCGGGGCGGTGCGGTGCGGGAGGGACGAAGGGTGGTTCGCGAATGGAATTAAATGTTCACGGGATAGCTCGGGAAGGACCGTGACGCAATTTAAGTCGCGCGGTATTTGCCGGAACGGAATGATGGGCTCTTTCAGAGTCCAGCATTACGCGCAATAGTTATAACGCTTTTTTGGTATTGTTGCGCTTTTCGTTTATACTTTTTCATGCGCACCGCTCGCGCTTTTTAATACGCGTTGCATTTGAAAGGTCGGCACGGCACTGTGGTTAGTGGTAGGAGTCCGCTCGCGATTTTTATTGGCCGCTTAAGGGGGTCGTGTGATGGCAGGAAAAATATCGAGAGAGAAACTAATTATGTCTTTTTAATTATATGAGTTTTTACTACAGTATTTAATTTTATATTGGGTGGCAAGAAGATTTTGTAAATTCCGTGTGGCAAAGATATTACAATTTTTTATAATATCGCGTCATATATTTGTGAAAATTATTACGTTGCCATTATGCTTGCGCTGATTATGTCAATGCAACAAAATTCTTTCGGCTTTTTAAAACAATGTATAAGTATATGTTATCTTTAGAAAACACATAAAATTCATTGAGCTTATTGTTAGTATAAAAAATTGGAATTAAGAAAATTTTGACAAAAATTGTGATTTATGTTAAATAAGAATAAAATTGAATACGCAATAATAAATAATAATATAAATAATAATCCCAATATTTTAAGTGTAGAAACATTTTTAAATTTTTATACAACTCGCGGGATCGCCTTTTCAAACTATTCAACAGATAAAGTATCGATTACTTTTGCGACAGAAATGAGACATTCTGAAGACATTCTGAATGTATTACTGTTGTTTCAAGATGCAGCAACAAACTGAGATCGAGGCCAAATCGCCGTACGAAAAGCTGCATTGCGACGTCGAACGCCAGAGGTTTGGGAGGGTGGGGAAGTGGTCGGCGGCCGCGGCGTCGACAACGAGAGATTGACTTGAAGGCTGCGCGCCGCGCGGGGGTGGCTCGCGTAGGGGTTGTCGGCACAGCGCGGCGCGGCGCAGCGGTACGAGTCGGAGAAACGGTCTCAGCTCGCGCCGCTCGGCCTGAAATTCGCCCGAAGTAATCAATATTATAGCTCGCAAAGATATATGCGGGAGGATGTGAGCAAACAGTGTACACACGTGCATTGTTACATGGCCGGGGGGAGGTGGATGGTTATAAGGAGGGGTTGCCGGGAGAGGATGGAGGCTACGTGGGAGGAGGTGATGAAGAAGGGGCTGAAGGGTGCCACGGGGCTCGCAGAGCGGAGCCACGGTTACGCGGGGCTGGCGGGCGGGCGGGCGCGGGCGGTAGGGCCTGAATGGAGGAAGGAAAGGGGTGGACAGCCGGACAAACAAAACCCTTGCTGCTTCATTTCTGCCCGTCTGGCCAGACACCGACCCTTTATACGCGCGCGCTTCCGTCCTACGCTCGCCCGTCACCCCTGCCCGATGCGTGATGGACCCGTACCACTCTTTCCTCGACGTTCCGAGACGAACGAGACTTTCTGCGCGGTACTTTTCGAGTTTGTTAATTAACGCCACCGCCGCGGCCGAGTCGAAGAATGCCTTGTAATGGCTTCGAATGGGATTGATAGTCTCAAACGCAGAGTATTGTTCTTCTCGCTGGCGGAATGAATATTGCGGGCTGGCTTGTCGTTTTACGTGCATTGTGAAAGACGTGGAAGGTTAGGGCGTTAGGGACGCGTTTTACTTTTTCAATATTTTATTTATTCAAAGCATGTCTCTATTCACGTTAATATATAATCTTGAGAATTCTGAGAAGGTACATGTGATTCTTTACAACTTCTCTATGGATTTTTGGTTAAGCTTTAGATTATTTTAATATAGAGAATGCACACACACACACACACACACATCGGGAGATTTATGTAATAAAGATACTTTTAAAAAATACTGAAAATCTAAGTAGAAACAATTATCGTTAATTAAAATTTATTTCTACATGTTTAATTTATTATTTGATAATGATTATTTAATTTTTATTTCAGGTCAGTGGTGTATACTTCCCTGGCTACTGAGACACAGTGACGTGGCTTGTTGATGTGAGTGAGAGTACTTTTCGTAGTCGATGTGCATCTAATACTGAGATAGCTTTCGCAGCTTACGTAGAATGCGAAAACTTTTATTACTTGCTTCCTTATTGGGCATATATATTTAAAATTTAATGATTTTAGACGACACTTATATCCTTTTAATCATGATAAGATATTAATGAAACTGCGGATCAATTACATGAAGATTCACGTAAAAGTAGATTGTACTAATTCAATTTAAGTATAGTAATAAATTATAGAATAGATAGATATAGAGCTTCGTGAAAACAAAGCTAAAATTTCATTTTGATATATTCTGCACCGTATTAGCGAAAATTCTCATTTTATGAAATAACCCCGAGTTTTTTGGGATTATGAATCATGCACAAAAACGAAATTCGAACCGTTGGATAGTTAAAACGCATCGATTTGGACATTTAAAAGAGAACCAATAGCTCTATTGTCAGTTTTAGATCGACGTCGCGACTCCTTCTGAATATTTAAACAACAAATGTTAAAACTTTTGTCGCGCGACGCGACCCAAAGTTCACCCAGTCTTCGTAAACTCGCGATCAGAGATCACCCTTCATATATGCGACGACCCTAAAACGTTATGGGTGTTGACGGCGAGCGTTGTCAAAATTTTGGCGTCGTACAACCCCCCCGTTGCATATAAGGAATCACGATTTGGGCGAGTCGAGGGGGTAAGGAGAATGCCGCGCGAATATTCGGATGACATAATACTTCTTAAGTCGTAAACCTCCCTTGTTTCTTGGCTGAGCGGCATTCCTGAAGTTTCGTATCGGCAGCCGTACAACAAACACGATTATCGATGTCTCGTTCATTCCCCTAAAGCGAAAGGGAGGAAAACGCACCCCTCGGATCCCACGTGCTGCTCCTTTCAACCCTCTCCCTATCCGCGCCGCGTATTTTACGTCCTCGTTTTCCGAAGGATCTTTTTCCCACCGAGATCTTTGGAATTATCATTTTCGCATCGAATCGACGGTGGCATTATTTTGCAAACAAAATCATGAAATTTATTTAAAGATATTTTAAATTGCGTAAACCGATGTAAATGATAAAACCATCGATAGGAAGATGATCTTATTTTTGTGAATAAACTTGTACTTTTAGCTTGTAGGTATATCATTGGCAACATGTTTTATTTTTATCAAGAAAATGAATTGTATAAAATTACTTTTTCTATTCTAGTACAACTATTTACTTTTTCATATACAATGTTTACTAAAAAATTAAACTTTTTGTGTGATATATTGCACAATCTGTACTTTTCGAGATAATAGGTATCCAAAAGTGGAGACTAATAATATGAATAAAACTAATATAAAGCTTTATTTTTTTCATCACTTGTTTTAGACACGTATCTAAATAGGATGTGCAATGCATGTCAGTATACGAGGCGCTACAAAAGTACATTTGGCTCGTTTCTGGATCAACGCGGTGTTCGTTGGCTACTTGCTTACGCAGTACATTAGCATTCTAGCTAATTAAAACGTAACTGAAATTGTAATTGTCTGCGTTATCGATGGTATAACGCGTAGGCGGATGCAGCGGCCGGAAGTTAGCCTGTTACGTTGCGCGGTGTATACTTTTGCCTGCGAATAAAGGGGAATGTCTGGTTGTGTGTTCTAGAAAAGCAGATGTACTGATAGTTTTTCTCCTGCACAAAAGATGTTTCTGCCAATTAATTTCTGCCACGCGCGAGTCGTTCTTATGCTCTCTCTTTCCCTTTCTCCTCTCTTCCTCTAACCGCCTCCCGCACATAATTTTAATAAAAACATTTGGGATATTCGGAGAAATTCTGCGAAATACATATAGAAAGAATATAAACAGAATACAAAAATTATGCATGAAAAATATCCGCCTCATTGTATAAGTACATCCTAGAATATTTTATATATCATTCTATTTAATTGTTTTCCATTGCGCGCTAAAAAAATTGCTAAATAATAACACTGAGAAAAATATTCCTGCAAGTGAAATTTAATTATTTATGCGAGCATACGATATTGTTTTGAGTTGTACGTTTTAGGATCAAAGTGTGAAGGTTCGTTTTTTTTTTACATGTACATAATCGAAGTTTAGAGCAAGTACATATTTAATAGTGACACGTATCAAGATGTGTTCTAAACATTATTGTTTATATTTCATTTATCTTTCTATGCTTTTAAAGACATTACTTGTTATATAAGAATAATATATAATTTCGTATTTAATTCATGTAGGTAATTAGAACTACATAGTTTACAGTTTAATTGGATGTATGGTCAAATAGTTTCATCACTCGCTCTATTTAATCAAGTAGCCAAGTTAGTCGCTAACATTAAACGCATTCCCGATATTACTAAGATACTAATTATTTGCTGTTGGCCGAGTGGGGGCTGCTTTATCCTCTTGTATATGAATGGGTGCAGCGCGTTCCTGCCTGCCTCGCGTACTAACCGCATAGAGGGTGGTTTCGGATGAACGCTCGGGATATTGCTTGCGTTATTGAGCGTGTTAATTGATATTTCTTTCGCTCGAATTTATTTTTAAAAGCGCAGAGCGGCTGGGAGCTTTCCCGCCTCCGGGAAATTTGCGTTTTCCTGAAACTGATAATAATATATATCGTCGATATATCATTATACCTTTGTCCTTTGTGTTCTCGCAGTGACACCAAGTGCTGACGACAATTAACATTTTTACATTATTTATTCACTTTTGTAGCTTGCACGCGCACGATCACGCGACTGAAAATAATTCGCACACTTGTTCTCCTTTGTACTAATTATAAATAAATATTTTACACAACTGTGAAAAAACCGGCTCGACGGAATGGTAGATATTATATAACAATTCTCGCCGACCTCGGTCGCTATCTGTAATTGACTTCCTTACGTATCATGTATTTATTTCAGTAATGGCAATGTATTTTTTCTTATCTTATTTTAATATTTACATTTTCCCTTCTGTTAATAAAAGAATCCACGTTGCTCGAAATGTAGAAAAATATTAGCCATTTATTTTCACAATACGCATTGTAATAATACGAAATACATCCTTTTCCCATACTATTGGTGAAAGATATTATATTAGTTATTTGATATATTCCTCGATATACTTATATAACATTGAGAAGAATTAAAATGATAAGATGGGTTAATAAGACGTTGAGAAAGTTTCGAGAATATGGAATCAAATCGTATATATAATGTAGGTATACATTTAATATTTATTATTTTATTAATTTATGGCTTGAAATTATATTTATTAATGTGTCACTACTACCATGACATACATATATTATATTATTATCTTTCGACATTACAATTGTCCAAGTTGTTAAATGAGAATTAACGTTCTGAATTTTAAATCTGCAATGATCGATTGCAAATTAGACGTCGTAATAAAATTGATTTCGATGGTAACGGATTAATCGATTGCACGGGAGCATTTCAAGCGATCAAGATATAACCTGGCTGCCTATGATCAACGTCTGGTTAAACAAAAATGCGAATAGCAGTAATAAATGCTATTATCGGACATTGTGACAATCGTTTGCGAGCACTCCAGCAACGCGAATGTACTGTCCATTTAATTTCTCGGCAAACAATGGGATGATTACGCACCGATTATATTGTAACAGAGGGCAGAGATGCGCTGGGAATTCCGTGGTCAATCGTTCTATTAACTGCAATAAAAGTAACGAACAATCTTAATTGTAAAAGGCAAATTTCGCATCGTTTTGCACATGTAACACATGTAATGTAAAAGATAATGTCAGCGTCAAGAAAATCCAAGGATAATTGCGTCACAGCTTCAGTAGAACGTCAATTATGCAAATTTTCTTATGACAAGACAAAACATGAAAGAAGTCTGTATAGATGTTATTATTAGTAACATTTTCGAAATACACGTGTGAATGACTAAGCTTTTAATTTTGTCGTTGCGATGATGTGGTTAATTAAAAATCGGTATAATCCGGATAATCGGTATTCTAGTATATTAATTACAATTTATTAAATTAGTAAATTAATTGTATCTCTTACTCTACTCATATAAGTCAGCAAATTGTTAAATTGAAGCATACAGTGCATTTCCGCAAATTTTTCTCATAAAATACTAAGAGCCTATCGCGCCCTATCGAAGAAGACATGGAGTGAATACGGTGGATGTAGCTGTGCGAAATAATGCCATCAATATATAAAAAGACGATCTGCCGCTGCCCGGTAATAGAAACCGATTTGTCAGGGTGCCTTTACATTTCCACGCAGCGAGTTTCGCATCCGATAACCCGTTTTATCCCACGGGAGCCCCGTCCATATCCTCCTACCATCTTACCCATCCCGGCCGCCGCGCCGCGCCGACGAGTTAGGGAATCACCCCCTTTTCAAACCCTGTCGCACGACGTTGAGTGCGTGTCCGAGTGCGCCTACGGCCGCCTCCGATTTCATCTTTCTTGCCTAGAAAGTCGAATAGATAGGGAATCTTGTAAAATGGCCCGATGAAAGACAAATATTACCGGGGATCACCGGACGAAAGACGCGATTTATTTTCTGGGATTCTGCGCGGCGACAGTCGCGCGAAAGAGATTTCGGCGACTACGAGATATACACGGATTTAGGACTGGTTACAACATGGTTGAAGTTGAGGCATTGCGGGCGTAACCACAGCGCCTGATCTTCTCATGATTAACAATTTTCAGAATAAATTTTATGATACGAATGACATTTGTCCTCCAATCATGCGATTAAAATGTTACATTATCACAGTTTTATTATATTATTTTATCTTTCGTAGGTAAGGATTTAATATCATATATATATAAAGTGCACATATAATCGCAGTTTTAACACACTGATATACATTTTTCTGCCGAAATTAATACTTTGAACGAAATTAAGTGCATACGAATAAAATTTCCAAAATCCAGACGAGGAAAGTGGTAACACACTCTCGCGAGTCTGCGGAACACAAAGAACCACCGATTCATTGCAGGAAAATGCGCGCGTATTCAGAAATCGGAGCATATTTCCGTTGCACCCCGAAAAAGAGAACAAAGGGTTCGGGTGAATATGCGAGAAGAGAGATGGAAAAAAAGAAAACGGTCTCCGCGTCCGCGCGTATACGCGCGCGCGCGTTAACCCTCCGCCTGACAGAAAATTATAATTACGAGCCGCGGTGCGCGTTCGCGCGGCATAAAAACTTAAAGCAGTGCCGTGCGTCGCGCCATTCGGCGCCTGTTTCGCGGTGCACGGTGGCTGGGCTCGGCTCGGCTCGGCTCGGCTCGGCTTGGCCCGAGCGCAACTCTCGGCGCGGCAGGAGCGGCTGTTAATTGAAAACTACCGAAAAGCACAATTGCACGAGAATTATTTCTATTCATTAGCCGGACGGCGTTGCCTCGCCCGCCACGGTCGGGCCGACCAGCCGCCGAAAAACTTTTCCTCGGCCAGCCGCTTTTTTTTTTTCTTCATCTCTCCCTCGCGTCCGCCGTCGTTCCGCGTCGCAGCCAACCCGCACCCTTCCCGTGCTCTCTATATCCGACCGGTCGCGCGCGTCGCGTAATTATGTAACATAAATACAATCCCTGCCGCGACGTAATTTTTGCGGTATAAGCTCAAAAGCTCGCGCCACCCCTCGCATCACCCCACCAACCTGGCGGCACGTACGGCGGCGGCGGCGGTGGCGGTGGTGGTTCGGTGGTGGGCCCAGCTCTCTCCGCGGAGGGCTTTTTCAGGAACGCTTTCGCAAATCAATTTACGGCGTAACACGGCCGTTCTCATTGTCCGCAGTAGTACCCGACGGCCGCCTCGTGGCTAAACCTTTTGTAACACCGGCGGCCATTGTTGTGACAGAAAATTATATCGTAATGCTTATTTACGGTGAACATTCCGGCAGCGGCCAGGCCCCTTTGTTGGCTCTTGTCAAGTACCAAATGTAAATGCGTTTGTAATGCCCAACCGCGACCCTCGACTCTCTCTCCTCGGCTTGTAGATTTTGTTTGATAATTATATACGCGGCCGTATTACGAGAGGGAGTGATCCTCGACGTCGCGTCGCGTCGCGTTGATCATTCACCAGCGCGTCCGAGCGCGATTTTCTGAACGAATTTTCATCGCCGCCGCGCGTGTTATTTTTGCGACGCGAGGACGCCTGCGCATTCACTCGCATCTAACCATCATTGTCAGCAAAAATATTTTCACACTTCAAAGATAGCGAATCTCAACGCGGATGATGCTTTCTTTCCTTCAGGTTGAGATTGTTGCCGGAATGATTTACTTTATAGTTCGTATCATGCAGTAATAATTACCAAGTACGGAGATCGAAATTGAATGAGAGGTATTATCGTAGGCGCTGTTATTTTATTTCAAACTGCACTGTTAAATAAATAAAATTGACAATTTTATTCTAAATTGCTCCGATACACATATGTGTATATTATTTATTTATTAACATATAATTGTTAATTACTTCTTAAGAAATTAAATACGTTGATACATAAATATTGCTAAACAATTTTATATAAAGATAGACAATCTTTTAAAAATATTTTGTGTTTATACATCGTTAATAGTTTACACTTTATTGATAAGCGATAACGCAATAAATAAATATTTTAATTGTTGGTAAATGTATCTGTAAACATTTAGGTAAACATTTTACGGAGGCATCGAGATCTCAGTTTTATTTTTACGCGATTTAGGCGCGATCCCGAATAAGCCTAGCACTGCGAATTGCTCGAAAGACGCTTCTGGGAATTCCGAGGGGTATTTTCGCCAGTCAATGAATTTACAGCCCCTCTTTACCGAGTTCACCCTTAACCGCTTAACGAGAACTGCTTCGCGGCACGTGAGAAAAAAAAAAGCTAACCTGTTCGGTAGATGGTGGTAGGAGGCGTAAGCGGTCTTGAGGGGTGAATTAGCGCGAAATAAGTGTAGAAGAGAACAACTACTCGTGGCCGCCTTAGCGATAGAAACGAACACGTCGTTATATGGCCTACACGTACACGAGACGCACAAACGCGTGCCCGTGTGTGTGTGTGTGTGTCGGACGCTGTCGAGCTCCATAAGAACATCGCGAGGGTGAGTCTTTGGGAAGAGATGGCTAGGGTAGGTAGGTACGCCACGGTGAAGCGAGAGGGCGGAAAACGACGTAACGCGCATAAAGTAAATTGCCGCGAAATCTCGGCGAGCCTCAAGAACGGCGGTGGATAAGCGAAACAAATAAAATAAGAACGAGCCCGAGAGCCCGCAGGAGATAACGCGAGAAGGGGTAAAAAGGGCACGCGGGTAATATGATTTAAGACCATAAGGTACTGCGCATTCAAAACACGAAGCATGACGATTTCCTTCCTTTCAGCAGAATTTTTATATCTCGGTACCGTGAAGTGTGCTCGCGCGGGATAATTGTCAACAAATTATACCGATAAATGTGTTCTTCAAACTGATTATTATAATTAAAAAGTAACAGCTGTCATTTATGATAATTATAATATAAACTATGTACAAAATTGTCATTTACTTTATGTTAACAATTTTGTACAGAAAGCTCTACAGTTTTGTACAAATCTCTGTACAATATCGTTACTTCATCTAATTAGAATCTTCTTCACCAATTTCTCAACATACCGTCATGCGTATAATTACAATGTAAGTGTTCCACTTTTCATCCTCGCAAAGCTCGTCGACAAGAATCCCGCAGAACGTGGCGCAGAAGGGGTATAACGTCCCAGCAACAAAGGCGGCCTCGAGGACTTTCCGTCACGTGTCGCGCTGAAAAAACTAAGAGCCCCGTCTCGCGTGTGTGGGGGAGGGAAGAGGCTCGCTTCAGGGGGAGCCCTCGAAAGCATCCGAAAAAGAGATTTCCGCGGTGCGGTAGAAGGCGCACGGCCAGACAGAGGAGACAAACGCGGAAAGGAAGAGAACGGAACGGATGTACGGGCAGACGGACAGACGGACAGGCGGACAGACAGACATGCGGGAAGGAATGAAAATAATAATACCCGGTGTGTGGCCCTGGGCCATAAGTGTCAGCAAGGAAGGAAGGCAACGGCGCGGCAGGAAGGAGCGCGTTGAATTTGTCATATGTAAGTCTCACCGACCCCCGCCGCGCCGGCCCCGCCTCATCCTCGCCACGCACACGCGTGCGTAACCATCGCCATCGCCTGACGTGTCGTCCGCGAGGATTATTTCGAGAAGGCTTCGGGAATCGAGGGACTGAGGACTGAGATTCGGGTTCTTTGCGACGCGGTGTCGCACGTCCCCCTCGCTTGTCCAACCCTCTCTTCTCTGCACGTGATTGTACCGGGCGAGAAAACGTCTCCGGGGTAAATCGAGATACTGTCACCGAATTCTTCTATCGCCATCCCTTCGAATTATGTGTGTTACGCGCGTGCGATTATATTTCTTTCCGTTTTGTAAATTTAAATCTATTACTCGTATTTTATCTTACGTCTCATTACACTAGTCAATAAAGTTAAACTTTTTTTTGATAACATGAAAGAAATAAAATTTTTTAAACTAATTCCTACATAATAAATACGAAAATAACAGTGCAAAGTTCATAACATGTCACATTTTTGTATTATTGGCACATATCATTTAGTTTCAAAAATGATTATTTTCGTGTTGGCCTCATTTTTTACAATTTTTTAAAATTTCCAAAAGCAACTCTGAAATGATGGAAACAATTCAATCTAATAACAAAGACACAAACAAATGTATTAAAACACAAGAAAGTAAACAATTAATACACGTATATATCAAGACCATTTAAGATATACAATCAATAGACAAAGGAAAGAGCCATACAGTCCAAGCTTGGATCTTAGATAGCCTCATAATATTTCTATATTATACACGTATTTTCCAACAAGCAAGAAAAGTCCGCATATATTAATGGCAATAAATTGAATTACTTTGAAACCAGTATTCTTTTATTCTATGAAAGTGAAAATATGTGTATCACACAAGCTAAAAAGAACGCAAATGCCGTCTATTTGTGAAAGTAGCACATTAAAGGAAGGAACCGGATTAATTTAATTGTCACTTACTTTACTGAAACTAAAACACATCAATTCCTAAAAAAAGTGTGACATTGTGGAATATTTTATTGTCATTCGTAATTAGCACATACAAATGAACAAAAAATGAATGTTTTTATCCGTATTATAGAAAAACCTTGTTGATCAGTGTCATTAACTCTGTTAATTGGCACTATTGATGGTCATCAGCGATCGCAAGTGTATACAAGCGCGTTATATAGATTATTGTTATTATAATTGAACAGATTAATTATTATTTTGTTATTGTATATTAAAACGGGAGTTTTTTTAAATAAAATGTAATTATAATATTACTATATTATTACTAAAATTTGTTTTTTATAAATGTGTATTTGGACTTGTAAATTTAAGTAAAAAATTTTTCAAAAGAATTAGGAAAATGTGGATTGTGATGAAAAACTCTTAGCAATTATAAAAAAGATATGCATATTGGGGTATTTAGATACATATTTTCTAGGACATTAATTAAATTTTTAGTCGGAGAAAAAAGAAAGAGAAGAAGAACGACGAGAAACATTATAAAAATTATTTAACAGTATTTTATAACTTTTTGAGAGCTTTATTATGAAAAAATTTTTAATTTTAAACTGTTAATTTTATGTTAATGGTATTATATTGGTTTTCCTTTTTTAACAGCAAAATTATTTTTGACCTTTTGATCGTGGCAAAGGCCAAATCGCTATCAATCACACTCATATTATTCATATTGTTACATTTGTGTAAGCATCGGCGGGCATTTGATTTTTCGCAATAGCATAGACGCGCACAGACGCACTCGCGTTGATTCAATTGCGGTTTCCCGTAAACAAGTGCATCGTTTTATTATTTATCGCCGTTATTCCGGCCACTTAATCAAAAATATATTACGGGCAATACCTCTCAGCGTCTGACATTTTCGATGCCATACGAGCGCGAATGATTTCATCAGCGCATTATTAAGTGGGCTTTGATTTTCGATCCTCATTTTGCAAACCAAGCTCTTTGTTGCCCACCAAATCCCGTCGTAAACGTCACAGAGAACACATACCTGTCAAATGAAAATATTCTATTTGCGAAACTATTACTCTAATCATAGGTATTGCATATTTGCTAATTATCAGACTCGTTGTTCGCTAGTATTACGTTATATGTTCTACACTTGGTAAATTCAATTCTGTTACGCATAACTCCATCGACTGGTCGAACTGCGCCGAAATTTGCACCACCGTTTACACTTTTCGCGGTACCACTGCTACCAGTCGTGAAAAATGTCATTCCGGAAAAGAAAACCCTTACTCGCGTACTTTACACACAATTGACAATTCAGCAAAGATCTGGTCATGAAATTCGTCGTTTAAAAATATATAACTGACTTTCTTTTTCTAGTTTGTTTAACAAGATAATAAACAGTCTATATTGTGAAAAATCGTTTACCTTTACGTTTTTCTCAAATATATAGCGTTAAGGCAAAAAGAGAAAAAGTAAAGATTGAATAGGCGGATCGTGCACGTCGTAGAGAATGGAGTTAGCAACACGAACGCATACACAAGCAGATACGGACGCAACGGGGTTGAGCAAATGAAGTAGATATGACATAATGATTTCGAGTGCGCGTAACGCCGAGAATTGTTGCTAGTCGGTTGGATCTGCGATTCACCTTGTTCGTTGCAATTTTCATTCCTGTCGATACGAACAATTACAATTTGATCTCGCGGTGAAAACAAACATTACACTTCGCTTCGCGGAAACCCGATTAAACGTATTAATGATGATTTTATACTCCGCGATTTACATCGATCGCGATTAAATACGTTTCATTTGCCTAAGTTTTCGCGTGCGCCTTTATCGTATTGCGCTTGTTATAAATATTAGAATATAATAAATTGTTTGTAGTCTGAACTTTAATTTCCAATTAAAGTTAATTATTAATTATTAACTTTGACTTTCATATAATGCAGATTATACGTGCCAAAAAATATTCCTCTTAAATTATATATCGAGTATCCTACTATCGTGTAATATGTTAACAGCATATTCCGGAAATTGAGTAAAATTGAAAATTGTACAGTAAAAATTATACAGTCAAAGTTATACACACTACATTATAACTTTTGCGTTATAAGCGATCAAAGTTTGCCAATGATATCGCGTAGAGTTCGCGCTCAAGTGCACCCGTAACTGCGCTTATATGCATATCGATTTCTCTGTCATCTGTTATTGATTTTCTAGCTATCTGATATTGATTTTTACTGCTCAGCTGATTTGTCTTTCGGTCGCTTAAGCGCAGAGACTACGTAATCTACGTACCTATGTTATAGCAGTCAGCTGATAATGATAAGTTAATTGCTAGTAATTTTAATAACTATATATAAATTCAAGTAGAAGTCAATTTATTTATCAATGTAGATGGAAGAATAAAATTAGAAAATTAGAAAAAAAATAAGAATACAATTGATGCATCTATGAGGAAGCAAAAATATAATTATTATAATTAGCGTGTTAACTTTGGAAAATAATTGATATGCCGACCGTAAAGTTTAAATTTAATTATGGATATAAACAAATTTTAAAAGGGGAAGGAAAGACTAATAAAATAACACAATTTATTAACTTTATTATTTTATTGTAAGAGTTATTACTTAACAATTTTTCCCTGTGATCATGAGACACGCTATGCATGCATATATATTATATATACACACACACATATATATTTTTTAATATCTTTTACCAATATTTGGACAAGGAAAAAATAACCAATGTATCACAATTAGCAATATATTATTGTATGTTCTAAAATTACAGTATTGCGAGAGAGAAAGGGAATTATCTCTAAAGACTCAAACGACAACTTAATACGGTATGGCTTCGCAGTAATTGCTACAAAAACATTAGATCTCCCTTGCATGAATCGACCATGAACCATAATTATACCCTCTAGATCAATAAGCTCTTATTATGCTTACACATCGGCACAAATGAGGCTATCGCAAACAGATGTACGTTTTGTATGTTTGTTGAGACATTTTCAACAAACACTACGTGCTATTTTTACGATTCAAGCGATTCGCTCCTTTTCCAGAATACTATATAATTTAATTTTTAATACCATACAATAAGTATAATCAAAAGCATTTTTCAATTTGGGAGGCAAAAATTAAAGGTGTTATATGGAAAGGCATCGAGTCTTGTTCTTCTATTCTTGACGCAAAATAACATTGGCTGTTCTTATTATATAAATTGTTAATGAATATATTTATTATGTGTGCTGTTTCCAAAGTAAATAGTTGTGGTGAATAGTAACCATTCACGCAGTAAATATTGCATGTCATGGATATCGTTCAAATCAATGGAACGATTGACCAATTATGGTTGAATTGTTGAATATTTTGTTCGTTACTGGTTTTCACCTACGCGATTAAACCGATACATTCGCAGTATACAAATATAACAGTAGCGATGGTGGTTTCACTATTGTGGTTGTATACGTATTATTGCGGCGTACTTGCTCGTTTCTCCTACCTTCTTGACACCCCCTTTTGGCGCCCTTGCACGGTAAACAACATATCTATTCTATGCAACCAGTGCCTACCGGCGGTCTACTGGGGCTGCGTCTTCCAACTATACGAGGTGTTTATCGAAAGATGAGCATAAATATGCTATTTCATCGATCGTGTGTATGCTCTAATGATGTTTAAACTTGTTAATAATTTTCATTCATCGCATGTTTTTCTTACAAGCAATTAAGTGATGATTTATCTTATGTTTTTATATTTTATTACATAACAATTTTTGAAGTAGCTGTATAATTAATATTCCATCCTATAACATTGCGATAATGCATGAAATTATTAATATGAAATATCTTTCTTGTTTGTAATAATACCATTTTTTTCTCAGTTAATGATCTATCTATTAAGATCATATATGCAACAATCACATTCTTTAAAGGAGATAATAAATTTTATTTTTTATTTTCTATTTAATATTTTTTTCTGGATTTTTCTAATTGTATTATTGATAGAAAAATACAATTTTGACGCTTGTGAATTTCATACCTTTTTTTTTTTCTTTTAATAATGTACGGAGGTACCTTTGGAAAATTTAAGAGCTCATGTAACATTATATTCGGATACGCTTGCGAATCAGCTTTGACATCGAAACGAGCTTGGTGTTTCGAGCTTCTCTTTTTGATCTCTTGTGCTTCCTGCATTTCACTGTAAACAACAGGCATACCCACCCTGGACAGACATTGCCGACCCCGAGCGAGGCCTCCCACTTGCAAGGCACCACCCCTCATCAGTCGGTCTGTACAAATATACTATTGTATTGATCCTATACCTTTTCCACCCGCTACGTTCCTTTTGTTCCCGGGTATCCTCGTTTTACATTTTAGCCGCTTCCGCGAAACAACTAATGTGCACCGAGTGTGTTGACAGTAACTGTCTCGCTATTGTTGCACCCTCTCGACTCGCGCGCTGTACACCCTCGCGCCCGTTCGTAACGCGCGGGGGAGGGTGATGGCGGATCGTCGTATGCCGTGTGCAGAGCCCGCGGGGCTCTTCCGTTCGATTCTTCCTACGTTTTGCGATAAATCGACTCTCCCTCGTCCCCAGCACACCTGAAACTTTGCGACGCTCATATATTGGGAATTGAAATATAAGGTACGAGAGAGAGTCGAAAAATCGCGATTAATATCTACCTCGTTATACGATTATATCGTAATTGAGTTGACTGAAGTTGATGTTTTATTAATGTCTTAATTATTATGCATTTGATATAGATTACAATTACTTATTGATTGATGAATTACGAAGATTAGTTTAGATTTGTAGGAATAGGTAACTGCAAACAGCAATAGCTTCTATTGCATACGTGAAATATTTTTATTTATAATATTTTCGATCTCTTTCCGAGCAGAATATCAGAGTGGATGGAGCAAGAATAACTAATAAGTAAGTGGACATAGAAATCGATGTGAAGCTATTAACAGAAAATATGTGACAGAAAACTCCACCATTTAAGACGTAAGAAAAGTTAAGTAAAAATAAACTACTAGTTGCAGATCGACTCGCGTCTAAAAATCCGTGCTGTTGATTACGTCGCAAAATAGCGATTAAAAGCGACCGAGGTGTTATTTTAGCAGGGAATGGAATATTCTCGCGGCTTTAATTAAGGCGAGCTGCTAAAAATGTTTACCGGTTGCGCTTCTCCGGGTTGCGTTGCCGTTGCCGAAAATCGAACCCGGGAAAAAATTCCCCTCCCGTGTAACTTCTAATTTCAGAAAACCACAACGGTATTTTCGAGGCGTCGGTTGTAACCGTTCCATGAAATTAGTTTCGCGGGGAACTCTATTTCGTTTCCATCGTATCACTCCGTGCCGAACATTCCGGATTTTCGCGCGATCATAAACTCGTGCATACGATGCATACCCAAATTGCCTGTGTGGCTCGATGCACATGGTACAGGGCAGTGCGAGCGAGCGCATATTATTCGTTTAATAATCGATAGAATCACGTCATCGCGTGCACACCTCGCTGCATATAAAGCCCCTTTGCAGTCTTACTTCTCGGCTCGCCGCGCCGCGGCCGGTGTTAATGCACGTTACGTGCTGTTGTTGCGAAACGGCGGCAAAAAGCAATAAACGCATTATGCATCGCGGGCGCTTATTATTGAGGAGAATTGAGGAGAGTGTGATCGACTCACTCAGCCGCGCTACAGCGATAGCGTCGAAAAACTAGGACGCGAAACGTGTTTTTCGAATAATTACGAACAGGGATGACAGATATTTTCATTACATGGTATTGATAATGATTTTCTAGTAATAATAAAGAAATAGATTCTATTTTAAAAATTTTGCAAAACTACGAGTTGTGATAATCGCTTGTTGCAATAACCGTTGCATGCATGACGTACAATAATAAAAGAAACATATTTCTTATCCATATATATGTCAGTTTTATTTTCAAAGTATAATATGAAAGAAAAAAAGTATAATAAAAAGTTGTCTGAAAGATAAGTAAGTACCTACTTGATTTAATATTATCTACATATGAGCTTACTTCTAAATTCACATTACAAATTTTTTCGTTTTGAGTATTTATTAGCTAGAATTGTGTATTTTCTGATGAAAGAAAAACCACTTTTTCTACAGATGGCTTTCTATCTTTTATATATATATATATATATATACATAGAATTACAATCTCTAATCAGAAGGTAAATATGTTTGGCTTATTTATCTATAACAATAAATATCGGAGATTTATAAAGACAACACTTGAACAGACGCTTTTAGAAATCTTGAAAGTGGTTCGACATAAGTGATTCAGTCCCTATAAGATTAAATTTATTTATTACGTAATTGCTATCTTATTTATATATGTATATAACGTACATGTCCGTCTTGTGTACACACTTACATACCAATCTCGACGTTTTGTAGCCATATGACTTAATCCGTTCAAGTTCATTTAATTCGCGCCGTTCGTGTTCTGGTTAGCCCGTATACGCTTGCAATTTCGCGCGTCCGTGAAAAATAATTCTCGCGCGGATGAGAGACGGAGCGGCGCGGCGCATCGCGCCGAAATCTCGCCGCGCCGGGCCTGCCGGTTCGTCGCTGTTCGCGAAGCATTCGCGCGTAATGGACGAGGACCGCGCGCGTACGTAGGCACACATGCAAACAGGTATCGTAACGATCGTAACGCATCGAGGTCGAAGTAACCGGCAAGGTAACGAGCAAAAAGGATTGCACTAACGAAGTGCCTGACGGGTAACTTGCCCCGGGGTCCAGGGCAATAATGTCCCCCGCTGGTAAACTCGTGTTTGCACAACTCTTTGTCCCAGAAGTACGCGCGGGCACACTCTACGGGCTCTCATACACGGTGCGTGCCCTGTGCGCGAGTGTGCGCGGGGGGGGGGGGGGGGGGGGGGTGTGCGCGTGTGAGCAATGCCCGATGCGATGTGCACAAAGAGGGCGAAGACACGGACGAACGGCCAACGACTCCTGCCCTCGTGCTCCGACCTAAGTTTTTTTTTAGTTGTTGCATGCATAATAGTATTAGGATTCATTAGCAATCAGAGATGGGTCGGTCGGTCTGGCCGGAGGATTGTTTACCGGTGCGCGGTGTCCAGCCGTTTCGCTCATGCCTCTTACGCCTCTGTCGGCACCGCGGCTGCAGTCTCCTCTGCTCCTCTTGCTGCTCCGCAGCGTTGCAACCGCGTGAGAATTCATAGCGCGATAGGCGAAGGAACGGCGATGATGGCCCGAGCTCCGCCCGACCTGTCGAGAAGTCGCGTTAACTCTCTTGCATACGAGATTTTTGAAACAGAGATTCCAGACAGAGAACGATAGGATTACATAAAATCGGATAATTAGATTGTGCAATACGCGGAATTTGCTGCAGTAACATTTTTGAAGTTTTTAAAAAATAGATGTGTGCAATTCGTGTCGTACACTGTCACTATCTTGGATCAATATACACAATTGAATACTACTTTGCAAACAAATTTTTCATTAAGCTTGGCTACACGTTCGAAATTTAATGAAGTAATAAGGTATTCACTTGACTCGTAGAATTCTTTTCGAAGGCGAAATCGATAAGAATAAAAGATGAACATTCGTTAAACCGTGCTTTGTTATAAAACTAATATAACGTTCGAGATTTATTTAAAATATCGAGATGAAAACGAGTATTGCATGATACATTGCACCTCACAGTGTTTGGCATTATAGAAACGTTACAAATCGATAAATTGCTCTAAAATAGCTAGTTATTAGAGACCGAGCGTAAATTTATTCGATCGTATGCATTTAATTGGAACGGATTGACAGGCGCGGAGCGAGCGCGATGATGCGTAATTTCCATCGCGCGATCGTGTCCGGTGAGTCGCGCATGAAGAGGTGCGACGGTAGGTAGCGGAAAATCGCTCCGCGAGTCTATTTATAATTTCGTCTCATTCATTCGGAAAACAATCAAACGCGCTGTGAGATCGTGCGGAACGCGCGTCGCGTCGCGTCGCAAACGCGGACGCGTTACCGATCGCAGAGGTAGGATAAAAGCGACAATGAAAATACACTCGCGGCAAAAGCGACAGGCCGCGCGAGATAGCTTATGCTTCCGGGAAAGTGGCGAAGGTTGTCAGTTTAACTCGCGCCATCACTTTAACGTCGCCTCGTGGTCTGTTTAGTTTTGCCGCCCAACTCGCGCGGCGAGTGTCGTGCCCTGCCCGTCGCGTCGTTCGATGCCCGGCACAAACACGAAGCACGGAGTAGTGCGAACCGACGAAATCGACGAGCAAAATACGACGCGATGATAATCGTTCCTTTGACTCGAGTTTATTCGTGCGCCGTTCCATCGAGAATGTTTATTTGACGAGCAAAGTGGATGACGTTATGCGCTGCCGTTTTTTGAAGTTTGCAAAAAATTGCAATGAAGAGGCAGTTTTTTTTTTTTTTGCTGAATAATGACGTACACTGTTAGCCAATACAATGCAGTTAGACATTAATTAGATAATTTACTTTCACAATTTAGGAATTATAGATATTATATCTTTATGAAAATAATAGTGTCTAAAAGTTAATTATGCAAAAAACTTTCATGAATACTCTCTTAATTTACGAATTTAATATGGAAATTAACAAAAAGAAATGCGCAGATTAAAAAAAGAATACTATTAATTTTATAGAAATGCCGAAAAAGTGAGTTCTAAATATTAATTAAATCTTAATTAAAATTAAATCTTGACAATACATTGATTTGTCTAGAGATTTGCTATTTAGAAACTATTCAGGAATTTTAACTATTAAAGAATTATCATTAGAGATGATAAAGTGAAAGATAAATTATTAATGTATAATCTATTGTAAGCTAACCAATATTCGTATAATCAAATACGCATTAAAATGTTATTCGCAGTTGTAACGACATAACAAATTTCCTTATGGTATGGCTGCGACCGCGCGCGTGTATGAAATCATTGAAAAAAACTCGCGAGGGAATATTCGCTTTGACCCACGCACAGCGTCATTTTTTGCGATGGTGATATTATCCAGAATTACTGCAACACAGTGAAGGATAAAATATGCAGCCGAGTTAGTAAATGCCGTCCATTATAAATAGGCGCATGACACGAAGCCAGAATAAATATCGCGATATCCTATTTCCGGCGCGCGATCCCCGGATCGGTGTTTATTTTATTACTTTTTCATGAGATTTCAGTGAAGTGTAAATACCGTGGAAAATGCAGGAATACAAGCGACTAAACATAACGATTATAAGCGCCCGAGGCTCCGATGCATCGTGGCTTGTTTTCAATGCAGTTGCATTGAACTGCAGCTGCATTCCATCTCCATGCCTCATCCCCAGCGTGGCTGTTCGAGCCGGAACTGTGCACTTTGTGAAATGTCATGACCGATTTAAAATGAGAAAAATGCATCGAGCAACATTCTGAATTACGCATCGAATCATCGCAATTACGGTGCGAGGGAAAATTTTTTGCATCGGTCGCCGAAAATTTGCGCGTAATAAATAATATCGTTAGAGTGTGTGAGAGCATGTGTGTCAATTGAGTATTTTAAGAATTGAATTAAAAAACGGTACGATTGCATTTGAGTCGAAAATATATATCTGCAAAACGTTTTTGTCACAACCATTAATTTTACAAAAAATATGTAATAAAGTAAATGTCTAAATATTATTTTGTTATACCATTATATTGGGGTATTTAAAATTTATTTCAATGTTTACTATAATATCATATACGTAATCATATTTTTTAAAATAATTAAATAATCAAGTGAATTAATTAAATTTATTATTTATATTTTTAGTAAAAATGTAGTCTAAATGCATATCAAACTTTATATGTTTTGTGATATGAATTACCTAACCGTTTGTCATGGTATAGCGAAAACGTTTTACGACAGTTTTAGTTTTCCTTTTGACTCTTGAATGAATAACCGATGTTTTATATATAAACTATTCTAGTAAAATGAGGAAATAGTTCATCTAGCCAGGAACACGCGACACTTTTATTACACAAATTGTTCGTGATAATATATTCTCATTTCATTCCCAATATAGCAAGTAAAAAACCTAAATTATAATGAAATTATCCTATGGATTTTATGTCGATGTCTATTATGATTATTATGAAAGCTTTGCGGGAAATTATTATTTTATCTAAGATTAAGGTCTGCATGGAATCATGCATTATAAAGATTTATTTGTGGCGTATATCATTTACTACTACATTTGTTTAATATTATATAATGTTTTAATCTTTTTTAATTACAAACTTAAATTAATGTATTTTATAATTAAAGAATTAATTTCGCCCGATTTAGTATATTTTTAATTATTGCATATTTAACCATTTTGGTTAAAATAAGATGTAGAAGTTTGCATTAAAAAGAAGCTATTAGCTAGTTTTATTAGGACTTATTTATCTTGCATCAAAAAATAATCTGCTCTGTTCAAAAGTAGCATAAATTGCTTTATTTGCTCCGTGCTATAAATTCGATAGATACTTTTGCAATCTTTATATTCTGTCTGTAAATAACACTTAACGCTAATTAGTAGGAGTTACTAAATAATCTCTAGATATTTATTATTGCTGAAACGTGTATTATTATCTCTTCACTCTCACTATAAACTTTGTGCTGTTCTGCCAACACTTAAGAAAAATTACATTTCCAAACGTTTATAAATCACAAAACTATTTTTAAAGGTAGAAATGTATATTTGCATATATTTAATATGGCAATATGCAACATCTCTAAAGAATGTGCCATAAATTAAGAAAACTAAGAAAAAAGGAGATATATCGCGAAATGTAATGTAACAAATAAACATGCTGCTATTATAAGACAAGTTAGACAAGGGGAGTAAAGAGGAGCATTTTGGTCAAAAAGGGATAGAAGCGCGGAGAGGTGGCGGAGATAATTTTCAGACGTTAAAAATGATATTAGAGCAGAACGCCGCGGGCAAGGGATGAAACGGGCGGTTGTAAGCGGCGAGGAGGCTGAGACGGAATAAGTACGGGTGGAGAAAAGTTGGTGTATAAACAGAAGTTACGTAAGTACATTACAAACTGTAATGGTGAATCGGAGCCGCTCGCCGCTTGGTCTACGCCTGACGAAAGTGGGCTCTTCAACCGCCCCCGAGAAAGCAACCCTCGGCATTTATTATGCTATATTGTTACAAGGAAATTGCGTTTTTATAAGTGAAGTCGCGGCGAGATCGAGTCGCAAAGGGCGTGTCTTTTACCCTATCTTGCTATAAATTGCCAAGATATAATTGGACCGATTATTTCGAAAAGAAGTAATCAATATACCATTTAATAAGGCAGACAGAGTTTTCGCAGCGCAATATTGAAAGACACATATAAGTATATATTATATCACAAAACGCTTTTGTTACGTTATTTATCGGATATCATAATACATAGGATACTTTAAAATTTCTAATTTATTCAAAAAATACATTCCACACACAGATAATATTTTTGCATTATATTTAATTTGCAGGAAATATTTATTTTTTTGTTAAATCAAATGCAATTAATGCATCAATTAAATCGTTTTATAGATAAGAAAATTTATTTTAAATGCTAAATTTAATTTTACAGGGTTTACATTAATTTTTATATCTTTGATTTTCCAGATGAACAATTTTATTACTAATGATGAACAATTTTATTATCACTAATAATTATAAGGCACTTTACAATTATTGCTTATTATTCAATTGCATTTAGGCGCGATATATTATATACATTATTAAATTACCGTGTAAAAATGTCTCGTGCAGTCATAGGAGAAAATAATATAAAAATTAATTCGATTCATGTTATTGAAAATAATATATAAAACAATAAAGTTTCCCAATTACATTAAATGCGTAAATCTGTTTTACTGATAAAAGTTCACATAATTTTCTATGATAAAATTACAAATTTTGAGATTGTTATTCGTCTGAATAATTATATTATTATTTTATTATACATATGCAATATAAATAACGTATATTTCTTGATCTACTGAAAATGCCTGAGAAATAATTCCTTAAAATAAGATAGAAAATATATTGCTTCACCCATTAATCCAATTATATTACTATAATTATCAATATCGAAGCACTGCTATTTATTTTGTGACATATTTCTTCGTGAATTGCGGACAAACATAAATAATTCAAGGTATAAATCTATAAATTGACACGTTACTTCTTCATGCTATATTTTGATAAATTTTATTTATTCAAAAATTCACATTTTGCAGAGGATAAAATGGTTATCCTGAAAATTGAGTGTGATCATTAGAGGTGAGGAGGTGTGAATCGGAATTTAAACTTTTGTACATTAATAACGGAAGCGAAGAACGTGACGCATTTCCTTGCAGGCTCCGCATCCCTCTAAGAGGGATGGATAAAAGCGCGGGGCGTAGAGGCGGCGCGCGGAGGGAGAGTGAACTCGGGTCGGCAGCATGTTGCACGATCGTAAACACTTTGCATATTTCCCGTTCCATTCGCGGACCCTCCGCCTACCCACCGCCACCTTTCCAACGATCTTCTGTCTCCCTTTTATATACGCGCGTTATATAGCACCGGTTTGCAATTAGCTAAAATCGATCGCGTGAAAGTGCACGATGGTGCCGGCTATATAGGCCTTCTCCTGTGTATTTCTGGCGACGCACGATACCGTCCGCTCTTTTACACCGCGCCTTTCGCGCCTTTCATTATAATAACGCGCGATTGCCAGCTATTTTCTAACGTTATTTATGCAGCGTTATATTTTGGCTTGCGTTCACGTTTCATAATTGCGGTGGTTTTAATGATCGCCTGTGCAATGACGGTACCTATATAAAATTGCGACAAGAAAAGTTGAAGAATTTTTAAGACGCCGAGTTTCCAAGAATGAAAAAATGAGAAATTGGCGATTGAATATACAGATATATTTTAATGTATTTCACCGTATTCTACAAATACTCCGTTAATCATAAAAGTTTCATCATTTGAAAAGGTGTTTATTCACAATTTCGAAATATTTTTCCTCGCCCGCACTCGCGACGGCGCGGCGCGGCGCTGCGCGGCGCGGCGGAGCGAAACAATATGATAAATAAACGTCAAAAAGTACATGAAAGTATTATTCAGTAACTCCGTTACATTTAATAAAATCCCCGCTATTTCCGAATATCTCTGTAGCGCGAGAATATCAGCACTATCTCTAATCCCCCCACACCCCCAGTCTTTCCTTCAATCTCGAAGTTCTATCCATCCCTCTCCTCTCCCTCTCTCTCTCTCTCGCGTCTCTTACCGCGAAACTCGCCCAACCAACCACCCGCCCTTCCGCCGTCCCCGCGAGGCAGAAAATCTGAGAGCGAGATAATTACGGTTGGAAGCGCGGATATTATTTAACCAACATTTCGCTGCGCAGACCGAGGGAGTGGATGAGCAAAGGGCGGTCAGGCAGGGGGGAGAGGATGGATGGGAATCGGAGGAGAGCTCGGGGGTGTTCTTACACGAGCGGCCCAATCAAATATAACAGCGGTCGGTACAACACCGGCTAATATCGCAGCGGCGCGGCGGTGGAAATTCCTTCCGTGTTTTCAAATCTTCTCTCCCCTCACCTCTTTTTTTCCCCGAAGAAAAACACCCGATCGCCGCCGCCCGCATTTCTCGCGGCGGCCGCGCGCGCTCAAATATTTTACTTCCGCCGGAAGAAATATAACCGAGACTTAATCCACGCTCCGCCGCGCCCGCTCCGCAACCGGCAGACGTGAATGTTTTGAAAACTGACTGATTTCATATCAGCAGATTGAGAAAGCCGATATGCAAATTATCCTTTCTCGGTGGGAGATCGACGCGGAGATCCCAGAGAGGATCTAAATGCTTTATTGATCTCGCGATATTTTTATGTGTGTTGCGCTTTCTGCAATATGCTAATTGCGTATAAATTATTCAATATCGCCTACAGATATTTCGTTAAGGATTGGATCATTAATTTATGAAGTCTGCGCTTATTCTATTTCCTGTTGCGTAAATTGGGGATATTAATCAGATAGTTAGAAATCAGACTTTCGTTTGCCCGTTCCTGGATTATTGTAACTCGAGTAGCTGGACGCACGCCAATGTGCAGGAGTAACGCGCGGCAGCTATTTTTCCGCGGGATCTTGATATTCATGCTGGTTTTACTACTGACACGAAAGAACCGAGCCAATTTTATGCGGGCATCCCGTCGTTTGCAACATACGAGAAAAAGTCTGACAATAAGTCGAAACACACAGAGTGAAGAAGCGGCATTCATTTTATGAATAATTCATCGATCGTGGAAGGTATTAGCGCGCGGCACGAGCCGAACAGTAACATGTAAATGAAGCGATAAATTTTGCATGGACAGGTTGTGAAGTTCCCTGTAACCCCAATTTGGCACAGTTTCGCTATCTCTCCCCTCCCCCCTCCTCTCTTTTTTTCTCTCTCTCTCTCTCTCTCTCTCCGCGTGTGCAGGTCGTTAGTGTCTGCGCTCGTAACTTCGAACCACTTAAACGCACGCGTGAGGTGGATTTAAATAAATAGATTTTCCACGTCGCACATGCGGTACAGTATAACGGAATGCTTGTCGGAATAACAATTTACGGTCTTCGACGTATAGTTTTTCTCTTAGGTACAATTCGGTTCATCGTAGACGAACCGAATACCCGCGACTCGCAAATTGCGCGCTCGCCACGTTAATAGTCGCTCCTGGTAATCGCGCCGTTTTCTGCAGCCTTCCATCCAGATACAGTTTCATCCCCGAGACCGTAAGGCTTATCCGCCAAGAAAATCGAGCTACCCGAACCCCATCAAAATCCGACAGAACTGTTCCAACGCCCCCGCTGATGCCCGCTACTCACCCCTTTCACGAAGCAGTCGCGAAGTAAAAGAGAAACGGGGGGGGGGAGGGGGGTGGAGGGTAATGGTGGCGCGTTGCGGTTTTCAGCTTTTACGACCGAATTACGACTTTTCAACTATTTTTACGAGAGTTGTTTCAATTATTTCACCAATTTGCAATTAAGAGCGCGGCGCACCACCCCCGCGGGAGTCGACGCCGCCGACGATAGGGGCCGCAAAGGGTTGGCGCCTCTCTCGAGCTTTATGGGGCTGATAATTTCGTGATTAGCCAATTAAAGGAAAAAATTAAATAGCCGACAGGGGTCGATTGCGGGACAAGTCTCGGACATTGATATATCGAGAGAAAACGGGAAAACTTATAAAAAATTATTGTTTTTACATCATTTTGTCGACTAATTAATCGATAAACTTGCGAGAAGTTTTGTTACCCGTTTCTCGATAGATTTTATTGAGACAGTTCTCTTCGTTAGTTAAGTTTTTGCATTGGTGTAAGGAACATGTAATGGGGAAAGAAAACGGATTGATTAATTTAAGGCTCCTGTTCACTCGCCACTTCTATCCTTGTTTAATAATGTCAGAAGCGAGAAATCGCATGTCAAAAATTCTTGCAGTTTTACGTTGAAATAAAAAGATATATCCATAAATCACAATTGTAATTGATTCGGCACATTTGTAACATATACCGAACACTTTTCTTTGGCTTTAATAATCAATATAAATAGTGAAATGAAAAATGAAAGAAGACAGGTTAAAAAGATAGATTGTGCCACATTAATTTTACGGCTATTTAGTGATTATTAAAGTCAAAGGAAAGTGTTCGGTATATTTTACAAATGTGCTGAATCAATTTTCAATTTCGATTTATGGATATATCTTTTTATTTCAACGTAAAACCGCAAGAATTTTTAACATTCGATTTCTCGCTTCTAACGTCATTTAAACAGGGATAGAAGAGGCGAGTAGACAGGAGCCTTAAAAATACTTTATATACTATTGTATATAGTTATGTTATATTTTTCTGAGAATCTATATATATTTCTTTTTACTTTAATGTAATGTTAAGTACATTTATATTTAAATAGTTGTAGTGTTAATTACGTAGCAAATGTACATAATACGCTGAATCAACAATAGCTAAAGACTAGTGCCTGCATTGCATCGAAAAGTGACATTATCTTGCAGGCAACTTGTAATTCGACAGTCTTCCAACTTTAAGGTTGCGCTAGAACGAGGGGGGTGAGGGGCAATATAAATTCGTTATTAACCCCGTTACGCCGCGCGCAACGTCGACGCACGCATCGCCCGACGACGAGACCTCTCACGCGACGGGATCTAAAACTTTTTTAAGCTCGGCTACTATACAGTCGCGTCGTATTCCTCAATGACAGTTTTGACACAACAAAGGAATAGAAGACAATTTGTAGCTTTTCGTCTTCGACGGAGCGGGCGGTATCCGCCGATCGCCGCCGGTAGCACTTTTAAAGCCGGGCAGCCCGATGCGGTCGAGGAGGTCAGCATTTGTTCGTTGCCGGCGTGGCCGATGGGTAAGCGGGGTTGTTGGCATCGCGGCCGAGGGTTTCGCCGGGCGGGGTGGCGGGCGGGAGGGAGGGAGGAGGGTGTAGCTCGAAGGAGCTAGCGGCGCGGAATAACGGTAAGTCTAGTGTTTATTTGATGGCCCGTAATCACGCTATTTTGTCATCAACGGTAGGCCTCCTTCCGCGATGTATACCGACGTAGGGGGCCGGCTCCGCACTTATACTCGCCCTAACTCACCCTCACCCGGCCACCCGCGCGGCCCCACTCCGAGAAGGAGGGACTAATTCGTAGCACCGTTGCCGCAGCACCGGGGCGCATCTCACTTCCGGTATAATTCTAAAACGTAGCGAGGCGTAGCACGCGCGAGCGAGCGAGCGGGGTGATGCACGTATACGCAAGGTGCAATCTCGCAACAGGAGATACCCTTGATATTCCGACGTTTCCATTGCTCTTCCTGACCTGAACCTGACTGCCGCCTCGTGATACGCGTGCACGCACGGCCGCGGCGTAAGTACCTACGCTGCAATTAATCCGTGACGGTGCGAAACTGCAGCGAAATCTTTCCGAGAGTTTGACAGTCTCGAGAATTTGTCGGCTTTACAAAATGCCACCGGTTAATATCTGCACGCGAGATAACCCGCGGGACCGGTGTGATACGTCATGCGGGAATGATATTTACGAAGTTTATCCTGCACACAATATGCAAAATAAAAAATATATGCGATACGATAAACGATAAACAAGAAATATATTTTTATAAAAAAATAACGTGATAAACTCTGGGGTTTAAACTTACAATAAAATAAAATGAAAGTTTACAATATTATAGATTGACAAAACTATACTGTTTTTAAATATGACGTTTTAATTAATGCTACGTGTATTGGTAGATTATATGTCACAAAATACGGAACTTAATCTTATCCCTACACAGGGCATGTGGGGGCCATATGGACCCCAAGCAAAAGGCATTTGTTATTTTTTTACCAGTTTCCCATTCCTAAAATTGACTTTAATGTACACCATTCTCTTCCTTGTTAAAAAACGAAGAGATTTATCTATATTTAAACAATATTATTACTTATAAAAAGCACTTTACACTAAGGAAAAGTGTTAAGTGGACATGCCCTGTGTAGGGTTATATATCGTGCAGTGAGAGGAGTGGTATAGTAGTATTTGTAACGCAAGTCACACCATTTCAACTGCAACTACGATACAATATAATCTTTGCATATTTCTGCAGTCCGTAGAAGCCGATACGGGGCTACACCTCAACCGTGTATAGCGCGTAATAACGGCGCAACGGTCTGTGAATCATCGGCAAACGGCGCACCCATATCTATATATTTGCGCGTTTGTGTGTTTTTGTGTATCTCTTACGCTCGCGATATCGGTGGCATAACGTTCATTGCATTTCTGATGCACGTAAGGTATTATGATATCGCCTCCGGTTACAGCGCGGGGTGCTTTCACGTTGACATGCGTGCCTGACGTGAAGCTAATTAGGAATTATTCAATAATGGCTTAGGAAATACTCAATAATAGAAAATAGTGCAATCGCAGGAACTACATTAACGACACAGCAGCTCCTTTCTTGCCTTTCGAAGTTTTGCGTCCACTAAATTCAATGACGAAATTTTAAATTTTAATTTTAAGAAATGTATACATAATGCGTGAAATTGTTGTGTAACGAGGAATGTGTCGGTAGTATCTATTATAAATGTCAGTCATTTTCAACAAAATAATTTGCACACAACGAAATTGCTCATATCTATTGCTCGGATATAGAATGAGATTTTCTTATTGCCGAAAAATATTGAAGAGAGATTACATTATCTAGATTACACGAGGTTTGAGGAGCTGACCTTTCTAGGCCTATCTATATTATATTTTTCTTAAAAACTGTACACGCGTGTCATCACAAAACGTTAAAAGAGAAATTATTGAATGGTTAATATATTTTACTCTCAGTGACGTTAATGATATTCATTAGGAGGTATACAATATTTCGCTTGATTAATTCGTTAAGGCGTCATCTGCGTGACTGATACGCTATTTTTTTGATAAATGCCTCTAAGCTCTGCGCCGCATTGGGGAAACATGCAAATATACTCGTTGTGCGTAGGCGTTGCGTTGGAATGCGAATTCCAGATTCGACGCGCTTATCGCCCGCGGCGTTGTCGACTCGCTAAGCGAATACCGGTACCGGTCGCAATAATGAGAGAGAGAGAGAGAGAAAGAGAGAGAGAGAGAGAGAGAGAGAGAGAGAGAGAGAGAGAGAGAGAGAGAGAGAGAGGGGGGGGGGGGGGGGGGGGGGGGGGGTCAGTTTGTCAGGAAGTGCACAACTCTGCTGTGACATCGCGAGCGCTTACCCTAATGGAGCTCTATACGTGTAACAGCTCGTTGAGAGCTTAACACGCATAAGCGAGTAATCCTCATGTCCCGACGGTTTCTCGATGGAACGCCTCGATTAGCTACCCTTGCTACCGATTAGGATACCGCAAATCCGTTGATAGCTACTCGGCGATCACCACGGTTCACTCCTCGATTGCCCTCGACGCTCGCGATGCATTCAAGCGCTGATACAAACAATAACAACAACACGTGAGATATATGTTTTTTTTTTTCCTCCATTGAAATATTGTACATATTTTGACAGACACGTCCCACTCGCAACGATACGAGATCGAAAACATGAAACTGCATTGAAAAACTTGCAATATTCACACAGTATAAGTTGAATGTATAATACAATAAAATTCATAATATTTGAATTCGTGTAAATCAAATATTGCGATTTTAAGATAAAACTATGTAATTTACACGTAGTTGCATAAACATGCGTATCAAACTATCTTTTCTGTTAAAAAAAAAAAAAAGATAATTATTTTGTAACAGACAAGATTAAATCTGGAGTATTATAATGAAGGGAAGCAGAGGAGCCGAATAAATTTCTCGATAATGTAGTAGCATCGCGGAACTTGTGTAAAAAGAAACTGCCGACGATCCTTCAACCCCTTTCCAGGAGAGGTCGTCGGCCACGCTAATCGAACTCTTCCTCAAAATAATAGCAGGGCCGGGGCCCCTGCCCACCCCTCGCGCGTATAAACGCGAATCTCGCGAGTAGTGCCTAGCCCTCGGTCCTGACTGCCTCATTACCCGCTTTTAATGAAACTCTTTTCTCCGGGCGGGCCCGGGCTAAGCGCCCGTTGCCAAACCTCGTTTAGGCGATACGGATCAGCGTGCTTGCGAGCTCCTACTCAGCGAAGACTATAAAGGCCTCACCGTCCCGACGGCTCCGTTCCATGGACGAGTTCCGGCATCGAAGTTTCGCGCAAGTTTGCCGAGCCGAGGCGAACGTCTCTCCTTCCGCGCACCGCGTCGAACAACGGTGGACGAGAGGAGGGATTTGGTCAGGGGAGAAGGAAGGAGGTGTTCATGGTGGAAAACGTTTTAGGGGAAGGGGGTGGCCGGAAGAAGAGTCGAACGCGTCTGACACGATGCTTAAGCGTGTGCGAGAACTGCGAACCCTCCCCTACCCCCTCGGACCCTACCCCCAATCCCTCAGTCCGTTCCGGCAGTTTTCGGTTCTCGCTCGCAAACCCTTCACAAAAGGGATACGCTTCCCGCTTCAAACCAAGTTTCGGCAATTATTATGATCCACGCTATACTCGCGATTCGTCGCAACTTGACGGTCATCGCAATTCTGTATGCGCGTATAGTAAGACGCGCATTGTTGCGCCATATGTAAATAGAGGGAGATGACTCGAGGACACTGAAGAGCGAGCCTGATCGATTTGTCATTCAGGCAAACGGCGAAAGTGCGTATATATATACGCGACGCGACTACGTGCTCATTGAACGATTCATGATAATGTTCGTGATGTGAAGAAGTAAGAACATTTAAAGAATCAAATTGAATCAATAACACAAGTTTGACAAATCTATTTAGATTTATGTTATCGATGATCATATTCTACGTTTGATATCAAGATATTATTAGGTATTGCATTATATAAGCATTAAATAAATTTTTCCGCAAAATCTACATTATTCTTATTATATACGCTTTAGTAATTGTTAAAGACTACTTCTACATTTTTTTTTTTGTTTGTCATCCTAAGGCCATTACCGTAATCACATACTTTTATGGGAAGATAAACGCGATAGAATTTGTTTCAAAGTAAAAGCATTACTCAGAAAATAATGTGTCTTATAGGTCGTACGAATATAATCCTTCTACTTTCACTATATTAAGTATTTGCTTTGTAGTTTGCACGTACTATTTACTTCTCAAAGCCATATATCATTTTCTGTAATCTGCTTGTAGAAGCTTCGTCTTCTCGAGCCTGAGCAAATAACAATGTTACTAATATGTTCTTAACGCGTTTGTCTCGTTAAATAAAATTAAGAAAATATTAAGATCTCCCTCCATAATTCATCTATACGATTATTTCGAACAGTTGTCTAATATTCGTCAAACTGTATTCATATGTAACTACTATAACTGCAATGTTTGAACGTGTCGGTCTGCGACGTCGAATGAAAGCGTTCCGTGCCATCCCTTTAAGTCTAGCCAGCTCCTTCTTCAATAACTCATTCCGCGTCTTGCTCGCCAGCCCCGGAAGGTGCGCGGGACGTGTCAGAAGACAACTCCACCCCGTGCTGTCCACTGTCTACGGGGAGTCCCCCTCTGAGTAACCGAGAAACCGCAGTACAACGCGAAACTGGCGAGTCGAGCTGGGGTTGAACGGCATCGGCGGAGAAAAGCCGGTGGTGGACCACCCCCCCCCCCCCCCCCCCCCCACGCCCGCAGTAACCAAAATTTATATACAAAGTATCTTTGCTGACCAGTTGCCGTTGGCGAATAAGTAAAACAGTAAACCGGGCCGCGTGGCGGAGGATGTTGAAGAGGAGAGCGAGAGGGGCGGGAGAGGGATGGAGTGGCTGCGGTTTCACCTCGTAAATTTGTCCCTAGGAATGTGTGGCATTTTTCTCGACCCTCCTTACGCACCCCCGCGCGGCCATTCTTTTGCCGCCCTTGCGATGTTTCGTGTCTCGGCGCGCTATTGGAAGCGATCATCCCTCTTTAAGGATATATTCCGTTGTCCGTGATAAATTCTTTGCCGCATTAAATTGCCTGCATGATAAATAGACCCTGGTTGTTGTACACGTTTCATTAGTGGACGAGCGAAAATTGCATATTTTGAAAACGTTGCTATTTTAGAATTTCCAATTTTTCTTCTTTATACATATGTATATGTTCTCCAAGTGTGTGTTTTGTAAATGCATTAATGCACAGAGTGTGGAAAAATTATATAAAAATAGCAATTGAAAATAATTTAGATAAAAGCGTTTGTTTTATGCGACCATTACGTGCTTACGTTGCAGATAATAGATCTAAGTATTAGTTGTTTGTGTTATATTGTGTAAGATACATAGCCTTTACATTCTCTGACATAGAAATGCAATTAACCGATGCAGTTGATTAAAGCGCAATAACATGAACGCAAATTTGCAACGCACATTAGTTGACGCTTTAACAAGATAAAACAGTTTGCGACTCATCAGGAAAAGAAGATGGAATTCTTTTGAATTCCTGATTAGTATTATAAGAAGTATTTTACAAGATAATCAGCTCCACAGTCTTTCGTTTCTGTTATTTGTATTTTTATATTATTTTTATATTAAGTAAAATATTTTCTCTTGATATTGCAAAATTAAGAAATAGATGCTATAAGGTACTTTAAAAATTAAAATCAACAAATCAAAACTTTCGGTCAATGTTTCAATCAGCAATAAAAAATTAGAACGCCGAGATATTTTATTAATAATTATGTAATGTAGTTTTATATACCTACATATTTTTCAAACACGGGTAACCGTCTCTGGAGATGTGGAGATCTGCTTTCAAGGTAAATATTGACAAAAGGGGACCCAGCCCCGATGACCTTGACCTTGACATATGTTGTCAAGGTCATCCTCCTGAGTGATCTTTAGAAGGTTTTAGCCGTCGTTCGTTTTTTATTAAAAAGTTATTAACAAAAAAAGTTTGAAAAATATAGCAGTTATTTTGAGTATTAAAATGCATAAACGACTAATATGTATGTGGAAGTAGTACATGTATGAACGAAGGAAAGTTATTTAAAGCAGCAAATTGTTGGTATATTGAATAGTCTTTTTGTTAAAGCAGAGAATAGTTGGTATATTGAAAAGTATATATACAATTTTATGTGCTAGAAAGCATAAATACAAAGTATTCTCTGCTTTAATTAAGCAGGTAATAATTGGTTATTAACAAAACAAGGTTCAATGACCACCTTCAATGACCACCTTCAATGACCAACTATTATCTGCTTTAACAAAACGTATGAACTACTAAAATGTATACCAGTTATGGATTAAAATGTTATAGATATACATTTTTATAGTTTATACGCTTTGTTAAAGCAGATAATAATTGGTCATTAAAGGTGGTCATTGAACCTTGTTTTGTTAATAACCAACTATTATCTGCTTTAACAAAAAGACTATTCAATATACCAACAATTCGCTGCTTTAAATAACTTTCCTTCGTTCATACATATACTATTTCCACATACATATATAGTAAGTCGTTTATGCCTTCTAATACTCAAAATAATTGCTATATTTTTCAAACTTCTTTTGTTAATAACTTTTTAATAAAAAACAAGCCACGGCTAAAACCTTCTGAAGATCATTCAGGAGGGTGACCTTGACAACATATGTCAAGGTCAAGGTCATCGAGGCTGGGTCCCCTTTTGTCAATATTTACCGCTTTCAATAATTATAATTTTTAAATCACATATAATTATACATATAAAATACAATGTAAATTCACATGCAAAATAACACTGCGCATTACTTTGGACATTAACCAACAAGGAATACCAATACCGGTTGAATTTGTCAAGGGTATACTATGAACCTTCTGTCGCTATCACGCTTGACTGATTCACAAAACTGTCGGTTTGCAGCATTGCAGTATGCTTCTTCTCTCGTAAGGCTTCTTGTCTCTTGGGTCTCTTGCTTCTTGGCTCTTCTTAGTTCTAGAATCGCTCCAGTTGTAATTGTAGCGCCGGGTTAGTCACCAGTCCGCAAAAGTGTGATAAATCTCGATCTTTCGAATTGGAAAAAAACTCCGTGATAAAGTTGCAGCGGTGAGTTTCCTGCTGCGAGTTTCCCACATAACAATCTTGAGATAGGGTTTATCGGCATAAAACCTGAGGATAATATTTAGGATGTACCAAGGATGCCTATATGTCCGCTTATAAAATATCCAAGAATGGATATCTTATGAATATTCTTAGGATATAATTACATAACGAAATTTGATCCCAACAATATATCGACTGGATGTCTAAATATCTAATGTTATATGGGATATTCTTAAGTAAACCTACGGATGATTTTATGTCCGATGATGAATTTGGTGAAACTGGGATCAAATCAGATCATCCTATCGAGATTTTTTTGCTACGTGAGTTGCTTCCTAGTCGAACATGGTGCAACACACGACGCTATTGTCCATTCCATTTTACTTATCGAATATCGTTTACTTTACGCCACGGTGTATAGGTACGAGATCGAGTGATATTGCCGATATAAGACATTCGCGTACGCGCTTCTTAGCAACGCGCGATTCCATCGTAAGCTATCAACGTGATGTAGGCGCGCGGTATGGAAATGAACATACGTTGCGCGACACCTTGCACAATCCCGATCCTACATCCGTCGCGTTCAGCCGAATTACACGGTAAATTTTGCACGCTATCGAATGGCCGCGTCTCATCTTCCACGGTATACGATGTACACCGTGGATGCGCTCGCGTCGGGGGCGCGGATCGCGGACTATAAAACATAACGTTGCGTTGGGGGCTGCATCGGGTCAGATTTAATACTAGAAATGGGAGGGTGTGGCGGACGAGCTCGAGGGCTAGAAACGGGCTCAAGCATATCGTGTGCACAGTTATTTCGACCCCGTACACTCTTCCTCAAGAACGGCCGTTTGGAAGGCCGAGCATCGGCACGCGCGTTCCGCGATTCACAATACAATTATAATATAATGAACGATGCCGACACGACAATTGTGTATTCTTATATCTCATATGACAAAGCTGATTCGATGACGCATCGGTACCGTAATTGGAACTCGAGGAATAATTCATTCGCGCAAAGAGAAACGCGCGTGGGTTTAATCTTGCGCAAGTTACACGAATTCGTCTGAGAGACATAAATTTATTTGTGCACCGCGCGCAATCGCGGATGTATAATTCGCGGATGGATTTAACATTCACGAGAGGATACGTTTTTGACAATGAATGTACGTGCTTACGTGTTACATATAACACGGCGGACGGTTCGCCATTGTACGTAAGCGTTTGGTATAGCTCAGTTGCATGCGGGCGACCAATGCCATCTGCTAAATGCAATAAACACGGAATCTTGCAATTCACCGGCTCGACACTAACACGCCGTGCTCTTCCGTGAAGCCGCGGCTGCAGTCGTTTCTGTTAACGTATCAAACAAACATTACTCAGTTATAATCGATTAAGCTTACCTCGAAGTACGTACCAGACCCGTGACGCGTGCCATTCCTTTGATTGCCAGGTAATCGCATTTCCAATCTATCGATTTGCGGCGCAGTATAGCGCGCATAATAAATGGTAAATTAAAAACCAACATGGGGAAAATCATGGATATCTATACGTTTTTTTCTCCACAATAATATTAAGTTTATTTTTTTACACATTGACATTATAAATAGATTCTTACAATTATCTTAGAACATATATTATCAGGTGTCTTAAAATAACAATAAATTATAGAAGCACACTAAAAAAAATTTATTATGTGCAAGAAAATTGATTTCCATAAATATAAATTTATAATTTCCTAAATTCAAAGAAGCATTAGGTAGATTTAAGAAAACATTATTTTTTAATATTTTTTCAAATCTACCTATTTCTTTGAATTAAGGAAATTAAATTCATAGAAATCAATTTTCTTGCAAATAATAACTTTTTTTTCAGTGTATTATTTTCAAAATTTAAAAACACGCGAAAGTGTGTAAATAAAAATCAGCAATGCGGGCTTGACGTCGTGAAAGAAAGCGTTGAGATGTAATGTTGATAAAATGCAGTTGGTTGCGGTGCGGCAGAGAGCTCGGTAACGAGTAATCAACGGCTCATTGGTGGATGCAACGGTGGACGGCGTACATTTGTTCCGGTAATGCCGGCTTCTGGGAGGCCGCGGCGCGGCGCGGCGGCAGCGGTGGATGTGTGTCGTTAGTATTTAGTGTTTAGTTAACATCGGGGATGGAGAAGCCGCCAGTGTTTGTAATTGGTACAGTTTAGGAGCGACGAAAGCGATTGTACACCTCACAGATTTCGCCCCGACCCCGCCGAGGACGCGCCGCGGTCGCGTAACTTTTGTCTGCCCCGCGGCGGCGTCGCGGCGCCCGTCGCGAGCCAGTTTCAAATCCGTGCCGGGCAAACGGCACGCCAGATGGCACGGGTACGTATCGCGGTCGTTACTACAATTAGATATTCGCCCCGGTCTGATCTCCAAATAATAACGCCGAAGGACCGCGCCCAAGGTCTTAGCCGACGGCGCGGCGCGGGCGCTTCCGTTCGCCTTGGCGGCATTCGCACCTCGAGTCGCTCGGCAACGCGTTTGCTTGCGCTAATGCGAATTCGCCCTGTCAATTTTTCCCGTAGATATCTCGAATAATGCGCGAGAATATTGGTCATTTCTCCTAACAATTCATGGAAGAATTGTGAGCTACATCGCTATTGAGAGTTCTTGTGAAATTATTTTAAGGACACGTTGTGTCAGAGATGAAATAAGCTAAAATTCGAAAAATCGAAAATTTAATCCTTATATTTAAAACTTAATCAAATATGTACTTAAATGCAAATTGAAGCAGCGCGGTCTGTGATCGGAGTTTTATTTATAGCAGCTTTAATGAAGCTAATTTTAATGCAGCTATGAAATCAAGAAGCGATGAAATATTAGAATCCCAGTTTTGTGTGAGGGTACGGATTATTGAAAGAATTTGATCTTGGAGAATTGCTTGAATTAAAATCTCTTTATCATAATATTTTCTGATTCGTGCATCTTTAATTTTATGGATATACTCAAATTTGCATATCTTAATATGCACCTCGCATTTTACCCGAGTCTGATTTTTGTCATTAAAGAGAGTCGAAAATACGATCATTATTAAATCATTGCACATAGCTGTTGTGAATGATACATATAGTATATTGGGCTAATGACCCTAGCGATCAATATTAAAAGTCCCGACACGAATCAGTAAGCTTTTAAAAGAAGGACGGATGTGAATATATCTCCTGCGCATCATTGGTTGAAGCTATTCAATTCTAATCTAATTTTACGATTTGGATAAGGCAATGAGAGAAAACATTTGATTCATTCAATCATATAATCTGGAGAGCGATACACTCTCGCGCATTATTAGCGCCAGAATGAATGACGCGATAGGGTTTTTTATATATCTGTGACTTAGTATTCAGGAAGGCGTATACCCACTTATTTGGAGATCAGGAGCTCCCTCGGGCGAGACGACTTTAGACTAGGCACTCTTTCGCCGACAACACCCCGTATATTTCATTTTTAAACAACAAAAAAATGCTAATGCACCGCCGCGCCCGTTATCGGCTCGGCTCTGTATATGAAATAATAAATAATCGGGTAAGCCCCGACGCCATTATTTTTACGTCGACTTTACTTCGGAGATACACATTTTCCCCGGGTTATACTTTCTGCGTCGCCCGTTTCGTTATATACGTACAGTACGTGACGTTGACTCTAGTGGTGGAATTTTACTGCCGGATAACTCGTCGTAATTCGCAAAACAGCTATTATATATACGCGAAAATATTTTGGACAAATGTCTAAAGTATAGGGGAAACTCGCTTGTGTCCGTAAATATTTAATAAAATATTTATCTCTCATTAAAATATTTAACTTTTCGTGTTTAAAAATCCGTCACTCATTAATAGATAGGTGCAGAAGTCTATATGATAACAATTTTTAATTGAAATAAGAATGAGATCTTATTTATTGAATATATAATAACAATGATATGATAGGGGTTATTAACCGAAGTAATTTAATTAAATTTATATCAAACTTTGAAATTGTGTATAATTAGGTATTGTATAATTCTTTCTAATTTTCCAATATTTAGACTTTTTTAATATCTCTAAATTTATGAAACTGAAAAATTAAATGAATCTTTTAAACACCAATTTCTGTCTGATTTCAATTTCGAGTTGTACTATACATAAATTTAAAAAAATTTATATTGTATATTTATATATTTTACATTTATATTTTATATCAAAATTCGAAAAATTGTTAATATTTTATATCTAAATATAAATATTCATTTTTCATGTCAAATACAATAGACATCTTTTATTATATACATATACATATATATTAAATATCTCGCAAAAAACTTGAAATAAATAATATAAATGAAGAACAAGTAATGTCTTGCTGAGGTAATCAATGCCGTGATAAAAATAAAACTAATACATACTTTTTTAACATAAAATATATAAAAAATACTTAATAACTCTGATTATTCACATATTCAATACTTGATACAATACCATATATCTTTTAGCTTGTCAAGACTCACAGGTATTTTCGAGAAAATAATTCATATGCAGATTAGCTTGAACAGATTGTATAAAACGAGCCCCTTCATGAATTCTGCTGGAATATGATAAACACGCAAGATCTTTGACCGGCAACTGTTTCATGCACTTTTGAAACTTTAGAATAACATCATAACAGAAGTTGTGCATAATTCTCGGTATCGTACTTGGTATACTGTCAGTTATTCCGACATGGAATCCTAAGAACGTTGTTAGACCGCAAATAGTAAATAGCTGTCACATTATCCCACGTTTGGTTGGAAAATTTACAATCTGCAGTCTGTTACCAGAGTTATCAGAATATATTAATAGTAATATATTATATCAGAAGATTTTCTCCGTCTCATATCTAACGATCTTTTCAGCGTGCAGTGTTTACACAATGTATCTCCATCACAGATTGTGTCACTTTCTTCCTAACAAATTAATTATAATATTCACGTATATATCTAATTAGTGAAAGAAATTTTCGCAAAAATATCAAAAGTATATAACTAATCTTTGTATCTGCTTCATTTAAATTTTAAATCTAAATGAATTAAATCGTTTTTCAAAACTAATAAAATACGCATATGACATCATGTTTTACGACAAGAAAATTTAACAATATCGAAAATAATACTGTGTGTATTAAATTGATAAAGATAAATTGACAAAAATTTAAAACGAGTTAAATCAATTAGTGCAAGTATGCTTGGAGCACATAGCACAATGCTTAAACATGTAAAAAAAGGCTCAAGAAAATTTCATGCTATTTGAAGAGGCCCAATGGCTCAACGTTGAATATTGTTCGTGCGAGAAAAGGTCGCGGTCGAATCAGCGTCAATCAGAGCGTCGCCTTGACACCCATGCTACTGTAAACCGAATCGAAAATTCAATTGAATGCCGCCGAATTCTTGCCGGAATATCAAGTTTGCCAACGCTTGGCTTCCGTCTATGAGTGAGCGAGTGAGTGAGTGAATGAATGAGAGAGAAAGAAAGAAAGAGAGAGAGAGAAAGAGAGATGAGTTGTGGCTACTATAAACTTTTTTTGCGTCATGCAAATTCAATATCTTTCTTTTAAACTTCGCTCGTCTTGAATGTTTTGACCTTTATTGCGAGCATTGATTTGACTTGCTGAAACTTTCGCGTTTGTTGACATCAAAATTTGCTTTGATGATAAATCATATGCAAACAAATGAAGTAATATTATTTTTCATGTATGAGTCATTTCAATATGATTCATTGGTATAACAAGTTATAACATTTTATAATGCATGTGATATACTACCTATCTTGTGGCTGTTGTTTTTGAGTATATTTCTTTATATAACCGTTTTATTTGCAGAAATTCTCTATTAGATTTGATTAGAAGAATTTATTTATTTGACATATTAATGAGAATATTTTGTACGGATATTTAATCGACTAAATTTTTTATCACTTTCTCAATAAATTAAAAGGAAAATTTGGTGTGTGCATATATATTAAATGGATGTTTGATTACAAATATCCGCGAAGTTAATAATATAATATAATTGTAAGATTGCATCAACTTTCTCTGTCACCGTTTTGTAATTCTCGGGAGGAGAAATGATTTGCAATATAGAGCGCGGTCCTTCCGGGGGCTTAGGCCTGAGATTGAGAAGCGGCCGTGCGAAAGAATCAGGCAAATCACGGGGACCCTTCTCATCGAAGGGATGCTCGATCAAACAGAAATTCCCCTAAATAAAGGAGGTTATCGGACTATAAACTCGGCACCGTCGATCGATAACTGCGGCGCGCTTATTCTCCGACTTTTATCCCGAAATTTTTATTGTTTAAATAAATCCATCGTTCGGCACTGAATGTGGGATTACGCGGAGGTATTAATGGCAGCACGTATGCATTCATATTTATTTACGCAATTATCCGCCGTCCGACGCGCGCAAAAAAAAAAAAGAAATATATAATTGGCCGTGCTTTATGGCTTAAAATACGGATTGCCCGACGTCAAAACATATTTGTATCACGAAGCGACTTTTCATCAACAATATTCGATAAATCGACGCGTGATTCCGCGCGATTGTCTGAATCTGATTTTTGTCATTTTGTTGTCAGGCACGCAAAAAATATTCCAATATTCCCAGTTTTGGGAATATCGGTTTATTTTTTGCGTGTCTGACGACAGTTATTTTTTTATTAGCTTTAGTCGCATTTCTTTGTAAATTCTGCATGTTATAATTTATGATATCGCGGTAATAAAAATATAAAGCGTAAAGTCGGCAAAAAATATTTTTGATCTGCAATATAAATAAATATTATACTTCCATGTATAATGTCTTGAAAGTTTTAATATTTTCATACTCTTTTTTTTTTATTAAAACATCATTTTTAAACAAGTATTTACGTAACTTAATAAACTTATAATAAATAATCGAAGAAGCAGAAATTATGCGGCTATGAAAAAATAACATGTAAGATTTTGTTAACATTACTTCTTGCTTTACACTTGAAACATTTATCTCGCATTTCGACATTTCAGTCAAAAGCAAAAATAAACCATACGGAGAATCTCATTATACATTCGAAGATGGCGTCGGGTGAAATATCATATTTAATTTTTATTGCATCAGCTATATGCATTGCTCTGCGTCTCCGACAGTGGTTCGGAACCAAAGGGGGGGTCGTGGAGGCTACTATAGATATACAACGAAGACAGTAAACGCGGGGTGTATGTAAATATAGCGTGATACATTGGATACTCGCTTATAAACACCCTATTTTTATTCGGGTAGCGTTTCGCCACCCGGCGCCCACCCTTCCCATCCACCACCTCGCTCCTTAGCTGCTGGCCCACCAACGCAAAGAGGAGACCACGCTAACCTATTATTTTTGTGTTTTTATGTACCACGCGCAACACTATCTCCGTTATTGCCGCGAATATTTCGCTAAGGCACAAAAATATAAGTTATCATCCGAGGAATGAAAAATATCTCTGATTATTTAACTGAATTTTTCAAACATCAAGCTGTTTCCAGTAAAAATACTTTATTTGAAATACACAGTTGCTCTATTACATTATCGAAAACTGAAAAATATTATGCATAATTTCACAGAAAGATGTCAACGAAAGAATATAACGTACCTAATAAATGATAAAAGAAAGATACAGTAACTCTGCGTCGCTCGTATTAATTCTATTGGTTTTTTGTTTGCGGTTCAGTTATATCGCGCATTATTCTAAGAATCTTGCTCAATCAATTCAAGAATGCTGCGATAGCATTAATCATATTCCATCCATAAAGAATATGACGGAGAAAAAGACCGAGAACATCGTAGTCACATGTGTGTGTGTGTGTGCGCGGGTAAAATTTTATTTCTATTAATCTATAAGTCCTTTTTTATTTGTCCCTAAACTTGTTATAATAAATATTTAATTTATAAAGAAAACTTCCTTAATATTTTACGATATTTCTCTAGAATATTATAAAACGAATAAACAATGATATACCAGGTTATTAGCATCATAAAAGTGCCAATATGCTTGGGAAATATGATGAATTGGGTATGATCAACGCGCAAATTAACCAGATAATCCGATTACGCGGATTGGATCTTTCAGTCGTTCATATCGAGTGGCCTTGAAAGATGTTATTGCCCTCGCGAGCGTCCAATCAGTCTCGCAGTTTCCAAGAATGAGTGTTGGGGTCAGAGTCACGATGCATCTTTTTCGCACCGTCCACTTTTTCACCGAATGTTTCAAATTATACGGCTCCACGGAAAGATATTTTATTCCGAAAGATATTTTTTGTTGCATTTTATTACCATTGATTAATTTATTGCTCGGTGAATGCACAACGAAGAAAATTAATCGCCCCGCCAGAAGATCTATTCACGTTTTGTAAAGGATTATACATATAATTGATTTCTTAATAGTTTTAATCTTTTTAAACATGGGAGTTGTATAATCTTTTGCATGATGATATATAAAGAGCAAATCATGAAAATGGAAGGTTTTTTATAAACTATAGTTGGAAGTCTAAATATCTAACAACTAGATATATATCTAAGAATAATGAATTTGCTTTTATATATGATTTTGTAATAAAAAATTTACGAACATATTTATATAACTTTCTCTATATTTTTACGCATTTATTATCTCGACATAAAGAAGCTACGTTCGAAAAATATATTTGTAATATAACTTATTTATCATTTTTTATATACTTACTATACAATTTAGTTTTTTCCACATAATTGTTGAAAAGGTCAGCTTAATTTTTTTACTGTTTGAAATGAAAGGTACAGACACGCGTAGCATGATATCGTCCGGCTCGTGCGTATCGATTTGACTTCGGAAATTCGACACCCACGCATAGGGCGCACGTGTTAATGTTATTTACGCCGTGATGTTATTTATGCGCGCCAACTCGTGTTTGAACAAGTGTGCCACGATGACGACAACGCCCGTCGAAATTGGGAAAAAGTGTTTGTCAGCAAACGAACGCGCCAACGATCACAAATAATTTTAAGCCGGCTAATGGTATAAGGACGCCAATCAGCAAATTGTACTGCCGCGAATGTTCTCTCTTTTCTCTCTCGACAGAAAATTCGCGACGGCAATCTAACGCGATTATTAATTCGGCATTGCGTCTTAAGCGGTGTGCAAATATCGATTAGAGAGGTACCGTGCATTATTTATACACGCAAAATTGTTTTGCGTGATTGCGTCGCGACATTCTTGTGATGATGAGCGGCGACTATTTCATAAAATTTTGGATTTGGATTGGATTTGAACAAGAAACAAAAACTGAAAAATTATTATTAGTCTCATTATTATACATCTCATTAATTAATTTGACATTGGAAATTGATAACTACATTTTAATTATTCCCACGATAAATTCACGGAAATTTATAGTTAAATAACTGAGCGGAGAACATGGTTAACCAGTGCCGCCGTAAGCGGGCGTGCAGGGCGTGCACTGCACGCGGGCGGCATTATCAGGGGGCGCCAAATCGGCGTAAAGAAAAGAAAATAAACAATTATTTGAATATATTTATATATTTGACAGTATAAACATATAAAAGGCAGTATAAACATATAAAAGGTGTACTGAATTACGTTATGCAAACTGATCTTTCCTGCAGGCTTTCATATTTGCAAATTCTGTAATTATATATACATCAATTATATATTACATCAATTCTGTAATTATATATTGTTAGCGTCGAGGGCGTAACATTGTCTTTGTTTATTCAACGCCGTCTTGACAACGATCTTCCGTTATCTCCACCTGACCGTATCGATCGGCGACGCGATTTTGAACGGGCTCAGCGGGGATGAAACCGAAGGACGTAACAATATGTTTCATATCCAAATTGTATGTCTAATATCTCATGCTCTATTGCAACAATAGATAAATTGCTTAACTTGTGCTGAACTTACTGGTCGATCTCAAATAATCACGAAATTTTTTATATTTATTTATATATAAAATTAACACCAAAAGTACATATATACATATGTCTCCATACTAACACAGATTTTTTAAATCCTTTTGAACTAATTAAGCCACTATCTGCGCCCCATCTCAAAATAATAGTGAGAGCTTTCCAGCTAGCGACACAAATTGACACAAGTATCATTCTGTCTTTATTGCTCATTGGATATATTGAACAAAGACGAATGATACTTGTGTCGATTTGTGTCGCAGGCTGGAAAGCTCCCAGTAACTTATCTTGTCTATGAAAAAATAAGTCGGGACATTGACGGAATTGATTCGTTTGATGAACTTAAAGCTTTGAAATTGCATTTTCTACGAAATCCGTTGCAGGAGTCCTATAATATTCTACTTTTTATATAAAATCTTTTTGAAAACAATTTATTCTCTACGTTCCCAAACACAGTAATAACATTAAGAATTTTACTTACATCACCGGTATCAGTTGCGTCTGGCGCGAGATCATTTTCGAAATTAAAAATAATTGAAAATTATTTGAGATCGACTAGTAATTATAGTTCAGCACAAGTTAAGCAATTTATCTATTGTTGCAATAAAGCATGAGACATTAGACAATTTGGATATGAAACATATAATAATTAGGTACAGAATTCGCAAATATATGAGAGCCAGGAAAGTTTAGTTTGTATAACGTAATTCAGTATCTCTTTTATATGTTTACTGTTATTTAAATGAATTTAAATATATTTAAATACCTAATTTTTTATTTTGTCTTTTCTTTATGATCATTAATTTTCACAAATGTATATAATCACAAGTCATCCAAAACACTTCAAAATCTCCTCGTCCCGTTTGTAGCCTTAACTGCGTTCAAAAACTTCACTCTGATACACATCAGCATCGTTCTATCTTTGTTTCTTAGTGAAAATTGAACAAGGACAGAACGACGCTGGTGTACACCTGAATAAAGTTTCTGAACGTAGCTCTTGCAAATATGCTCGCACATGACTCGGACTATATAGACATGGGGCGCCAAATTCAGACCGCACGCGGGCGCTTGAACACCTAGCGGCGGCACTGTGGTTAACAATCGGATGCAAAAAACATATAAATATGTTAATTTTACATTTTACGCTTGATTTGATGTCGACGAGAATAGTCCGCAACCTGTTTCATAAGTTAGCATAAAGCAAACTGAACGATTCTAGTTCGTTACTCTGCGGACTGGTTTATCGCACATCTTAATTTAAATGCTGATTGCTACGAGTTAAAACGTATGCAATGTTGTTTGAATACGCTCAATTGTATGTGAACCCACCTCGTTTTTCACGTACGCCGTACATAATCAGGTGACAATAAGTGGCCAGTGGCCATCAGAGTAACAGCGATATTATGATATACAAGTTTATTCATGTTTCGCAAAAACAATTCTTTTCAATTGAGAAATATATTGATTTTTAATTTTTAACGGGATATGTGTGTGCTATAAAAAAAGGGTATGTAGCTTCGACCTAATTATGTATTGGTTTAAGAATCAAGAATGACGTCAATCATTGTTAATTATAATGTCAAGAGGAAATTTATGCACACGATTCTTGCAAGTTGCAATTTACATAAATGAGCGTTTGTCAACAAAACCAGTTTAGGTCTCTAAAATAGCATCAGTAAACTTTGCTACCAATCTAACGTGTTATGTAAAAAAGGATTTTTATTGTATTTGCTACGTATTTAAAGCTACGCGTTAACAACTGTTTTATTCTTTCACGTTACACATTACACGTCTATGTTATCTCTCGGATCGACAAAATAATTTAAGTGTGACTCATTGTCAGATTTAATATAATCCAAAACCGAAGTACATGACAAGTTTTTTTTTCCAGCGTGACACTATTCATTGGATAGTGGCACATGAAAAAGTCGTCATGTACCTCGGTTTTGAATCATGATAAATCTGAGTTACGCTAAAAATTATTTTATCGATCCGAAATAGAACAGAAGTGTAACGTGAAAAAACAAAACAGTTATTTCATATGTAGGTATATGGAATACAGAATTTTATACAAACTTGAATCTGTTCGGATCTACGCACAGCTGCGATAAGTAAATGGGTGGTACGGGAACATTAAATCAACTCTTTTGCTTCCGACAAATTCGATATCATTGTATAAAGCATTTGCCAAGCTTATCTATTCTCGTTATAGCCATGGCGTCGCTTATATCACCATTCGTTTTATATGCAAAAGAGAAAGCGTAATCCGCGTTAAATGCATTTACGTATCGTGAACGTTAAGAGCAAAGGTTCTCACATTTCTCTCGAAAGAATTTCTTCCTTTTATTTCCACTGTGAGGTAAACAAAAAGGAAAAACGAGGCGAGCGGCCGAGCAGGAGTGCTCAAGCGTCGAGAGTCCCCAAAGGGTGGCTGTTTATTAAAGGGTATTAATCTGCGAATCTGTAGCGCGTACCCGCTTTAATTCTCACTACGGCGAAACGATATTACTTAGCGTGTTTCCGTGATGCTCGCTTAAATTGCGTTTTGTAATTAGCCAAGAGGCAGCACACCCACGGTTATGCCCACGGTTTCCTCGGTGGTTTCTTTCCTCTTGTTCCCTTCAACTCTCACGCGCCAGCCCGGGCTTGTCCGTTCCTTTTCCTCTTTTCTCGTCCTTCCACCGTTGACGCGCTTTCCCACCGCTCGTCGAGTCCTGCTCTTCTAGAGTGTCCCGCAAGATTCATAATTGCATTTGTCGGATTTTACGCTATGTACACTGAACATGTGCAGTTATCCGGGTTGACTTGGCGTGAAAGACCACGTAGATCTTGTGATTACAATGGAGAGTGTTAAATTCATTCTATATATTATGTTACTGAGATGCAGTCTGCGTCTATATTTCGTCAAAGATTAGATATTTTGTTAATGTTATTTATTACTATTTATAAGATTTGTGCTTTAATACGAACAATTACAGTTTACAATTCAATGTAGAAAACCAAATAATCCATTTACTCCGTCAGTAATGATTAACAGAATTATCATTTAAATCAACTTTAACTCATGGCAATATTTTTAATCGTCATTCCGATTTCCGATATAATAATGTTATAGAAACGTAATCCAATGTAAAATTTGGTAACAATAACAGGGCGGTAGGGAAATATAGAGACGTAGGAAATTTCTTGAAATTTTATACCTATAACAGTTTTTTATTAATCAAGTCCGTAATTTATTAAAATTAACATTTAGTACACCGCGGACGCGGAGAGAATTTTCTCTTAAAATTTACCCTGAAAATCTGGTAATTGTGGGGCAACTTGGCACCAATCAAAATATTATCGGTAGCGATAGAAATTTTTGAAATATACAAGACATTTTACACACAATTGTAATAAAAATTACCAAGCAGATGGGCAATTTTTATTACAATTGTGTGTAAAATGTCTTTTGTATATTTCAAAAATTCCTATCGTTACCGATGATATTTTGATTGGTGCCAAATTGTCCCACAATTACCAGATTTTCAGGGTAAATTTTAAGAGAAAATTCTCTCCTATAGTAACTATAAGTTTCTATACACAATGTTTCTATACACAAGTGTTACATTGCTTTAAATTATTATTCTCTTATCACAAGATATAAAATATCTGTATTGAAAATATATTCTACTATATAGGTATTGTATTGTTTTCATTATATGATCAAAATGAGAAAAGGGATTGTGCTCTATATGAAAAAACTACGAAATTATTTGTAAAATATTTGTGCATTAGATTCATAAATTCACGTTGCCACATCGTGTGAGCCAATCGCTTAGTAATTCAAGGTAAGAAAATATGAATCTAAGGTGCAATGAAGCAATTCAACAGTTGGTAAAATAATAGTTCGAATTACGCCGTTTCTATCTTCGATGCGGATGTAGTACGTTGTTTGCATTATGCACAACGCCGCTCTAGAAAGTAAACGCGAATGCGGGGAATCCACGCATATCGCAACTTTATGCCTGCGAAGTGGATGCTAAGAATACCTTGCGTGTTGCAGCGCGCACGAATGGCAAGGAAGGCCGTACAATGTTAACTTTGGTTCCTCGGCTGGAAACGGTACAAACTTAAACATACCTACGTAGCTCGATGGAAATCGTATCGCAGGGGAATCGACTCGTTTCTGTCTTTGAATTTATGTAATTTATTTTGTTTTTGCATTTATTTGAATGCAACACAGGAATTTACATTTACTTGTATATACACAGCAGCTTTTATTTATAAGTTCCATCGCAAAGAATACTTCTCATAATTGAAACAAAATATTTCACATATTATCTTTCTGCGTACAAGGAAAAAGATTTATAACATCAATCAGACAAGCTAAATAATACGATAAAATGATTGAATATATCAATTATCAAGAAGCACAATTATTATTGTCACATCTATTAAATACAAATTTGCAATTATGGTGACATAATGGCGTGAAATGATATATTCTTGCATCTCGGGATGAGCGTTGATCTTATTTTTGACTCGTGAGTCATCGCAATGCAAATTACGAATCGCCTGACGCAATCTGGCTATCGCTACGAGAATCGCTATTACGGCGTCAGCTGTTCGTCGCGTCTTCATGTGGCGTACGCGTCACCGTGTCAGCGCCAGTTATTAGTGTTAGAATACAGCTGGAGGCTTCTACCATGCTTGACGAGGAGAGGCAAAACATACCGGAAAAAGCACATAGGGACTGGGACGCTCGACTCTGTCTCGTGCCTTCTCCCGTCATCCCTCATCCCGTTTTCGTATCACGCGCGTTTCTGTCTTTCGCGTGGAGGCGGGCGTCCGCGCGCGCGGCCTCGTTCTCGCACGGCAAAACTTAACAAAACAATTTGCTCCAAAGCAAACAACGGCATCCGGTTTACTTGTGAATAAACAACATATTTATTTTTAGAGGCTTCGCGGTCGTAACTCGTTCGCTCGGACGGCCGCGTTTGAAAGAGCGAATGCGTCTATTTGTCGGCATTACATGAGTTAACGGCTGGATGGATAAAAATTGTCGGTTATATGGATGCTATTTCGCTATGCGGATCTCGCTTGTTAGATTGAACGAAGATCTGTATAGCTGCGCTAATGTAAATTGTCGATTTTACATATTACAAAAAAATTTGTAATTTTATATTATTTTATTATTATTTTGTCCGTGTATAGCTTAAAAAAACAATATCTCCACCTTAAAACCAGAAGTAATATTTTTATGATAAAAGAAAAACCAGATAAAGTCACGCAAAAAACGAAACATAATAATGATAAAATAGCGGAGATTAAATATCATTATATAGAATAATACGACAATGAAAGATACTCAAACTGAAAATTATTGAGATAAAACTAGCAATTTCAGAGACATATAATCCGCGCAGTTAAAAAAGTCGAAATAGCAAAGTCATAACGATAATGGTATATATACGTATATTAATGAATGCACAGGTTAACATTCAGACGACGTGACAAACAGTTTCCATTGATGGCGTCGATTAAAGTGATAAATTAGTCTTATTACCCGGATTTGGCATAAATTTACTCGATATTGCCCCGGTTGTTGTATATTAATTATTAAATTACAGCTGAAATATCTCTGCGATCTCATTATTTATGCCAATTTAAGTGTGAATCGATGCAACCGCGTCCGCGCCGTTTCGCGGTAAAAAAAAAAACCATTTGCACTTAACAGCCGTCCGATAATACCGTAAATAATCAAATTGTAAATTCGAATAGCACAATTACTGGAAATCGTGTCGATCTCAAGGGGAACGGTCGAACGGATTGCGTATTCATCATTCGGGCGCCGCGCGCGCCCAACGATCCTGGAGACGCGTTATACGCGCGGAAAATTAGCATGTAGAAGGCAGTAGTAAAAATAATAATTGACGAGATTATTCGACCTCCTCGTGAGACACTCGGGACGAAATGAAACGTTTTATCGCCGCCCCGTGTCTGAGGGGGAACAGCGCGGGCTGTTCGTTCCTCTCTTTCCCGCGCAGTATCCGCGGGGAGAGTGATCGTAATCATATTTTCAGGGGGACGGATTTATGCAACGCACCGTTTCGTCTCTCTGTACATAAAACGCATTTAAAATTCTCGAGGCGCGACCGGAAGGTGCCTTGCTCCCGTCTCTCGTCCGTCGATAGCGCGAGTAGCGTCGCGCCGCGCCCGCGCCCGCGCCGGTGGTAGCGCCGCGGGGGTTGTAATTGGCAATATCTATCGAATTTTACAATAAATCTCACCGTGCCCCGAAGGAGGGCGGGTGGGAGTGGGCCGCCCGCGCCGCGGCCGCCGCGGCAATAAAACACCGGGTAGTATCGCGAGGGGCTGCCGCGCCGTGCACTTAACGACTTATCTTATCTGCGAATTAGGTCGCGGTTAGTGCTCCGCTTAATGCGAAGCTATACGAATACCAGGAGGCACGCGGCTGCGATCGTAACCACGTGATTTATGTTGCGAGTGTCATTAGATTGGTGTGAAAGTATAATGCCGTCGTATTTCGAATAAAATTATTTGTTAATAAAATCTAATCAGTTATCTCAAATATCTATACGATCTGTTATTTTTCTTTCTTCGCACATTATTTGATATTATTTTCGAAACATTTAATACCGCGATAATATGACGTTTATATGAAATGGAACGCACGATGCGCGTTATCAGACATATGTTGACAAATTTCGAAATTGTGCACCGCATGTGCATGTTGGACTAGTCCTTGGGAGAACAGGCGTCAATGTTTAATTTAATTAGTTTAATTTACGTTTATAAATGACGAGGTCAGTTGATGCACCGGACTTGGAGTATTGAGTATTTACGTCAAACCTCAATTTTGTTGCGATGCGGGATCGAAGAGTCAGGGAATAACAACTCTGGATCAATTTTGTATTCTTTCCTCATATTGTACAATAATAAATTAGATCTTACCTTTCTGATGTGTCTATGTGTATGGTGGGTCACATAAAGGTTGCAACACTTAATTTTTGGATGGGTTTTGAAATTGAAACGCACAAACATTTCGAGACAACGAACCACTGCACTGCCGAAACAAATCGCCCATCCAAAAATTAAGTGTTGCAACCCTTATGTGACCGACTGTACAACATCGACACGAGATTTCATTTTCTACAGCTTTAGTAAGAAATGCATTTTAGCGGACATGTGCGTGTGTGCGCGCGTATATGCTGGCAATTGTTCTGCAAAGAAGATGAGTTTGTATTCTCCGCATTGGCATCATCCAATTTTACGGTAACGATTATATATAAATATAAAAGGCATTAGCTGCAACTGATCTCGCGCTTGGAGACGGTAACAGAGAAGTTAATTAAAATCGCCGTCAATTCTGCCTTGCCGCGCCTCGTCGCTCGCGCACGTGACGCGATTTGACAATGAGCACGTCGAGAGAGGGACGTGTCGCGTCCGCGTCGCGCCGCGTCGGATCTTCGCGCGTCCCTTCGGCTCGTCGCGCACAGCGGGTAAAAGATCCGTTTGTTTATTTCCACGTGGCACAATACTTAACATACAACATTTCTATGATCGCCGCGCGCGGGATGATGACGAGCATGACGACAAGCGCGGCGGAGGCGAGGCGATGGTGGTGTGCGGTTGCGTGTGTTTTGTTTGCGCGTTTTCTTTTGTCGCGTGTATGTCCAGCTGCGCGGCTGAGAACGCGGCCGGCTCATGCAAATGCACGGCACACAATGTGCCTCAATAGCCTCCACGTATTTATGCTATATGCTATCCGGTTCAGTATTTTCCATCGCGACTGTTTATTTCTGCCTTGTATACGGAGAATACGCGAGACTCTCTTTTTAGAGAAAGGGCTGGGAAAAAGGAAGACCGAAGGAGGAGAGAGAGAGAGAGAAATATAACCGCTCGCGCTGGCAAGCAAGAGTTGCATCGATCGCGCGCGACGATCGTTACGTATTACTTCACTACCCTACGCGCGTCGCCGCGCGCGTGGAAACAAACGGAGTTACATTTTGTAATTACACCCCTCGGGGTCGATGCCGATGCCGACTTCGCGTAAGTAATCGATCACGCGCTCGTTGCGGCTCGTTTCAAAATTTACGACTTCCAAGTCTCTCTAACGTTGCGCATTATTTAACGCAATTGAAGATCCGTTCCTATCTTCTTAGAGATTTCGAAACCACTGACACGCTTTTTCGTTGAGCTTGACATGACGATATTATCGTGGGTATTATTTGATTTATAAGCTTGGAGATGTAAAGAGACAATATGTACACATATACCGTCTCTTTTATTTTTTATTTTTTTTATTAAACACAGTTTTACGTAACGTACACGCGTGAACGGAAATTTGGCTAATTATACTGTGCCAAAATAAATTCGAATTTCGGTCATATTCCATGTTGATTCGTGTAAATCATTATGGTTGCATCATTACGATTTTGGCTAGCTTTCGGATTTCAGATATAATCAATCATTATAACTCAAATGGCGGCTCTCTTTTACGTTAAATAATTCATTAGACAATAGCGCTTTCAAATATAAGATAATCTTGCTAAAGAAAATAAGAACTTATTGATACGTATGTATCTATGTATTTACAACAAATATTATATTGTATAAGAAAACCTATATAGTTACGGCAATCGGGCAATATTAAAAATTTGTTCACGCCATCGCTCAAAAAGAGTCGAAAATGACGAAAGCGCGTGCCGTGTATATATATTTTAATAAAGCTGGCAACACACCGTGTCTCGTTTTTTACGGCGAAAAACGCGATTTAAAATAACGGCAATGTAAATAAAACTTTACATCATGAAATACGGAACATAAAATATCACCAGTATCAATAGCAGATGAAATACTCCATTGTGTGACATTTAGTAAAATATCATATTTAAATTATACGCTCGCCGCGTCGCGCCGCGTCGCGCGCTCTCGTGTGTCCTTGCTTTGCCGATCTTTGAGGTCTTTTTTAAATCGACGCGAGAGCGCTCAGCGCTCTTTATTTCCCGGACAACGGGCGAAATGCCAGTGTCACCTCACGAGGAAAATGAATATTAATATAAGCACGTCGGCTGGCCGAGCGATTTCCTCGGCGAAGCAACGAATAATATAATAGCCGGTCCGCGGGAGATGCGTCTGCGACCGAGAGGGCGAAGCACCCGAAGACGAAGTGTTCTCATTATACCCGGTGATTTATGTGCGTGCCACCTTGCCGTCGGAAGAGATTCTAGGTTAGAAATAAAGTTAAAAGAAAAATAAGGCTTACGGGGTGCAAAGTCGAGAAAGTGTGGAGGGGGGAGTGGGGACGCCCGCCCCGCCGCGGCTCGCGGAATATATTACAAAAATAAGCTCACACCAGCGAGTGAGCGAGAGCGGCGAGACGCGCGCGGTGTGCGGAAAAGCGCCGAAAAAACTTTGAAACTCCGAGGAGCGCCGCGGCCGCCTCGAAGGATCGATGCCCCTCGACCTGCCCTGCCGTGTAACTTTTCTTGTTTATCGAGGCGCGGGAATAAAAATCCGGCGGTCACGATTCGCGCAACCATGCAAATAATTTCGCGTATTTCGCCAACAATTTTTACGACTCATTGCTAACAACATCTCTTGAGGAAACGCTTAAAGAGTAGAGGAGGAAATAACTTTGAATTCAGATATATCCTTAAAACCTATCGTATATAGTTAATTAATTAGTATTCCTTGCGTAATGTATCAATTATCTTTTATTATGCTCATTTGCTCGGTTCTTTTAGAATTAATATAAATATATGAGATTCTTATGAAGAAAAAGAGAAAGAGAGAGAGAGAGAGGAGAGACACAAAGGCATCGAGCTGTTTGTTTCACTACGTGTGTTTATTTAATCTCTTTATATTTATTTATTCGCATTGCGATTCTTCATATTTCTGCCTTACAATATTTTATTTGAAATATTTTCTGAATACCACATGATTATTTTTATGCAAAGTTTAAATTTTTATATCAATTATACACTGAAAAAAAAAATTTATTATTTGCAAGAAAATTGATTTCTATTTTAGTTTCCTTAATTCAAAGAAATATATTAGGTAGATTTGAGAAAAAATTTTTGTGAATTTGAAACATTTCTTTGAATTAAGGAAACTAAATTCATAGAAATCAATTTTCTTGCAAATAATAAATTTTTTTCAGTGTAAATATACACGAATATTTGCATTTGTATTTTCTGCTATTTATTGGATTTGTTACAATTGCACAATTACGCTATTACGTCTTAATAATTGTGATACTGATTTGTTTTAGGGACACATCGGTGAAAATCCATTCGACAACGGTTCGTGGGGAAAGGAGCATTTTCAGCCATCGACAGTTCCCTGGCAGCTGAATCCGCGCAGCCACGGTCGTCCTAGTGTGAGTGCCTTTATACTTTTTTACCTCATCTAACTTATTGCGCAAACTGCATCGATTACAAGTATCGTGGAACATCGTTAGGCAGTAAAAAAATATTCAATCTACAGCATTTTAACTATTCGTATTATAGCTGACAAAATACTATTTTTTAACTGAATTTTTAAACTTATCCCAGACTTATTCTTTTCACGTCAATAGGTTTTTTTTTTGCATGTTTCGCGTAATGCGATTTAGATATTATCGGCTAATTCTCAGCTCGCGAGGGTAGATGCGTTAAATTTATAATTCCGGCGCGGCGGGTAAGAGTGCTCGCGCGCCGAGGATGTGGAAGGAAGGGTGGTGCGGGAAAAGAAATCCGGCGGCTCATTGTGTCGGCAGGTAGCAAAAATGCTGGCGGGGTCGCTGCTTTCTCGAGCGCGTTTTCTCTGAGGAGTCGTCGGCTACTATAACGCCATACCCCTCTTCGGGAGCCACCACCTTCCACCCTCCGGTCCGACCGTAGCGCCGACCACCCTCTTGTACGCTCGCGCGCTCACTCTCCCGCACCACTCGTCCTGTCACCCGGTATTTATAATACGCTTTGTTTTCCCTCAGCTATTTGTCTTGGGTTCTCGGCTCCTTCGCTAACATTATTATCCCGCGTTTTATTTTTATTTAATTCCACCGTGTCGAGTTTCTCCCTCCCTACGCGTGTGTCCCCGTTATTTATCCTTCGAGAAACTTAACGAGCGAACGTGTCGTCGAAATCTAGCCAGTTCTTTATGTTCGAATCACCCGACATTCTAATTCTCTCTGTGCGAGATGCATTCTCCTGTCTAGGATCGCGTTTAGGATTATATTATTATCATTAGAGATTATAGGTTTCACAAGAGAGTGCGTGACGTGACGAATATTTCTTGCGTATATACGAAGTTTTACGTGTCATTGTGCATTACCGCATGACTCACATGCCGCGCAACTCGCGGTAATCTCTGTTCGAAATCTAAATTGCTTGACGATGTGCCAATATTACGCGTCATAATACGTGCAGGTCGCAGTAATGATTTTGATGTCCGCTAATTTGTTTATTCCCCGCTCCCTATTAATAACGTGCGCGTGTGCAAATCTTCAATCTTTAGGTACACGACATAAATTGCACAACTCTTCATTATTCGATACTGATTTTTCATACGCGCATTGCTGCAGTTATTATATAAACTCACATATTCTTATAGTATGCACTGAATGAAAAAAAAATTAATACGACGTATGGCACCAATTTTGCTTACCTATTAAGTTTACGTTCGAAAAAACACAAAATATCCGAAAAGTATTGCTATTTCTTGCAACTGTATATAGATTTTCCAAATAATATGTGTATGATAATTAACCCTTCGTAGTCACTGCGGGTCAAAACGACCCAGCCCTCAAATTTTGAGCTAAATATAAAAAACACATTATTTTCTGATAAATTCAGATTTTTTCCTCCAAAATCGGGCCTCTTCATAAAACGGAATAAATACCTTTTTTTTTTTCAACATGTTGCCATTTGATTTCTCACAAAACCGCAGTTGTTTTATATTCCAAAATGTTCAAGGTATATGTTCCAGAATTATTTGAACCCGATACCATTGTAATGGCAATCATTTAAAAATCGACTGGATCGATGTGACTACCGCGGGATTCTAGAGAAGTGTGACTACGAAGGGTTAATTTCCTTAATTTATTATAACATAATAATTTAAGGCGCGAAAATGTTTAATGCAATATGAATCCATTAAAAATGCGGAGTAAATAATTTTTATATAAACGGCAAGAGAATATTATATATGTATATATCAATCTGATACTATCCTTTATAGATTTAGATAATACACGTGAGAAAATCCGATGAGTATCGAATAATTAATCTGTAGTTTGCAATAATAGTTGTACTCGAACGGATGACACACGTTGTTTACCTAAGGAGGATTAAACGCGCGCGGACTGTCACGCGCACCGCGCGCACGTGTGCAATCGACGCTTCGACGCTCGTCTTCCCTGATACCATCGTATCGGGCGCGATCGTTTGCAAAGTAACAAAAGCAACCGAAACCACTGACGTCAGCCTTTCCGCGAGCGTATATATACTATATATACGCGACCGATGATCTCATGCGCGCATATACGTGTGTGCTTACCTAACCGCGGCGCAGCTCCTTTTACGCTGGCCGTACGTGTGGACGTGTGGTCGTACGCACGAATTGCGCTATCGCGTACATGTCTACGTGACAACGTCGCGGTGCCAGTACGCTTGCTTGCTGCAACCACGTATGCATTTGTCAGCATCTCAAGAAGTAATACGCAGCGATAATATGTATCACTTCTACCGGTTCTCTCTCTCTCTCTTCCCCACGACCGCGCGCGCGCGCGCGCGCGCGCCAATCTTATCTGCTTAAAATCAAATTCTTGCATGAGACTTTCGCGCTGCGAGGCATAAAGTGTCCTGCTTTTGACTCCAGATTGCATGGCCGTTCAACGGAGGTTTGCAGGAGCTAAAACGATGGAAAAACGATTTCGGGAAATTTAACTCATTGTCAGACACTGCGGAAAGGTGACGAGGTTTAATGGTACGATAGAGAGAGAGAGAGAGAAACGTGTCGCGAGTAGAGTAAACAGCGATCTCTGCTAAACTACAGAGCTATAATGAATTTTCTTAATAGCAATAAAATTTCTTGATAGTAATTAAAGTTCAGTAATTTCGCGTTACTATAAGATATTTTGCCCTTCGCGAGTTTGCATAATCGGGCCGCGAAATTTCAAGCTTACCGTGCCGAGTGAGTATTCCGCGCGTCTCAATATAGCCGAAATTTCCGGCGGAAGAACGTTGATTCTCTCACACAGCCCTCATAATCTCAGCCACGCCTGTAGTAATATGAATCGCGGCAAAAATCAGAACGGGGGGTGGCTCTTAGCGCGTCCCCGTAGCCAGCCCCTGGGTTTTAAGATATGCAGAGCACAACGCACGCTTTCCTAGCGAGACTATTTTAATACGAATGAGGGTGGGAGGATCAGACGAAAGCGCGCGATGGTATGGCGGGCCGGCTCGGAAGATCTACTTCTTGATTACAGAACTTTTTACCTAATTACATAACATTGTTACCATTTACAAAGTCGCGTCGAGTCTGCGCCGGCTGACTACTAATTAGAATCCTCGATTAGCACCCGCGGCGACATCGTATTCCATTTCGATAAGTCTCGCGACATTTTGCCGGCTCTCATAATAAAAGGGTTGCGAGAGACCGCGTGATAGGGTGATTTTTAATGTTGCCACGCCGGTAATAATATATAATTGAATGCGTCATGTTTGGAATATATAATGTTTTTCTATATCCAGTAAATAAAAATGCAGTTGTCAGATAATTTCTAAAGTTTGAAAACAACAATGTAAAAATTATAACAATCGCGCTTATTAGAAATCTGTATTATTATTTAGTTGTAAGTTTTCGCACAATTTTCGATCAGATGTTATGAGATATTCTTATAACAAATCTCTCTCTTTATTTGTGTCCTGCCATCGAGACGACGGGCTATTTTTACAAGTAAGTGAGGTCGCAAAATATATACATATATATGTGACACATGACTGACAAACTACCTTGGGCGATAAAAATTTGAATCCCATTTTTCAGACGTTCGCAAATAATTAGATATACCGAATCGCGCCAGACTATAGCGCGTCGAAATTCATAGGTTCAGAAAGAGTCGAATTTATCCCCGAGACTTAAGGTTCTTATCGAAAAGATGTAAGGGTCGTAGAGATAGTCATGCGCGAGGGACGAGCTCCCGACGATGCAGACATTAAGACGTCTGGTCCTCGACCTCCGGCTTTCCCGCCCCGCCGCGCCGCGGCCGCGCCAACCCCTTGGCGAGCGCGCGGCCCCCTTTAGACGACGGGAGGTTTACCCCGTCTTCATTGTCCTCTAATTCTCATCTGATCCTCACATTACGTAATTTTCTCTTTATTATTTTATAATTCCCGGGTCTCGAGCCCCGGGCCCGCGCTCATCCGACTTCAGGTCCGCACGAACTCATCCCCCGCAACGCATACTAATGCACCCTGCATTTATTAATTATTCCGTGCTAGTTACCCCGGCTTCTCGTCTCGCCGTCGCAATGATAGATTAAACCACCTAGATTCGGTAGCTCGCGATGCGAATCCCGCTCGTCACCGTGATGATACGTGCCCGGAAATTTTTTCCTTCCGCGAATCGATAGAGACCGGAGTTAGCCGCTTGCTCCGCTTTTCAGTTCCGCGCCACAATACCCGAATTACGAATTACGGATAACAATGAAAATTACGTTCAACACGTTGTTATATAATTGCATTTGTTAAAATTGTAAATATATTACTCACAATTTTATTGTTACGTTTGGAAATTTTTATTTTCATGTAAGATTAATTGTATAAGATGTGAAAAATATACAATATATTCTGAATCAAATTACGCTTTCAAGTTAAAGTTAGCTTTTTAAAGATATGTTGCTTACAATTTGCATCTTATAACTCTATTAGAAATCACCTTAGAATTTACTAGAAATTACTCTTTGAATTCACTTTGAAAGGAAACTGCAAGGGATTCGCTGATGTTAGTCGCTAGATGCTGCAGGGTGAATATCATTCACGGCGTCCGAATTCATGGTAAAACGTGCCGTCTGAATAGAAATCAAGCGGCGATCGAGCGACTTTTGACGAGCTCCTAAAACCCAGTTCGCCGCTTCTCGTACGTGATATTTGAAGATACAAGCGACTACCCTACGGGGAACATCCCCCCAAGATCTTTAACTCCGCGGTCCTGAAGGGCCCCGGCATTCCACTTGGTATGCACGGAGAACAGCCATTCATCTCCCGATCTCCAGCATAGTCTCGACCTCCGGATATAAATTAGCTTTTGTTTAGCATTCAATGCAAGGCGCCTTTTTCCGACGCGTCGGACCGATCTACCCCCATGATTAGGCATCCACCTGACCAGCAATCCGCTGCAATTAATGTAGCCACCTGCCTCTCGGTTAAGCCAATTAAACGTTTGCGATTGCCGTGAAAAGAAATTGCTCGGATGTTAAAAGGGAATTTAATTCTCGAGGGTGCAATCGGGATCGACGCGAAAAATTCGCTCCAATGTGTTTCGGCCGAACAGATAGGAGGATTAGAGAAACGACCGCGACGCTAAACTAGATTAAATGAGTTTCTATATTTCTGGTTCGGGCACGTATATCATTACGTGAAACTTTACAGAAGAGAAAGAGTTTGGCAACTTTAAAAATAAAATGTATAGAACAGATAATTGTGTAACATTAGAAGAGACACAAATATTGATTATAAATAAAATAAAATTTATTAGATAAATATATACTTTTTCGTTAATAAAAGTTTGTTATAAAATCTCAAGATATTTTATTTCGAAATGAGAAGTATCGATATATTGTACAAATATATTTTGAAATTATTGATAAGTTACACATAAAACAAAAGTGGAATAAAGTACTATTTAACAATTAATTTTTACAATTTGATTTAAACTTCCAAATTATACAACAAAATTAGAATTTTCGAACGGTACTCCTCGAAAACTTTCTCAGCCGGCGCTCAGAATATTCCCTTTAGGGCTGCTATCCTTAATATTCCATGGTACACCCCAGTAAAGAAGGGCGTTCAATAATCATACATCCCCTTCAAGACTTAGTATCTTGCTACCTTTTCATAACAGACATCACTATTAATATTAAAATATCAAGGTAAAATTATTTAACTTGTAAAAACTTTATAATGTAATTAAAAATTTTATCGGCTTTCCTATTACCTAATATATTTCGTTTTCGGCTGACTGTATTAAAATTATCGTGACGTTTGTTACAACGATTCCCAATTATAAAGAAATTCTTATATTTCAAGAATTTCCATTGAATTCCGAAAAGATCATGCCGTGTCTTAACTGCGCCTTCTGTTGCGAATTTCGAGAAAGATGACTATTTCTGCCGTCGGAATATTCTGCCCGTAAATTCGCGCTATTTTTAACCTTTAGTCACATCAAGAAAGACATTTTCTTCGTGCTTTCTTGAAGTTGCTCTCGAATAGAGAAAGCCTGTTGATTCTGACACACCGGTAAATCCGGCGGATGAAAAACATCGTCTAGCCGGCGTTGAACTTTCTCGATACACAAGGCAACATAGCAACACAACACGGTAAAGCACAACAAGTGGGGGGGATGCTGGGGGTGGAAAGCCCGATAGATATACAGCCACCCGTGGCAGAGAGGCGCGCGTCGCCTGCGCCACGTGCTTTTCACCCCTCCTCGGTGTTTCTCCACCTCTCCCCTTTCTCCGTCTGTCTTCCTCTCTTTCGCTCGCTCTAAACAACCCCTCTACCTACTGATCGGCCGACCGTATACACCCCTGTCATTCCCCGTCCGTGGGAAACGCAGCCTCACCCGCGATACACCACGTGGTTGCTGCAACAGTTTCCACGCGGCACGTTGCATCAGTTGCATGTACAATATAGTGCGATGGAAGGAAAATTCTGATCATGTAACAATTAGCTCTTACATATTACTCAATAGTTCTTTATTTATTATTAGTTCTTTTTATTCATTTTTAAATCTGTAATATATTGCCGTTTACTGTAACTTGCAACGTAAATAGTTAAATGGAAAACATTTTCATAAAAATGTGGCATATTAACAAGCTATGTGTAGTATATATTGATCGATGATTCGCGCGAATAGATTTTAAATCGAAGTTGAGAGGAATCATGTAACGAATGGGTTATTTCATTTTTAAAAAATAAATATCGCGATTACTACATTGTGTAATACTATATATATGTATAATATCTGCGGCAGAGTTCTTTGAAAAGCAATCCGTCGTTATTTCGCAACAAGTGTAATAGCACATTATTATTGATTATAAGGGACGGATAAAAACGCGCAACGGGAGCAACGTGAATAATGCGTTCCGGGAGAGCTTTCAGACGCAGCGAAATGTTATACAGTGCCTGCAGGGCTTGGTTTTGCGGGTGCCCACCCCGGGCTAACCTGAGGCAAACGGCATGGCAGGCAGGCGAGCGGGCGGGCAGGCGGTCGGGGAGCCAAGTTAGGTCTCTAACAACGTAACCGAAACGTGCAACCTTGTAAATAGATGTCTGGAACGTGCCAGGAGAGCTCGCGCGCTACGCTAGCTCGCTACATACTCGGGCAAGAAGGGTACATCATCGCGGGGAAGTTCGCGCAGAGCTGAGCGAGCCACCCGGGGCCCGGTCGTTGTTGTACCTCGTCGTATATACCCAAGCTTCTTACGTGCACACGCATGCACGCCGGTAATTAGTGTCTTAATGAACCCGCGCCGCGGGTAAGGAGCTGCGCAAATAATTGCCAGCGTGCGCGATCTCACCCGGCTCGAGACCCGGCACCCGGCACGCTTCCCTCGGCGCCGCCGGGTCTCGGATGCGGATGCGGATGCGGATGCGGCGGGGAAACGGGGTTTCGAGCCCACGGGGTGATGGGAGGTGGGAGGTGGAAGCACGAGTTTTTAAGTGTGATTGCGTGCGCGCGGAATAGCGGAGCATTAATTTAATGTAACTCCGCGCTCACAGCCCCGCGTGCGAATGTGCGAACGCGCCGTGTCGATTCGTCGCGAGTGCCGCCGTGGCATTGTGACGTTTTAACGCGACGAAATTGCACGTTGAAAGTTCAGCGTGTATGCGTGGTGTAATAACGCGATACATTTACTGCCGATCGCATGCAAAGCGGATTACACCTCGGATTACGGATGTAATATGTTAATACTGTTTCGTATAGGTAAACGGAGCTGCATGCTCATGACAAGTGAAGTATTCGTGATTGAAGTATTGAACTATTCACATCATAAAGACGAAAAATATACTTGATCACATTTTTAAATTAAACTTTTTGTCAATCACAAGAATAACAATTTTTCTTCTGTTTCCAATTTAAGGTATTTTTAAACAGAATTTTAAGTTCAGGTTATGCCAAGGTATTTACTACTAGAAAAGATGAAGACTATGAGAGAATGTCTATGAGAGAGAGAGAGAGAGAGAATTTCAATCAAATTTTTCAAAAACGTGTCTTTATAAGAATTGTACCGAAATTAAATTAATATTGATTTATCTATTATGATTCGTTACTATTTTTATTGTTACTCATCAAGCAGAAAAACAAGAAAGATGAAAAAATTTGAGATTTTTTTTATACGTGTCTCTAAATAATAAATCAACGACAGTGGCGTTGCAGCTGAAACTTTGATTCGCCGAATAACAATGATAACTGATGCGATAACGGTGCTTTCGGATTGCGATTAAGATTGATCCAATTTTAATCGACGTCGTAAACGGCATCTTAATACCCTTTTCCGTTGTTTGCGACCCGATTCGACAGGCAAGAAGATTCTACGCGCAAAAGTTGATATTTTTAACGATACTTGGATTTCTTTTCGACGCGGAGAAACACAATGAAAGAATATTTACTGTTTTTACTGTGCATTAAGTGCAGTCTGACGTAGGTCCGGCCGCTAATGCACCACTCTTATTCGACTTGGAACGACTTTTTACTTTACGACGGACGATTTGAATTTTATATACTGCGATATTTGAATTACGATGCGACATAAAATACGATCGTCACAGTACGCGTGTGCGTTCGACCCACGCGTTTTTCCGAGGACATCGATTTAATACGAAGTAACATTCGTACGCGTAGATGTTAATTTGGACGCCGTTTTGTTATATTATACTTACTGTTAATAATACAATGCGCGGTAACACGATTTATCTTAAGACACTACCTCTATATTTGTTTAACTTAAAATATTTTAGCTACCTACTTTACAATCTTTACATTATGATTTGCGGGGAAATACGCGCAATTCATAGTTATAATTTGAAAATAGGGAAGATAAGTCTATTTGTCTAACATAAGGAGAACAAGTATAAAAAAATTACCGAAATTATTGAAAATGCATGACATTGATATCAACGTCACATGTTCGCTTTATTTCAGATACATGCACATCGTTAAAAATAAACGGCAGCACGTGACGCGTGATGTCTTCGCGCACGTACTATTTCATTTTTACGCGACACATCGCGATTTTTGTTCGCGACAGTGCTCGTTACGAGTGTCGAGTCCCGAGGATAAGGAATGTCGGCGATCTAGCAGAAACGTGTATTGATCCTTCCATTCACCGTATATCCACGCTTTATGTTCTCTTGTACTCCATTCGCTCACTACTTTTACGGTTTCAGATTTTTCGTTCTCCTTCTTTCTCCTCCATCTTTGACTTAGCCCGTGATACAAATGTCGAGATTGATGATCTGAGAAAATCTGAATATAGACAGCCAATCCCGAGCCGTTCTTTAGGTGGCTCCGTGGCCTCCATGCTTGATTCATTCTCCTCTTTTTCATTTTGTCTCTGACTACGTCCTTACAACACGATGAGTATCAACTTTTATTTCTCTCTACTTTTAATTTCGATCAAATGCGAGATTTTGTTTGAAGAAAAGAGTTTATGCATTCTACGCTAATTTTGAAAATGACAGCATAAACAATCGTGTTAGCCTCAATTGGACAAAATTAAAGTTTCGCTTGAGGATGAGTACCATGCTAATATTTGTTCATCGTTGTATAGCTCTTGCGCTTACACACACATAGAGAATAAATTAAAAATGCGGATTACTTCTTAAAACAGCATTTGATGCCGCCGATTTTATTCTCTTAGAAGAGCAATTACTTGATAAACATAATCGGCAATCTTCTTTTCTTCTCCTTTTTAACAAATCTCGAAATAGTGACAAACTGTTTATATTGTTTATAGTTTAATAAAATTTTTATAAATTTGTAAGAATTTTATGATAAAAATTTTCTGCTATAGTTTCTATATGAAATAATTGTTGTTAAGCCTGTCTTTTTTATAAAGTGCAATAGCATAACTTTTAATGGATACTTACTTTTCGAAATGACGGATGGTGTCAAATGGAATTTTCAGATGCGTGTGGCAAGTCCCTCGAAAGTCCTATCCATTTCACGATATGTGTTAGCACAAGAGCAGCCTAGCGTTTAGTCCCGTTTAATAGACCATCCCCCCCGCGTTAAGCAAGTTTCTCAATATCGTGCATATAAAGCGGCGAGATTGTTTGGCCGTCTAATTAATAGAAGCGAACGGATGCGCGTTAAACAGCGAGCGAATACGAAGAGACAGCCGCGGGTTCCCCGCGTGAAATAATGTCGGCTACTTCCGCAGCCGCGGCGGGCTCTGATCAATACCCACGTCTTTCGTCCCTCTCGGTACGAGACGTGCACGTAGGAACATCCCGACGGTAGCTTCGCATCGGAAGGAAGTGAAAAAAAAAAGAGAAGAAGAAGAAGAAGGAAGACGCGGGGGAGGCGAAGCGAAAGGAGTAGGCGACGGTGCGAGGGGAAGAAAAGCCGAAAGGATTCTGCGAGTCTGCGGTAATCGCACTTCGCCGAAGACTCTTGCTCCGTCTTTTTCCGCGCTCCTTCTTCCCTCCTCCGTTCTTCCTCCCTTGAAACCCTATGCCGGCCGAGGATGAGAGGCCGCGAGAGGGGAATCACGTGGCCGGGACACCGACGAATATCGAGTGGGCGGATGGCCAGAGGAGAGAAAGAGATGAGAGCACTTGCGCGCGCACTTTTATGTGTGCGCTATCCCGGCGAGGCTAGACACAGCACCCACGCTTCATGCTAGACCGTAGACGTCGAGCTCGGGCGAGCATGCGTGCGATGAGCGCGTATGTGCACCAAAGCTGCACACATGTGCAACAAGCGAGCGTGTAGCGGTTTAGCCAGGATACAGGCCCAAGAGGAGACGAGAGACGTTGGCGGTAGAGTAGTGTTGATAGTGGTGGATGGTGGTGGTGGTGGTGGTGGTGACGGTAGTAGTGGTGGTAGTGGCGGTTGTGGCGGTGCGTCCTCGTCCTCCCTGCTGCCAGCGATGGTACGCCGGCGGTGGTGGCTAGGAAGGGCGGGAGGGAGAGAGGGAGGGAGGCAGGGAGAGCTCTCTCGGTGGAGAGAATAGAGATCCTTGATCTCCTCCTAGGCGACAGAGAGTAGGAAGGGAAAGAGAGATAGAGAGAGAGAGAGAGAGGCAGTGCGAGGAACGCTCGGATGAGAAAGTCGGAGGAGCGCACACGGCGATACGCGGAGGAGAAGGAGGAAGTAGAGAGGGACACGAGAGAGCGGGCGTGTAGGCGGACCGGAGAGAGGAATTCAACGGAGGCGTGTCTTCCCCGGCGCACCAGGTGCAAAGGTGCGCGAACGCGACGTCGCCACGCCTTTTCCACGGGACCGACGGTGGTCCGCGACCGCACGACGTCGACAGCGACGACGAAGACGACGAGGATGAGGATGAGGACGAGGACGAGGACGACGGCGACGATGTCGGCGTATTATCGTGTCATCCTTGTCCGGTACGGTACGGAGGCGCCGCATCCGTCCTGCTCGAACGTCTCACTATGCCTGGAACAACTAGCATCTCTTTCCCCCCACCCTCCTGCGCAACACCACCACGGTACCATCGTACCGCGACCTCGCTTCCTCACCGCTCCTGTCTTACTCCGTGCCACCCACTACCTAGCGGGGGATACTATGTTAACGGACGGGTCGCGTCCGACCTACCACCGCCATCCCCACGTCCAGAATCCAGCTTCTGGTGTCAACGTCCCGGAGTTTCCACGGGTTTCTCTCCTGAATATGCACCTTCTACGGGCGCCGGGACGCGCGGGGGACGGGACGGGACGGGACAGGCCGGGTGGGAGGGAAACGCAAGAACGGGAGCGAGTGGGACGGGCGGTGCAACGAGATTCTTTCTATCCTTCCCGATGCTCGCGACTGGAATGCGGGATGACAGTATTCGCCATCACGTAGCGCGCCCGCCTCGGTGCACGGTAAACAGAAATGAGGGAGGTCGCAGACGTGATCGTGATTTTCTCCTCTGGAAAGTGCAACGCCAGACCGGGTGGTACCTGTTTGATGGGTGGTAGTCGATAAACTGCTTTTTGAGAAAAGAATTTCGGGGCGTGCGGAATATCTCTGCAGGGCTTCTGTATTGCTCGCACTGTATCTTCCTGTATGTTTCCCGCCGATATCTTCTTTGTGGATTTCACACTTTGTTTAAAAATTAATAGAAAGTAGTGTCAAAATGTACGAGTTGTGTATAAGTAAGTTACGTTCGCCGAATACGCAAACGTAAATATCCCCGCTTAATTAATGCTTAATTAGTTTGCAATAGATTCATATTAACAAAAGATTATAAATCTAAATTCGGTCAAATTTGACGCTACCTTTACCGCTGACGCCACGATTTGATATATGCGGAAAATTCATTAATTTTAATTATTTTATTTGATAATGAAATTGTCATTGTGCAGAATTTGTCGTATGAATTTCCAAAAGCGGCACATGCTAAATATAACAATAGCTAGTTTTGTTATGCAAAAAGTTATTTTATGATATGCGCGAAAATAATCATAAAAATTTTCTGAAATCGCAAGAAACATAATTAATGTATCAACCGTCATACAAATTTTCACTTAAAAAGCGTCTAATTTTCTGAAAAGAAATGCATAGATATCGAATTTTGTGTGTTGAACCTCTTAAAAAATTAAAATTAAAATAATTCAAACAAGAACAAAATTGTCGTAAACAAACATTGCAATGAACACTATGCCACTCACATCCGTACGAAATTAATGTGATATTAATTCATTTAACATGATAGTAAAATTAAAATGTAGAATTAAATATAATTGCGTTTTTATATTATATTTAATTCAAAAATTAGATAAATGCGCTGAGACAGGATATTTTATTAGAGTTTGTATTAATAGGCGTTCATGGAAAACGTAATATATAGTTGAAAGCCGTATTTGGAACTGCATAAGATTTGAATAGCTCCAGCACAGATTCCATTTAAGAAAATATTAGAACCATTATACTTACTCTGTTTCTACTCTCTATTATATCTACTTTTACTATAAAAAAAGTCTCTCTAAAATCTTTTCTAAATGTACACTACTTTTCTATGTATTCATCTATTCATAATTATTAATTATTCTAATTTTGACACATCTTTCAGATTGATCGCAAGTACATTCATATTCGATAAAACTCTCAATGTAGCGTTATTTAAATTTTAAAGCGTTAATTGTTATTTTATTTGCTAATCTCTCATTATCAATTAATGTATAAAACATTTTATTTAAAGTATTCGCTTTAAATAAAATATATGGCTTTAAAATTGCTACGAACTATTATTACGGAGATAAACATGTAACTAATTGTTTATTCTGAATTCAAATGATAAGATTTTTAACTCCATGAGTTTCATCTTTCTTCTATTAAACAAATTCTACTTCAAATTCGAATATTATCCTACATTTATTAATTGTTGTGTGTTTATTACATTCCTGGCTGATAAGTTTCAGAACTGACATGAAAATAGGTAGATTTCTCTTTCTCCAGACTATTATGACCATTTAACAATTTAACCAATTTATTAAGTCACGCGAGATGTTAAACCGGTTTTGCGGTGCAAGCAAATTATGGAAGACACATTCGCCAAAGATGTCTCTCATCCCCTGTAGACTGTAGAGTTTCCAATCGCGTCTGCCGACGGCAAGTTCGATTTCGGCTCCGTGCGATCCACGATGCATCGCGCCATACGCGACATTTCGCATCCACGTAATCGTCTGTCCTCCGCCAGTTATTGCGTTCCCCCGTCGTTTTGCCCGGGATCCTTCAGCATCGGGTCGGCGATCCTCCCGGTGGCTCCTCTCCGCGCGTTCTCCTCGCCAGCGAGAGCCACCCTCTTCCGCTCATCCTGCTGCCTACCTTCCGCCAACCCCCTTTCTCTCGCGATTCCATTTCTGCGTTGTTGAACTATAACTCTCTCTAGGAAGGCAGTGGCAGCTATTACGCCGGCTCCTAAGCTATTACGGCATCTGGGAGCCTCGTTGGTGCTGCTCCGCAGAAACGACGGCAACCGAAGAGGTGGGCACCAGAGAAGGAAAGCTGGAGAGGTGAAAGAGACGGAGGAGAGAGAGAGAGAAAGAGAGAGAGAGGGGGGGGGGGAGTCGGGTTAGGTGAAGTGATGTATTGAGATCCCATTGTATCCACGGAATCCCCTAAGATTGCCAAACGACGCCCTCTCCTACCACCCCCGTACCCCAACCAACCGCACCACACCTCCCTCACCCGCTTGCATAATACGTCACCGTAGAAGGCGAATCTCCGACCTACCTCGATGCCAAGCGGAAGGAGGCGTATATTTCTCCTCTGCATTCTTTTTTTCTTGTCCGCTCTCCTCCCCTCGCCCTTGCCGCCCTTCGTCCACACGGACGCTCTTCTTAGATTTCTTCGCGGATGCATGCAGTATTTATGTGGGGGAAGAGAAGATGGCTGACATGGAGTTAGGAGAATTCCGTCTTTCGAACTCTGAGCTCACCGTTCCCTCTTGTTTGCCACGCGCAGCATCAGATGACAATATTAAAATCGAGATATTATTTTTTAATGTTTCGAACGAATTTAAAAATAGATATTACAATCGATTTTTTTATTACTAATAAACGCATTTAAAATCACTATATGTACAGGTATAAAGTTTATCCGGATGATTTCTTCGAATGCTACATTTTACGAAAGAGAGGTCAGATATGATTTCTTTTTACGAAAACTTCCGTAATATTAACAAAATGACCACAATGCGCTCCGATTTTTGTATTTTTCTCATTGTTCCGTGTCGAATTTTTCTTTCCTCCTGTATTTCTCTTCCCTATGCGATTAGAACTTCACGGAATATTCATGGAGTAACGGAAGGCGAAAAAACAACGTCGCTACCGTCAAAATCATCGTTCTCTTCGTCGTTCCCGCTGCCTCTTTTCCTTCTCTCTTTCTCGTTACTCCGGCCATTCTATACGATGCCTTTAATAATACGGCGCTGCCGCGCGGCCGAAGCCGCGTGCAGTATTGAGAATGGCATAATATCGGGTCGCTCTCTCTTTCTCTCTCTCTCTCTCTCTGATATTGCCAAGGCTCGCGGTGGTGGCGAACGGTGGAATGGAAAGGGGGAAGGGCGTAGGGGACGAGAGACCGTGAGATGAGACGCAAAGCGCGAGACCGACAGATGCCGAGCGGGAGAAATTCAAATTTTTGCGCGGGTTGCCTGGCAGTTCAGCAGCGACGCCGTTCAATAACAACCTTTATTATTTTAACGACCTACGTCCGCGGTCTCCGCCACCTTTGTTAGGCGACCTCTCGTACGGTATACGTGGCGAGGCTGAGGAGAGAGCCACCTTCGGTCGTGCGGGATCGCATGTCTTCCGATCGATGATGACGGTCACGGGTTACGCCGCGGGGTGATTACATATCTGTGTTTTCCGATCGAATCTCGAGTGAATTTTTTGAGCCGCGAACGGTCTACTGATATCCGGTTATTTTATCGAATGCATAAGATAAAGTTAAGCGCTGGCGGCGAAGTTAATGAAGAACACCGTTCTTTTTCACAACGTATCCTTCCGATCGTATATATGTAGTTTGGATCATTTTCAATTCAAAATTTATGAAGATCTCCGCATGCTCAGAGCCATACGAACCAGCGTTCTTTCATATTATTATCGTACCACCAACCACCTTTTAATTCCTTCTGTTACGTCGAAGGATTTTTATATTTTTCTGTCAATCTCAAAATATACCAAGAGAGATGTTTTAAATATGCGTGAATCGATATTCAGCTCGCTCAGAAGAATTCTTATCTATATAATTCTTTCCGGAAATCTCTTTAGTCTTTTTGAAAGCATATATTTATTGTCGATTCAGTGAAGCTATAAGAGACGGAGATATGTTGTAGAAGAGTATTTCAACGGTGATCATCGTGTAACAGTCAAGTGCACATGGTAAAAATCCACGCGATATTTCCGATGCGCGTAGATCAATAAGGCTCGTTTCTCCGCGTACAAGCGGAGAAGCGGAAACTAACATTTCCTGACCATATGGTACTATAATTTAGTTAAAAATAAAGCTCTCTTCTTGTAGCGATCTCTATGTCTCTAAACTCTGCGATCAGTTCTTTTTCTGGAAAACTATACGCGCTTCAATCTTCCTGCTATATATCATTTATTGCTAGCATTCTGCATAATTGAAAATTGAGATATAATACTGACACATCGTCATGTAATAATTATTATTAAATTTGTCTTATTTCGCATTATAAGCACAAATATAATTAGTTGAAGCGTCCAGTTTTCAATCACTAGGATTAGCCATTAATTTAGCCATTAAAAAAGCATTGTGATTTTATTGTCACGTAGCGTAAATTGTGCAAATCCATCTACGAAAACAAAGTATTTGAATACTCTTACAATTGGATATTTGGTTGTCATTATTACATGAGAATTCTTGCATCAAGCGCGCGAGTGCAACGCGGCTTTTAATTGGCAAACGGCCAATCTGCTACTCGATGTACAAACGAATACAAATATCGACGTCGCGGATGACCTGCAAATGCAATTTGCCCATCATCGTGACCACGACACGACACACGGAGGGTTTGCATGGAGGTGAGATCAATATTTGGTAAATATTTGTGACGAGTCGAAACAACGAGCTGATCGAAAGGCCCGAACGCGGGGAATATGCCGTTATAGGCGCAGATTTCATTCGAAGCGACCAAAATATCACGTAGAGTCAATTGATCGGCATTGTCAAAAAATTTTAATTGTCTCTGGCATGAATAGTTACATATGTTGATATCGGATTCTGAAGAGAAAATCAATAGCAATAAAGTACGTGCATGAGTAGAGTGTATTATTGCAATTGAATATTTAATGAATTCGCGTAATGAATTTATTCGGCTGCAGATCTATTAAAAAATGTTTTTGCGATCTAGAGGGTAAGAACATATTAGGTCTCTTTGCAAAACAACTAGTTTTTTTTGCATACATTATTCCTCGAAATATAGGTATTTAATTAAATACGGGCAGCACAAACTTTATCACTATCATTGCGGTACAATGGGCGAAAAGTTTTATCGTATTTTCGCCAAAACTGGAAACAAAATAAAACTTGAGACAAAATTTTCCAGCAGGAATTTCTGCAGGGACATATTTCAGGACATCGGCGCCGAATGTTCGCTACATGAGGCAACTTCTGTAGGAAATGGTTGGAAAATAGCTTCAACGTATTTGCGATGTTCCTGTGTAATATTTTACAATACTTATGTAACAATTTGAGAGTTTTAAAATTATATTGTACATTAATCTTATTACAGCTGATAATCCAAATAACAAAAAAAAAAAACGTAGAATTTACTTTGTTTCTCGAAACGTAATATCTACAACTTAACATACTCTTATATTAACTTAACTTACTTGTTAAAAATTTGGTTAAATAATGAGTGTTAAGATAAAATTATTCTTCTCATAGAAATATCAATATTAAGGAAATATCAATAATAAAATATCAGATTTTCCGTGAAGTGTTCAAACAGATACCTATGCTACATTAATTTCATGTAAAATCGATAAAAATACGCGTGGGTATACCGACGTCATCAAAATGTCATGAAAACGTACAATATGTCGAACGATGCTGATTACAGTGCTGGTTACCTAACCAATATAGCTATAAAAATATGGTTTCATACGTCATCGATGCTATAGGTAGTCGTTTTATTGTTAGTAGTCAGACGTTTCAGTAACATCCATAATTTGCGATATGAATAATTTCAATCGATAAAACTAACAGATCTCAGAAATATTTAATGCTTGAAAAAGATTGTAAAGGTATTTTTTATCATGTTTTCAGGAAGTATGACATTTAAAAGAATAAATAACTAGATAATGCGTGAATGAATAATTCTGCAACGAGAATTTTAAGTTGCGTTTCTTTTGCTAATATTCTAATTTTCTTATTAGAGAACTTGTGGTCGATTCACAGTCTGTACATCTGTCCTCGAATAATCGAGCACAACAATTGTCAACACATATCGTAAATGGAAGCGACATGTTAAAATAGATATTTTCGCAGGACTGATTAGGGTTCGTCGAAAAGGTCTTAAAGCGTTACGATAAAGTTGCTATGTATATAACGATATCCCACAACATCGAACAAACACATGGCCGATGGGAATTTATTTTCCCCACTGGATTGTGATACCAGGCTAAGGTTTAGCGAGATACGTGAATAAACAATTCTAACATATGTTCTGTGTCGCTTGTCATGCGGTTTCGCGGGTAACCGATTGCAAAACCCGAAGCCGTGCGATTATATTTTCGCATAGTTACCGAGTTATTATTTTGTTACCACCTCCACGTCAGTGTTTCTTTTGAATTTATATATTCAACATAAAATACCGTAATTTGTAATATTATATTTATATGTAGAATAGTATATTTTATCGCTTGCTAAATTACATTGATCTGAATGTTTTATTTTATGATAAAATAAATTCACTTGTGCCAGCGGAATAAATGAAAAACAATTTTAGATAAAAACACGTAATAATTTTGCAGAAGGTAAACTTGATATATTTTATGGGAATAATCAAATGTGATCTATCTTAATGTGCTGCTTGTTTTGGCTATGAAATGTGGGATTAAGAAAATTATCGCGACAACGTAATAAGTAAAATCAACAACTTGAAACACCCACTTTAATTTTTATTAACTCTTTGTCTGTTAAAAGATCGGCAACTATTATATGAAATTTCCTTGTCGATACAAAGGCTTCGGTTTTTCGCATAATTGCAAATCAGGCTGCATCAATTTCGCTGACTACCGTACCGCGCCGAGGAATATCGTGGATATCGGTACTAGAGGTAGAGGGACCGCCTAGAGTCTTTGGGCTGCAGGATATGAAGCTAGGCGGGCGAAAGCGCAACTCCTCGGAAAGTTCGCGCTCACGGAAGCGGCACGATAAAGCCGTCAATTTTCACCCTCAATACCGTTTGTCTCCGGGAAAGAAAGAGGAGTAAGCGCGACGGGTGGCGGCCAAAGAGAGAGGGAAAGCCCGTCGGAAGGCGGGAGACATTTATTACGACTTTAACTGGACTTTGTGTTTATTCAACGACTGTTGCTCTCGCTTACTGTCTCCCGTCGGCCCTTCGAAGTTCCGCAACACCGGGATGGGCGGACTTGGTGTACTCTCCAACAACCTCTTTCCCAGCGCGAAATTCCCGGCACGTAGAGAGCGACCGTCCGACTACGTCGCTTCAACCCCTGTCACGCGAGCCACCCTTCGCGAGAGAATCTTTCACTTTATACGCCGTGGACAGCGATCTCGTTGCCTTCGATCCGTCTCATCCTAGCATCCCGCGTTCGTCTGAATATCATTTCGTAGCCGTCTACTTCTATCACCCTTTACTCTTGTCAGATACGACCTTTTCCGATGTGTATGATCTTTTCTCGATCCGTTTCAAGCGACCGTCTTTGAAGAAGAACTTATAAAAGATGTCACGTTGTTTTATAATTAAAAATGTTTTTCAAATTTCTAAAAAATGTACAGAAAGGCAGATTGAAACGGGATTGTACAATTCAGATTTGCATTCAAAAAGTAGAATTTTTTTCACAATTACACAATAATATTTTTATAAGAAGAATTTAATTATTATATAATGGATAAAATATATCTTTTTTTCCTTTTTTAAATCAAAATAGATCATTTTTCTTACTTTATCCGTTTAAATTTCCATTTCTTCGAGTTTTTCAGTTTGCTTTGAATAGCTTTCTAGTCTTGTCGGGAGAATCGATGGATTTTAAAAGAGCTACCTTTGCATTCGTTTCTCCTATGTTTAAGCTCCGTTCAGAAATTCTTAATCTCATAATTTTTTCTAATTTAACGCGGCAGAGTTTCAGATACTTACCTATTTTCTCACGAAGGAATTTACATTGTCTTATATGATTTTTTTAAAAATATAAATTGATGAGAATATTAATCTCTATATATACATAGAGAAAATATGTCTATTATAGAGGAATATCGAAAAGACGACTAGACTTATGAAACCGTTTTCCGAAATTATTTCATTTAAATAAACTTAACTTTTATATTTTACATGATCCTTATGGGTTATATCTTCTTCGCACTTCTCAATTATGCAATATTTTTTGAACATGGCATTACAAAATTGAACAAATACTTAAATTTTTTATTCAACAATCGTAAACTTCCGTGTTGCGCACGCAGGGAAATCGTCACATTTTGTTTTCGCTTCGCGATCCCTTGCCGGCGCGCGAAGATTCGCGACGCGTAAGCCGTAACACATCGAGCGGAAGAAACGGGCGCAACTTCGAAAACTCGACGTCCCGCGACGTCGGAGCGCGCGGGAAGCAAAGTAAAGACAATCGCGTACAATTGGCACATGAAATTTAAAGGAGGGGTGACTCGTCGTACGGGTGGAAAGGCCGGCGGCTCACTCAATACACCCGCGGTGTTCGAGCCCTTATTCTTTTCTCGTCCTTCCGCCTCGCTGGAAATTTACATTTCCTCCCTGCTGCTGGAACTGTCTGTTTATCCCGCTTCTTTTAAAGAGTCGGCTGGTGGCTATGCTTCCTGTTCCCTACCGCCACCCTCGTACTCTCCTGTAAATCTCCCTTTTGCGCCGCCAACCCCCCTTCGATACCGCCCCTCGAAGAACCCGCAGCACCTCATCTCGCGCTACACAGAGACAATCCTCCATTTACGGGGCAGATTACGCTTCGTTGGCCGATAATCGAAAATATGCCATCGAATAACGCTCCGGAATTATTTGTAGCCTCCTTCGACCGCCTTTCTCGCGATGAGAGACAATCGGCCTCGGAAGAGAGGGTCGTGAGATCGTGAAGGGTCGAGCTAGTTGACGGGACGAATTTTTAAAATATTTTCAGTCATACGGCGATTTAAATGAGAAGGATTTTTTGTTCCACTGGCTGCAGGATTATTGACCAGCTCCAATTGCAAAGCACCACATTGTTGCTTAATTTCGAAATTATTGCAGAAATAAATATGCTTTGTGCAAGCTGCAAACAAACATTATTAATTTTTACAATCTAGTAAAAATTTGTACCAATTAACAATTATAGCTAGCTTTATTATACGTTACTACAGATTTTATGTTAATTTATCAAAAGTAGATATTCTTATTTGCAATATAATAGATGTTATTATAGAAACAGATTGTTAATTGCGCGAGCTTTAATTTACTAATAATTTTCAGTGTAAAATAACGGTGCCACCGCATAGAGAGTTGCACAAACTCTCTCCACAATGACGGCGCCGGATCGTCATACGAGCGCGGAAGTGGAAATTTATTTAAGCCAAACTTTATATTCTCCTCGCCTCATTGTACACATTATCATTTAATTCTCCTATACGTTGCGTCGCGGCGCGCTCGACATCCGAGCTAGCGGCTAAAGGGCTAGAATTCATTTAATTCAAACTGCAGATAATATATTTCCCTTATAAATATTACCGCCCCATTACGAAAAGCCGCCCGCACCCTCGCTCGCACGATGCTTCGTCGCGCCATCCGGTGGTTTATTAAAACATCCAATTTCGTATATTACTCGCGCTGGCTCTTATCTCTCGCGCGACGTTTCTCGCGCGTGAAAGGCGGCAGATTTCTCTCTCCGCGTGCTCCTGTATCCCGCTACCTATCCGTTGTGCCATTTCGAAAACGTCGCTCAATAAACGGGAGAGGGATCAGCATTCGCGGCGGGACGTAATCCGTGGATCAGATGCCGAAATCAGCGGGTAATTGACGCAATTTCTCCCACTTTCCTCCCCCCTGACCCCCTCTCTCCCTCCCATCGATGCGATTCACCCTCGTAAGAATCCCGCGAGCCCGCGTTAGACCGGAAGGCCGACGCGAAAATGCCGGCGTGGGATCGCGAAAAACGGGAGATAAGAAATATAAGAGAAAGAGGGGGATGTCGCCGTTAAGAGACCACAATCTCTTTTTCACGAATCGCAGCGTCGATTTCGCCGACCTCGGCCCGTAGCCGCGCGCGCGACTCTCAGAAGAAGCGAACCTTTAATAAAGAGCTTAAGCGAGCTAAATAGAAACATTTTTCCGTCGGCTTGGCTCCGCCTCGCTTCCCGGCAGCTCTTGGCTCCGTTGCAATGAAATGAGTCCCGGCTGCTCGTGCATAAGTAATCCGCAGATGAAGGTATCCTCCCGGCCTCCATCTAGTCTAGCCCCTCTCCGCTTTCTTTCCAGAAAGTTACTACACCAACGTGTATCGCCCCTGTGGCTCTTTCAAATCCTCGAGTCGAGTCCACCACCCGCGCTGTCACGCACTGCTGGATTCGACGACATTACTTAAAATTAAGCATTGTGCGAGAATCTCTCTTCTTATATAATGTGGATTTTATATAATTTCGGCCTTCCGGATTCGGACTGCGGTGCGACTGAATCGCGATCGCGGTGACTGTTATTGAAAATGAATATAATAGCTCACATTTCTGAAAAAATAAGTATTTGTTGTATTTATACTGCAACCAGATTTTAGAGAAATATTTTCAATATTTTTAAGGATATGAGAAATAGACAGGATCTCAGTTACACGAAATTTTCGATTACACAAAAGATTAACATAAAATTATGAACGGATAATTCGTACGGCGATTGCAATTTCCGGGACAATCTGTCGCGGCACTATGTGGAAATCCCAAACAATCCACGTATCTCTTCGAACTCTGTCGCAAAAAAAAAAAGGGGTCGGGGGAGAGGTGCAGGACCGTTAATCACGCTGGCAAATTCTTTGCACCACATTTTTCATTGACGTTCCGCAGAGCGGAGGCCGCGTGTCGGTGGCACGGCGTGCGCGCCAAGGAGGTAAAAGCGGCAACGCCAACCGTTGGTTGGCGCTCGAAGCCGCCTGTCGAGGGAAGGATTCAGTAATTATTCGCCGTAGGCTTGAAAAATTGCTGCCTAATCCCGGAATCGATAGTCCTATCGTAGCACGTGAGAGCGTAAAGAATAGTCGCACCCTACTTCGCTCGCGTTCCCTTTTTTTCCACGACGAGCGAGGGTTGAAGATCGTCTCCTCAGAAGGAGATATCGCGCGCGACATCATATATATATAACAAGAGTGCAGTATTTTCTTCATTTATTATCGGATAAGCACATTTGCAAGAATTATTGATCGAACAGCACAGTACATAACGAAAGTACTGAACATTAATATGTATTTCATTCTATAAAAAAATTGTTACAAATATCTTGAAAAATACATAAAAGAAGATATTTTAACTACATTGAGATTCAGTAAGAAATTCGTCATTAATGATAACTCTTAATTCCCTCTTTACAGAAAATGTGTCTCTCTAAAGTGCGGATAATGAAAGATCTTACGTTAAATTATATACAAGCTCTGGCAATCGAGATTTGTATCAGCTTTTCGATATATTAATGATTTCAAAGAGTCCTTTAATCTTAAATACTTTTAAAAACAGTTAATATATATATTGTGTACAGTATAAAACTTAACGAAAAACTTCTCGAGAATTATTCAGGATCTTCAGAAAGCTTGTCTAGCTTCTATTTCTCCATTTTTCGTTACGTCCGCAATACATCATTCAAAAACCACCCTTGCGTCGTTCCAAAGATATAGCGCAGACACCTTGCAAATAAGAATAAAAGTGGTGAAATTTTAGGGTGTCGATGGATATATACGCCTCGACGTATCCAATCATTCCCTTATTACGATATCGATATATTATTTTTATAATACGGCGACGTCGTGGGGTGCCTTTGGCCCTGTACGACGATACTCGCCTCTCGTCTCCCTTTTCGGGTACAGTGGAGAGGGTGCTTTAGATTTGCGGAATCGTAGTTATCGATTTTAGGGTGAGCGTCCTTTTTCCTTCTTTCTTTATTTCAATGTAACTTCGAAGTTTTTAATTTTTATCTATGATTGTCTGAACGTTACAATTTTACTGAAAAAAAAAAAGATATATTTTAAGATTGCTCTAAAACAATTAACGAAATTAGCTGTAAATCTATTCTCTAGCACTAGAAGTGGCGAGCGCGAGTAGACGCTATCGAAATATCTTTCGCGTTAAGAACCCATCTATAAGCGACTACACCGATCTCAACTACATATCGCGCAAACCAACACACCGGCCTTACACTTACTTATCTCCCCCGGATCCCCACATACTACATTTAGTAGCGCCGATAAACGTCCGCGACGTCTGGCAAGTTCCGCATCAGGAATCCCCATCCGGATGCCTCTACTCTTCCCTGAAATTCTTCCTCGCCGTCACGCGTACACGTATTCGCCCGACCTGTCGCGACCGTGCATAGGTATGCCCGACGTGCACACATATACATATACCTCGAGACTGGATTAAATAGAGGACGAAGGATCTACCCTGGTAATCGGCTCGTCTCGCGAGCTTGCAGGCGATGTATAATTTATAAAACGGCATTAAATTGTCTATGTCGCAACGGCGACAGCGGCGGCGGCGGTGGCGGTGGCGGTGGCGGCTTCTGGCTCGCGACGCTCTCTTCTCTTCGGGGGATATATACGAGCCGCGGTTGGATGGAGGTTGAATTCGGGGGTGGCGTAGCGGAGGAGGACATATTAGCTCGACTTAAGGCGTGGCGTAATGATCTCCAGGCGAAACCGTCTTATTCCGAGCTCGCAGCAGGCGCCGAAGGGGGTGGCTTTGAGGGGGTTGCGGGCAGTCAGGCGAAAATAAGTGCGAGCTACCCTCTCCGCGGGCACCCTTGATTGTGGGCCATGACTCCTCTCGCGGGGTCCTGCGCCACGGTATAAAGTAATGTCCTCACTACTGCGGGAGAAGGCGCGGCGGGTAAGAGAAGGAAAGATGAAGGGTAAGCTTTAAAATCGGCATCAAACGCCACCCTCGCCGCAAATTTTTATTCATTGACACTACACGGCTGAGCACCCTCGAAACTCGCGGTCTAAAAGGTAGAGGTTAAAGTAGTTCGTCCTCATCGCGTCTTCTCGAGAATGGTGAATTATTCTTACCGAACGGGATCGCTTCAAAATTGCTTGCAATCCAAAGTGATGCATTTTGATATATGTATACCTAAATGTTTTATATCATAATACAAGTCCGTCATGATCTACATTTTTTATCGGCAAAGAAACCATAATCAACCTAGCTATCCCCTTTCCACCGTGCGTTATATTTCAAAGACGTTCTGATAATTAATTTTATAATGCATAAAAAATTTTATATCCAATAATTTAGATAAATTTAGTTTTTAATTTTTAATTTTTGTTATTTGTTGAAAAGTATTAAACATGAATTATGATTCTCGTATTCGTATTTTGTGGCAAATGTGTACAACAAAAATCGCCAGGTCACAGAGAAGATCTGTAATATTTACGGGTTAAGAACGATGTTCCCGAAGACGGTTGGAGCAGTTCTTATAAATTCAGCGCAAATTTACTGCGGAGCTATGGATCAAGCGCCGAGTATGGGGGTATTCGGGTTGGATTAGGGACGAAGTTGCAATTCACTTCGATATATTTACTGTGAGAACGGTCAGGCTCCAGGAGTAGCCATCTAGGTATGGATGGACAGAACGGCGGTCGGTTTTTCCCTTTACCTTTTAGAGTAAATAAGGACCTTCTACCGCGTACATATATGAACGTGTATATTTTTGCCAGTAGCACACGCACGTTCGCACAGTTGCGATCCATACGTGCCAGTTTCCTTCGGGTTTCCTCTGCCTCCGCAGTGATTTATGGAGTTTTCCTCGACTGGCAGCTTCATCCCTTGCCCTCGATTCTCGGATGTTCAGCAAAATGAGGGTATTTCCGCGATATGCGTATTATCGAGCGTGTCATGACATTTGTAAGATATTACCTGCGTCTTCATCTCTCGCGTGCCGATACATACATATCTCGTATATTTAAAGCAGAATAACATCGATTTAAATTCGTATATAGATAAAATGTAAAATAATAATTTTAAAAGATCAGTTGAAGAATAATCCTCAAGGATTCTCAATATTAAAAAATAAAATTAAAGCAATTTTCAATATTGAATAACATTTTTTTATCAGTTCAATATAAATTCTGTCAAATTATTTATTACGAGAAAACTTTTATCTATGTATAATTTTTATTAAGCTTTAAAATAATGATTGAATATCTTTGTTAAAATATTTTGAGTACATGTCATAGAAATTTTATAATTATTTTTCAGTGTTACAAATTTTATAAAATTAATGTTTTAAAAAATGTTTCATATAAATAATATATTTCCTATGTTTTTGTAGAAGTAATTTCACGTTGAAGAGATAAAGAAGGAAAGAAGTTCTGCACGCAGATAGGGTTATATGACTAATCCTATTGCAATCTCAAACGATAATTATTGGCCTTTATGTCTTATCTGATCTCGAAAAAGGAAACAATCGTAAAGTCTCCGTATGCACGTAAAGCCCAGTAAACCTCTTAAGCTTAACTGTAAAGCGTCCAAAGTTACCTTTTAGTGGGTGATTAGCAAAACCGAGCTCACCTTTTCAGGGGCCAATTACAGGAGATTTCGACATAATCCTATTACCTACATTAGCTCATTATTGCATAACTGTATCTGGTCGTATCAAGCGCTTAGTCGTGAATGTCTGTAGGATTCCTGTAAAGGTCGATTTTAAGGGTCATTTCTAAACTCCCTGACTATGCGTCCTTTTTAAGCTTTTCTCTTGAAAGCGTCAGTGTCCTAACTATTCACATACAGTTTATATATCATATTATAAATTTTCTTAAAATAGATAATTTATATGATTTTATGTTAATAAGTACGATTGACAGTTTTTTAATTTATTTATTCAGTTATCATTATTTAATTAAAATTAATATAATTTCGGCGAAAGTGCGTAGTCATTACATGCAGATCATATTTTGCTTTTACACTTAATGAACTTATTCAAAACTTAGATGTAAAAGCGACATTTTTCTAATCAATTATTTTTCCATTATAATATTCACGTTAGCCACTTTTGTAGTGATCTATTTGAATCGAAAATCAACGAATCGCGCAAGTATATCGTTCGATGTTTCTTCCCAGGCGAACTGGGAAACTGGCGGAGGAGGATTTGCTCCTCGGTAAACCTTGCTGTTCTTATCTGCGCGGACAGAGATTTTATTTAGATCCCGGCGATCCGCCGGTTAGCTATAAACGCGAAACGCTTCGCCCGGCCGGCCAATCATGCGGGGTAGGCGAGAGCGGGTGTTAAGGGCGTCAGGGCTATCCGGTGTCCACACCTCTGTTGTCAGCTAATGCCCGGCCATTGTGAGGGGTTGCTCGTAAGCGTACCGAATCTCCTCGGAAGGTGTTGCCGGTGCCCTGCGGGAAAAAGGAGCGGGCAAAAAGGACGGAAGGCTGGTAAAAAGTAGGGAAGACAGAAGAAGTCAACTGCGCGCGGGTATTGGTGCGAGTTTCCACGGATTCCAGGCTTCACCGCCTTTGCCTGTTCACCCCTCGGTGGCTATCGGTTGACGGCAATCCGGCTAAATCTCTTCCACCATAAACGGCTAAACAAAGAGGTCCATTCTTCAGGAGCGCGGCAACCGCCGCGGACCACCCTCGCCTCGTTTCGTTCCGACGGCTGCCCTTATCGGGCACTGTCCACCACTTACGATCATCCATCTGGATCTCCTTCTTCTCTAAAGCGAAAAGCCCGAAGCTATGAGATAGCGACGCCGGCTATTGTTAGCTGGATTTTTTTCACGATACAACTGTACCGTTTGCGCTGATAAATCATCGTTAATCCGTAGAGCTGATGACAAAATCCAATTTGAGGGTTGAAAATAAATAATTTGTCATGACATTTTTATTCTTTCTTGCAAAGTTTGGTTGCATTTCTTATTAGACTGTTCAACATTTTTTAATTTATCAAATATTATTTAAATAAAGAAAAGTTATAGGTTCATAAGATATATTATATGTATAAAGTATTCTATTCTCCATATTATCAGAATGAAGTTTTAATAACTTATTTTTCCATAAATATGAAATTGATTTTTTCAAAAATAGGACAATTTACTTTTAAAATAAATTTAAATAATCTTTGACAAGTAATTAATTTAAGATGCGATTACCAAAATATTCAGATGACTGAAAGATGCAAAACGGAAACTAATAGCAGCCTATACAGTTTTCGCCAACTAAAGATAGATTACAGATTCTTCAAAAAACTTGTCACTCGAATTTTATTTGATAGAATGTAGACAAAATTCTTATCTATGGATAGTACTCTATACTATATGTATATATAATGTTGTAATAGAATCTTGTGTTTCTAAAAATTAGACACATATATCGAAGCTTTTCCTTCAAGCGAAGGTAATATCCGAAATTGAGTGGCGAGACGAAATTTTGGGCCGGCGCCAGTGAACGAGATTTTAACGCCGCCAAGATACACTTCATATTTTAAGTTCCAATCGACGTATTTCGGATCGATGGCAAGTGCAGATACAGGCATGGGGTTGAACGGCATCGTAGAAATGCGAGAACGGTTGAAACAGAAAGGAAACCTTCGTATTTCGTGTAAGTGGGTATCAACTCACGAGAAGACGACACGATCCTCGCAGGCGGAGGATAGGGAAAGAGAGAGAGAGAGAGAGAGAGAGAGAGAGACGAGACCAGGGAATGGTTCTCTCGGTACCATAATAAAAGAAGGCAGATTAATGCCTTCGGTCTTGAATCCAATCAACATTACTCCGACAATAGTCCGCCAGCCAATACCCATCTTACCCTGCTCGGACTGATATTATCAACAGCCCGCACCATCCCCTCTCCGTTTCTTCCCGTACGACAGTCATCCCTTAACGTCTTTCTCTACCCTCGCGCCCTGCTTCTTCGTGCCGCCACGCCACCCACGGACACCTCTCTCACTCTCTTAATTCCACGAGCGGATGATAAGTATGCTAACAAGAGAACCACCGGCACGGATATAAGGAGGGGGGAGGGGGGAGGGGGAGAGAGTACTGGAGACGCCTTAAAGCCGAATTAACGCCACGCTCACATAAACGCCCGTCGACTTCCCCCTCCGTCAATGTTAATGTCTACCAAGGGCCATTAGCCGATCGAACCCGAGTTCGGAGAGCCGATCGACGTTCACTCGGGCCGAGCGCTAGCTTCGAGGCAGTCTCCTTAATCGCCGTTGCGATAAATCAACTCGAAAAAAAAAAACGCGATACCAGTGATCTCCATGTCACGTATACTGGTATTTTCAAGCGAGCGTAGTTCTTCTTTCTTATCATAACTATAAATGAGCAAAACTGTTAAATTCAGGGTAGGTCATGTAAAGAGCAATAAATTTCATTTAAAGTAAAATTATTATCAGAAAAAATAAATATTAAAAATAATATTTTTTCTGATAATTTGATATTTTTAATACATTATTTATGTATATTAATCGAAAAATTATATATTGTTGAAGCGATATTTGAGCGAGAAAATAATAGATACTACATGACAAATATATCAGCAAACCTTGACAAGTAAAATAAAATATTTATTTGACTTTTCTAAACTGGAGCATTGTCGTTGCTCGATACAAGATGTATATCATGTTGAATATTATCAGTGTTCTGTCAAAGAATTGAAAAAAATAATAAATCGTTGTACGCATACTTTAGGATTCTATTCATTATAACGAATGAATAAATTAATCCTGTAAATATAAATTATTATTTATTTTAAGTTGCTTATAAATTGTTACTCAAATAATTACATTTTCTTCAAATAGGAGTGAATAAGTATATCTTAAATTAGTAATATAGTTCGCAAACACAAAAATTTTGAATATTTGAGAATCGTTCTTAATACCAAGTCTTTCATATTTTATCGTATAAATCTGTTATTATACCTATATTAGAAAAATACACGAGATTGAATATTATCATAAAGCATAAGCAAATAGATTTAAACAACTCGAATTATTTTTTGAACGATTATACTAGTTAATTTCCCTGTGCAAATTTATTTTATATATCTTGGAATCGAATTATTTTCGTAAGAAACTAAACTCGTAAAAGTGTGTCCACGGAATGGTTGCAAGACTTTCAAGACGAAGACACTGCAACGACACAGTACAGTGGTCAGCCTACTCTTCTTTCTTCTTGTCCTCATGCAGGGGGACATTTCGGTAACCTATAAAGGAATGTTTTACGAGGGCGAGATAATGCGATGAAAGATGCGAGCGGCGAGCAGTCATGCCTAAAGAGTGTGTGTAACCGGACCATCCGCCCTCCTTCTTTCACGGATCCGCCTAACCCCCGCGGTTCCGCGGCCAAAGAAGGGGTGGTAGCGGGTGGAAACGGTCGAGGAAACGGTCCACCGACGGCGGTCCACGACCATAATATATCAATTCCGTATTCTAATGTCCGAGCGGTTAATCCAAAAAGCGTCGACGCTGCGGAAACCTAAGCGGTCGACGCTCCTCTCGCTTCCTGGAGGGTGGCCGCCCTCCCCCTTATTTCTGCCTCTCGCTTCGGACACCCTCTGTTATTCTCGGATGATCTCCGACTGGCCTCCACCCCGTTTACTGTTCTGTCCATTCGCGTACACTGCCTCTTTATTTGCACTTCTTCTTCGCGTTCTTTCTTTACTATTCCATCATTCATTCCCCTTGTTTGTTATACTTCTTTTACAATGTAAATATTTCTATTGCTATTCTTCAATTGTTTCTTTCTTGAACGTTTTTTCCCCATTTTGTTTACATTCTTTCTTTTGTTTTGATCTTGACTTTTTTCCATCTCTTTTTCTTTTTTTATATTTGTTATTTTTTATTTCTGCCCATTCCTTATAGAAAATTAAGCATTCTCTCTCTCTCTCTTTCTCTCTGTGCGGGCGCGTATGTATGTATGTGTGTCTTACTCCATTCTCCCTCCTTCGCTTTTCCTATTCTCGTGATGCGACCTGGGAATAAAGTCGGCACTTGCTTCTCTCCGCGATCATCCACGGACCCGATGTCACGTATGCCGTTGATACACGCGAGATTCGGTGCCGGTAACGACGCTTAACCCCCGACCGCTTCCACGTCAGGCCACGTAGATAATTGGGGAAACGCGTGTTTGCGGTCCCGCCGGGATATTCTAAGGGATCATACACGGAGCGGCTGTTCTGGTTGCGCATGTGAAGGGACGGATATTGAGAGGAGTTGTGCTTTTCGTGATGGAGCCTCCTTCAGCGCCGACTGCTGACGATGGCCGTTCTCCTCCTTAGATTCGAGGAAACGTGTTTATCGTGTCGCGCCGATACGAGACAGATGTAAATGTTTGGTTGGCTATCGTCCGTAACGTGGCGTTAAGATAAACATAAATGTATATGGCGATGTTTATCGCGCTATATAGCATTGCGATAAATATTTCCGCGTGAACGGACGTGGCGACGCATATGTTGCCGCTCGTGCCCGCAGGTGTTTCCTATTTATTTATCCCACTGGAGAAACTCTTTCTTGTTTCAGAACTTTTGGCAATGTAAGAAAATTTCGCGCGAAGAAATTTCTACACGTCTTAAAATACATCCTGCAGAGAATTCGCGCGAAATATATTCCGTGAATCAATAGTAAAATTTGCGATAATAAAAAATAAAATACTCATTGTCTGTCTGATTGTATAAGATTTAAATTATTCTTGATCGGTCTGACCAATTTTGCTATACTTAAGTTGAGATAATTCAATTTTTCAAGTTTCATGAAGTGATTAGTTGACAACATTATATAAATTCCAATAGCAATAATCGATTAGTCTGAGCTGAGTAATGGAACAAGGCAACACTATTTTTATTCTCGACGCGATGTGCAGCATAAATATTAATTCTCCGGGCGGAAAACAAATAAAGTTTTCTAGAGGAAAAGAGGAAATTTACATTTTCTTAGAATTCATCGATGGATGAATGCGTAATTCTTTTCAATGAATGATGGAATGAAGAAGCGAAGGATGTATATGACAATTTTGTCGACCTCTGTCGAGCGATTGTTATTGCGCTACGTAATAAGTATTTGTACGCGCACGTTACGTTACGGGCGTACGCGCGACAAGACCACGACGAGCGTGTTACGAGCGCGTAAAACGATCGTTTCAACGCGCTGATTGACTCCGCGCTCGTGTCCTCCGTGGACCTAGCGCCGTTCTCGAAGTTAAACGACGCTAAAAAAAAAAGCGATGAGTAATCTGTAGTAAAATTCGTCATTCCGAGTCGCGCGACATAAAGTGCGCGGTAGATGCTCGCGCGCTTTATAGTCTCGTAATTCTCATCGTAACCGCCGCGAACGGCGCGACGCCTCTTCGTTGTCCTTCCGATATACGGGAACGAGGGACAAAGCATGGCAAGACACAGGGCGGAAAGACCAATACGAGGCCTACGCGCGCAAGGGTTCGCGACGGTGGTGATGTGTGGCGGGACGAGGGGCGAGAGGGGGAGAAAAGCACGAACGGGTCCTTCGAGAGTGGCGCGAACTATTAAAAAGCGCGCGTCCGCTCAAATTCTCGCTGGCAGTAAATTACCCGAAAAAAGAAATAAGCGGTGGATTCGAGGCCCTCCTCTCAACCACCCTCTTCTTTCCCTACCCGACCCCTTCCGCCCTGTCACCCCTCCCGCCGACGGCCAGGCGCAGCGCCATGGATAGATCGTCGTGCGCGCTTGCTTTTCTAGGGGGTAAAAAACCCTCACCACCGGGCGAGCGGCCGCGGTTCTGAGATAAAAAATTAGCCGGAGTTGCAAACGTTTCCACCTTAAATCATATATTTATCGCGACATTAATTCAACCCTTTTAGGTACCCTTTTTTCCTGGCCACTCCGCACAGAGACCGAAACGCCTCCGCGCCGCGCCGGCCGAGACCCCTTTCCACAGTTCTCTCTTTTTCAGCGTCTCCTCTTTCACCGTCTCTCCTACTCTATTTCGCTTCGCACCCTCGTCTCTCTCTTTTACGCCACCCACTACGGACGACAGCCCGTTACCTCGCTAATTTCTCAGATTCAAGTATTTTTATGTACCGTCGCGCGAACCTAACGGGGGTAAATCCTCTCGTTTATTATTTAGTAGGGACGAACCGGACCCTCCGACGGCCATGTATGCGTATGCGTATATATGCCAGAAGAACTTCAAACGACCGTAAGCATGTGGGAAGATGCGCGTTTGCCTTGTCGCCCTTTCCGGTTTGATGGGGATATATGAGGTCTCGTTATCTCTTCTTGCTTCGGCTCTCAACGATTATCCTCCTTTACGGCTGGATTGGTGGATCGGTTGCCCGCTGCCGTTCGTATATCACTTTGCTGCTTTACGATCCTTAACAACGAGTTGCAACATTATTTTCCGTTTAATGTCACGTTTCATTTTCATTCACCGGATAATGTGCAAATTAGCGATACGTGCTGTATACTGGTAGCGTCAGCTAAATAAATTGTAAGTTATAATATCTTCACTAAAGTTCGAATATTATCAATCAATATATGTTTGGAATGTTCATGCGAGATGTGACTCACTTAATATTTATTTATTTAAAAAATTTTTTGTGTATATTTTAGTTAATTCTTTTTACGAAAGAATTTTTTTTATAGCCCTAAACATTAATGAAGTTACGTGAAATCTAATTTACGAGTTTTATGTCTTATACAATAATTATATATAATGTAACATTTTTCTTCATTACGTTTCTTTCTCTGACGGATAAAATTAGGTAAGTTCAGAATAATTTCCGATTTTATCTTTACAGACTTACGACTTGAAATTCTTTTTTTTTTAGCAGATTTCCTATTTCTTTATTTATATTCTTTATTTCCTATTTCTTTATTTCCTATTTCTTTATTACTTTAAGTTTCTAACGGAAACTGTAAGAAATATCTAAAGAATCTGTGCGATCGCAATCAGAACTACTTTATTCGTTTCCCATGCAACACCTCTACGGAAATAATTACGTATGTAATTTTTTTAGCTTAGGAAGCATGCATTCACATCACTTTACTCACGTTCGAAATATGATCTATGACCACGCCTATGAGCAATGGCGCAAGCAAGCCCCCAAAATTCCCGCGGTGCCACCATTATCCACATTGAAATAGGAAACGCGCGCGAGGCGTACCCGGGAACCCAGACCCATCGTTGTTTACTTAATAAATACATATTTAGTACATATGTACGACGTATATAAGCTGACTGAGCCGGCTGCGACTATTTTTGCCTTCAGTTTTGTTGTCATAGGACCGACGATGGGACATGGTTCCCCCTCGCAATGCCCACCATAGGCAACCTAGATCTTCGACAATAGATGACTTAAACCGTGAATCGCTTCGAATGCTCCTGATAGTTGGGTCGGTATCGCGCGGGTCTAATAAAGTCACTCGCAAACTTCCTCGGCGCGGTGCCGCGAACCGTGGAAAGAGGCGCGGTTGTGTAGCGTTCTCGTTGTTAAGCCACCCTTATATAGCCCGCTTAATAAGAACTTTATGTACCGAGGCGTGTAATACCGGCTATATCCGTTTGCGCCGTTAACCATCCGCCTAGCATTTTTGCAGAATTTATTTTTATATTACGCGGTTTCTCTCTCTCTAAAACCATGCGCGCGGAGTGTGCGAGTCGAAGGCATGGAGCACCGCTGCGGAAAATGCGGTGAAAATTTCGCGTTACCGCGGACGCCGGATTTTCGACGACAATTTATGCAGGTTAGTCGTCCCGACTTCGACTTCAGCTTTATGTTATTTATTCAAGTGTTCCGTGAAACATGGGTTTCTATTAAATTTTTCAGCGAAATATTGGCGAGTTTAATGGAAGGCATCTTGGAGAATGCTCAATTTAGTTTGCGGAGAGTTCAAACGGTTTGCACACACTTGCCGTTTTTAATGAAGTATAAATCTTCTCTTTTACACAATTCATAGGTAGATATTTTAATTTTTTGTAATACTGTAAGTCGTATATTAACGTACATATATATGTAAATTACTCTCTCAATATCGTCAATATAAAATTTTGTTTTTGCTAAAATAATTAGTAACTTAAGGACGTTCTCCGGCTCCCAGTGGTGCTCAACTTGAACGAATCATTATTCCTACATATATTTGTCCCTCTTGTTGAGAGAAATAAGATGAGAACCATTTAGCTGTTTTCCTGCGCTTTCCATGCGCAGAAGCGCAAAAAAATAAAAGTAATAATAAATAAATAAACAAATAAATTAAAATAAAATAAAATAAAATAAAATAAAATAAAATGATAATTTACAATTATTTGCAATTTTAAAAAATTATTATAACATTTTAAAGTTTGTATTCATGCTTGTCACTCTGAACCGAGCGAAAAATTAATCAAATCGCGTACGTTACACAAGTATTTTTCGAAAACGAGTACCGCAAGTGGTATTGACATTTGTCGCATATTATTTCTATTTTTATGGAGCATCATATACTAATTTTTCAAAAACATTTAGAGAAAACTTTTTTCACAATTTATTATAATGTCTCTTTCACAATAGCTCGGAATAGGAATCCCGTGTTAAAAGTGTATACTTTGAAGCTCAGTATCTCGATTTTTAATACCGCAAGTGGTACTGAACTTTATACCATCGCATAAAGCACACCTATATTAACGTATATGCAAAGTTTCAAGAAAATTTAGAGAAAATCGATTTTCCGGAGAACGTCCTTAAGATTCCTCATAATTTAATATATCATATTCATTATCATGTGAGTAATTTACAACAATTATACCTATATATACACATGCTACAATAGAGATAAATCTGATAAATTATTAAATTAAATTCTTAATATCTGCATAAATTGTATTAAATTTTCTTGGTATTGGTAAATTTTAAAAATTCTCCGAACCATATTTAGTTGCATTTTCAATATGTTATAAGAGTGAAGCTACAGATAAATAATATTCTACGCATTATTAACTGTAGAATAGATCGCCACATAACTGAAACTTCATCCCCCACAAGGTCACCGTGCCACCGTGTACTTAACACTAAGTTCGTGTATGAAACGAGTGTGTGATGTAATAATTCGAAATTCGAGTATGTGTGTTTTATCTTCAGGGTCTCGCAAAGAGGAGAGATAGAGAGAGGGGGGAAGGGAGGGGAGGGAAGGAGAGGAGAGGAGAGAGAGAGCAGGCAGAGAAGTACAGTATCGCTCTACATCATGTAATTGTTGAGAAGCTGAGGCAACGAGTGAAAGGAATATTTAAGGACACACGTCGTTTCGAGGAACTTTTGTCCCCCATTTCCGGCTCGCCTGTACAAACTCGAAGCCGGTGGTTCAAGTTGCGTCTGGCAACACGTGTGTACACGCGTATTTATCGCTCCGTGTGTACCGCCTCTCTCACGTATATATACTTAGCTAACCAAAGAATAGGATTTCCATACCTGCATCGTCCACTTTGGTTTCTTTTCGCGAAATGCGGAGTGAAGTCGTAAGGTGCTTATCGTGGAGTGCGTTAAGAGGGTTAGCATTCAATGATGCACACGATGCGTCGTTAATACGTTGAAGATTGTGTTGTCAAAAGCTGTCTGTACGCGAACCGCTTATACGGTTTATAACTCGGATTGCGCTTTGAGAAAATAGACAAGTATGCAGTAAAATAAATAGAGAGAGAGAGAGAGAGAGAGAGAGATATCGAAGTGCGGCTTCTACTAAAGCGATATATAATTTCTAAAAGAGAAGCTTCAATATTTATTCGGCGGAGATTTGTTAGCAAACCGACTTGATGACTTCACGCTATTTTGGGACGCAAGTTATACTTAGCGAAATTACAACCGAAAGATGTGCGAGTATCTTGTGCACATTTTTATGAAGATTTTTTTGCAAAAAGGCGATATATGAACAACGAGCATCTCTATTTAAATTATACCTCTTTGTATTTTACACATCTTCAGAAACAACCAAATAAAATTTGGTACCCGCTATATGCACATCAAAAGTAACTGAAATTGTGATGTAATTTTTACTTCTTATTCAAGTTTTCAAATTTTTTTTACAGCGTTTTTAACAAGTTAAAGAGAATTCTTCTTCAATATTTGGTAATACCACGAGTACGTCTTGAAAATTTATTAAAATTTTCATACCAAGAGCTTCGGAAAAATTTTACATTCCTCTTCGTACAGTTATCAAATTGATTGATGGTAGAACTTTGGCACGTAAACTGGTCCCGAATAATCATAGCTATTCCCACAACACGCACGTCAGAAATATCCGAGAAAGACGCACTTCGACCGTTTCCTTTCTCCACGATCCATGGAGGCGTCCCACAAAAAAAAAGAGGAACCTCGAAGATCTCTTAGGGCCCCGCTGGCACGTAATCCAGCAACTTCGGCGACAGTGTGCGACGAGCCGGCGATGTGTGATGCGCGGGTATAGAAAAAGAGAGGGAGAAAGAGAGAGAGAGATAGAGAAAGAGAAGGAGATAGGGATATGGGCAAAGAATGAGAGTAAGAAGGAGAGATGAACATATGGTAAGGCGAGTCAGGCCACGATGTGCCGCGTATGATGTAGTCTGGCGGCAGTGGGGTCAGGGACGTGTAGCGAAGGGTGGGTATCTAAGGGGGACGAGGGGGGGAAAGTCTTTGGATGTGCCGCGAAGAGGGGAGGCGCGGGAACACGAGGAGGGGAACGCGGAGGAGAAGAAGGTAGGGTACACACATCGAGCGGAGGACTGCGGGGCAGCCCGGGGGGGGGGGGGGGGGGGTTGGGAGGGGTGGGGGAGCTGAAAGCAGGCCTGTTGGTTGGTTTCAACTATATTTGTTTATATTTACACAATAAGCAACAGCCCCGCGCCGGTCGAGCTGCTTGGTATGCCTGTGCCGCTTTTAGTGTTTAGTCCTCGCTCTACTCGGTCGGCGCGCATAACGTTGGCTTTCGTCTTCCTCGCGAAATCCGTTGCGCCTTCTCCCTCCTCCCCCTTCTTTACGCCCATTTTTTTTCTCGTTTTGCTCCCTTTACTTTTACCGCGTCGCACTGTCCGTCGCGCTCAGCTTGTCGGGGGTGCGCTTTTCGTCTTACCCCCTTCGTTCCCGCCTTCCCTTCCTCCCCCCACCCCCCCCCCCCCCCCCCGCCGCGAGTGACTGGAGTTTCGCGGAGGAGGTTCAAAGTGCCGCTTTCTGGATGCAGTGCGAGGAACGTGTATAGTCGGTGCTTTCGTGAGACACTAACCCCGGGGAGGCGACTTCCGCGCCGCCATTGCGAGGGGGGATTTCCGCGTGTGCATACCGGATGTTTACAGTGGACGTAGGCGCGGAGTGTTTGCGACCGCGTATACGCGCCACGTCGTTGCGCTGCGCTTTCGCGGCCGGAAATGCCGCTTGCCGCGTGAAGCCGGTATCTCTCTCTGTGCTGCCGGAAATAGCAGATTTTTCTTCTCGTCGGGGAGCAAACCGTTAATTCCCATGGACTGCAACGCGCCCAACAGCGAATCGAAACAGACGTAAGGAATTTTGATTGAATTCTCGGCGACGCGCGCGTACATTAATTAAGGAATTAATTAAGCGATCGTCTTAGGTGACTTTAGGCGTGAACGTAACATTAATCGCGACTGTCGTCGTGAATAATCGATGATGTGAAGCGGGCATTAATTATACGACGCTTGATTGCGTATTATTTTTACTTTTACGAGATACTCACCGGACGCACACCTCTTCTGGAGCCATGGGAATTCGAAGTAACTGGCCGATGTTTAATTAACGGTTGCATGTCGCGCGTAATTATTCCTTTCTGGAGAAAATGACGCTTTTCAATTTAGCCGGGCGGTAAGATGCAAGATCGAGGAATATTGCATGACTAATTTTTCCTGAATAATTAATATGTTAATAGTGATTTAATTTGGGGTCTATTTTGCACAGGCGCGAACGTAATGCAACTGTGGGACATTTACATCCTACGTACATACATTTATTTCGTATGCTTTACGTAACTTTTATTTAAGTTCGCAATAAATTAGCTATTCATAATATACACGCGTACACACCTTATTGTATAATTTTCTACTTTCATCAATATACACGCGCTTTGTACACTTAACACTTCGCGTACGGTATTACGATGGAATTTATACGAATTATTTATACGTGGCTGAACTATCGCGCGATCCTCCGAAATATTTACGATAGGGTAGGTATTGTGTATTATACATCGCTTATGATGAGAAGCAGAATCTTGGCGTGAACTTAGCAGAATCTTAGCATGATGTTACGCATTTCCGGGAAAGTATGTATTATTAGCTTTTCTCAACCGCGAAACATTGTTTCTCTTGCGTCGAGTAGGTGGAATCACGTGCGTCAGACTTCGATCTAAAATCATGGCTCACACGAGGGCAATGTCGGATAGGAGCATGTTTCGAGATTTCGTCACGCTCCGAGATCATGACCGAATATTCTTAAAATACTCGCTATATTTAATTGTTGTCAGGTGTTTGTTGTATAGTTATCTTTCTGGGTATTTCTGATAAATTTTTTTCTCTGACCAGAGATTTTATGCTAAATTTTTGTATTTATGTATAATTTAGTGGGATGGGTTATTCTTTTAATAAATTATTTTTTTTTAAATTTATGAGACAAGAAATTATAGTATAAAATACAGATTTTATATTACACGTAGATGTCGTTATTTACTCAGATATTCTGTGTGAGATAGCTAGGTAAAAACAGTACAAACATGAAGAAGTTGAAAAGCTAATAAACGAGCAATCCAAAGGTGTCAAAGTTAAATAAACATAATTCAATATCTATAACACAGAGTTTTTCTTAACCGTTCAAAAATAGATACAATAAATTAGATAACTAAAATAAAGAACACGTAGAATACAGAGTACAGAGTACAGAGAATAAAAGAATAAGAATGCGGAGACAAGTCAATTGAACGCCGATGGTAAAACACAGAAGTCAAATAAGGAGTCACATCACGTTTTAAAGCAGTGAATAATATCGATATGAAATACAATCAGAAGTTAAAAGCGCATGTATAAAGTCAAATCTTAAACTAATTATTGAATAGAAGGTTGGTTAAGCACAAATGTAAATATAAGATGACGTACAATTTTTATTCGGTAAAAATATGATAATTTTCATTATAATAACTATTGTGTTATAATGTAAATGCAAATTTAATATATTATACCGTAGGAAAACAAGATTAAAATGAGTTAGTGTTATTTATTACATATTGCTACATTATCAAAATAAATTCAATTGCGATGATAGGAAAATGCATAGCAACGAAAGCAACGTTCTCCGAGTTCTCCAAAAGCGTGCTCCGTTTATAATCGAGTCGGTGCACGAGAGTTATACTAACGTAACGATGATCGTGATTTCAGGACGATGGCATAATGGATCATGATACAGACGGAGACGGCGCGATCAACTTGTCAACGTCACAGCGACCCTCCGCCGCCACCACCCCTAATGGTGATACTTACGCGCAAGATCAACAAGACAACGATCAGGTAAGGGATTAACGACTTGGATTTATCACTGCATGCAATATTTATTTTTTTTATTGCTTTTCTGACTCAATCGCGCCTTGAACTAGCGTCAGAGAGAACTGGCAATGATTGATGAACTCTTTTAATCTAAGATCAACATAGATATCAACAATTTGTAACGTGTTAACCGTCAGTAGTTCTAAATCTATTTCCTCGCTATCTCTATCCCTCTTTCTTTCTCTGATGAAATTTACATTAATTTCACGTAAAATTGAATATTTAATTATCGATTTATTACAATCAATCAATAATTAAATATAATTGTAAAAAGTATATTTACATACCTATATACAGAAAATTAAAAATATATTCGCGATACTTTATTCAGTCAGGTCTAATCCAGCCATGCATTGGTACAACCGGTACGACATTATGACTAGATTGACGTAGCAATGTGAATAGAATATTGAAATGCTATTCTATTGAGCGAGCGAGTGAGAGAATGAATGAGCGGCTGATTGTGAGTGAGTGAGTGAATGAGTGAGAGAGAAAGAGAGTGAGGATGAAGGAGAAAAAGAGGGAGAGGGGGAGAGACGGAGCATTGTGGAACATGCGTATTTGGAAAGTCTCAAAGCATGGAGCAAAAAACATTTACTAGTCACAGAAATATATGTATATGAATAGTGGTTGTTTAAAACACGACGATCAGACTGAATTTGTTAATTCAAACAGTGAAACAGCCGCTTTTATTAAATGATGACGAAATATGATAACATTGATCCATATAATATCACTAAATATAGTCGCAGCTGTTTATACGCGATAAGGTTCAAGACGCTAATCCGCGCCAACAATGTAACATTCTTTTTGTTAATAACATTTGTTGTCAGTGTGTGGCACATGACGCGTGCTATCGTGAATAATACTAAAGGAAATATCTGTTGCTAGTAGTTTTTCATAATCCGATATTGTTCGTCGTGGTATTAATGATCAAGTGCTGATCTTGTACAAAACCTATTGGACAATATCTTATTTATTTACTCAACATGCACATTGCATATATTTCGCAACATTTCGACGTATTAATGTCGCACGTGCAGATTAATAATAACACGGTTTACTGCAAACATCGACATTTGTATAATTATATTGTCGACATTGTGGCCGTTTATAATCTGATATCAATGCTATGTTAATATAACATCCGCTTGTCTTATAAATACCGTTGTAGAACTGATCTTCAAAGTGACGTTACTTTTCGCATCTGCTTTATTTAAGTATAATAATGAGAGACGAAGAAACTTATGTAGGTATAAAATTTGCATATGTTGAAAGAGATGTTTTACATATATGTAGAAACAAATGAAATCAAATTTGATCTTGTTCTCTTTTAATACTAAATTAATCGTACCTACGTAGCAAATACAAATTTAAGATAAACAATTGTAATAAATGAATATTGCTAATAATAACAAAAGAATCTTGAGATCTCGCGGAAAACATCTGCAACAAGTTGGAAGAAAATAACTTAAAACCTCTGAGCTATAAGTATGATCTGATCGGTTCGAGTGATCATCAAGGTGGAGTAGAGCCAATAAAACGAAACAGTGACCTTCGTCCCCTTTTACGCCCCTCTTTCGTGCTTTTTTCATGCGAAGTCCAAATCGAAAACGGAATTGAACGGTCTTCCGCATCCTGTATCGCGACCTGCGGTGTAAACCGATAACGCCCTTTCGGAGCTTTCGTCGTTGGGATCTCAGAGTTTTCCGGCGATAAGCCCGGTACCGGGCGCGACACTTCGACATTTGACACCCGTCTGCCATAAAATCGGGCCCCCTGATTTCAAATTCAATTCAAAATCCCGCGCTCGCGGACGAACGCAATATACCACCCTGGCGAGCGGTGACGGGTGGAAACAAATGTTTTATGGCCTTTAAAGCGGTCCTTTCTACGGTTTCGTTTCCGCAAAGGGTATAATATGGCTCACGACGTATGGGCGCCTATATGATATATGTATTTTGCAAATCAATCTGCGAAAAACTGCTTTGTTCCTTCGTCTACAATCTATAAATAAACCCAACTTTTTAAGAACGTATAGCTAATCTGTCATTTCTGGATAGCATTTAAAAAATGTTGACACGTACACATATTGCTATCTTTGTATTTCTTCCAACTGTTCCAATTTCTCCAATTTTTTATACCAATTTTCATATACTTACACCTTGAAGAGCAAAAGGCAAACCTTATATGCGTCCGATATTAGCCGAGATAATTAATTATAAATGTGAATAAGCAGTTTAATACCAAGGGACCCGCGTAATACGAAACCGTTTATCGAGTTTTATTTTCGGTATTCCCTATTCCCGATGACCCAAGGAGTAAAATCGTGTTTCCCCATCCAAAGGATCGACTATCGAGCTAATATTAAAATGCATGTACCGTATTAATCTTGCCGAGTTTAGCTGAGGTATATCAAAATGAATACAGGTCGCGACATTTTATTACGTCCAGGTCAAACCGAAAGAGTATTATCGTTGTTAAGAGATTCTGAATTTCTAATATTATATTAAATCAATACAAATTTAATTTTCTAATATGGTGGTAATTTCTTTTAACGATATTTAAGTCTTTTTTTTTTATTGTCTTTTGCTATCCATTTTCGATTACTTCTATTCCGGGGAATAAACTCGATCTCGAAATAAATTGCTAAATAAGTTTGGTTTTGTGCTATATTTAATTATATATACCGCACTTATAAATAAATGCACACATCGGCATTTATTCTCGAATAATTTATATAAACATAGCTATAATCTTTTAGCTTTATTGTTTAATGTGAATAAAAAAGAGATGTAATTATTTATAAATATTTGAAAGCTTAGATATCTAAATTTTAAGTTTGAGCAAAAATTTAAATAAAGAATTAACAGTAGAAATTATATGTTACAAGTTAAAAATGAGAGAGAGAGAGAGAGAGAGAGAGAGAGAGAGAGAGAGAGAGAGACTTGTATTTAATATTATTTATATCTGTTATCTATATTTTAAATTAATCGCACTTTGTAGTAGCTTATATATTTTAATTAAATTACGGCTCGCCAAAAATTTCGAATTATCACAGTTCCGAAGACTAAAGTGGCTCTATTCTTAATAACCACACAGTTTCCCACATACATAACGTATACCAACGAATTGGAACACGTGAAAGTGTCGCCGTGTCGCGGCAATTACAACCTCTCGTAACGAAAGTCACCAAGATATCAGAAACTGTGGTATCAGGCACGTAGACACCTCGACACTCCGACTTCGTGTGCTTTTCTCCGCCTTCTCCCCCGCCCACCGATCTCCTTACATCCCGTAACCGCAGTAGAACGACATCGTCCCTCGCGACGCGACGTCCTTAGGCTACTGCGTCACTCTGAACCCTCGCGCAGCCGGCTCTCGACTCTCAAGAACCCCTTAAATTATAAACAGTTTCAGGCCGCGGTACTTCGATCGCGGCTATGCCTATGGTTCGAACGCAAACTTGGCTCCCGACTGTTCGTATCGGGACAACTTCGACGCGGTTGTTAGGCACTGCGCGGATATCTCAGGTGTTACGCTCGTTCTCGCAGTCGCAAATCCATTTTGGGCAACTAGCACATTTGATCAAACTGCCAGTGATAGCCGCGTTATTCGGCGCTCGACTGAACATGGGATTTTCTATTTACATTCGATACACTTTTGACTTTATAACTTTTTTTTTTTATTTGCATCGTTTATTCTCGTGGAAATGTTAAAATATTATCAGATAAAATATTGTCGGAACTTTTTGACTGGATTGAATTGTTCAGATTTATTGACGTAGTTAGATAAATCGCGCATATATAAAAATTCTCAACTATCAATGTTCTCTGACGGAAAAATCTAAGTTTTTAATTAATTACTTTTGCAACGATGTATAGATGTAATGTGTAAAGCTTTGGTTATTATATATACGATATAATGCTAAAAAATATTTATTCTAAATGATAAGGATGAGAATGAGTTATCAGTCTCCTACGATCGAATAAAAATTCTTACATTGGCGTAATATCTTATTCGGCATGGCATGGAATCTTAACTTCTGCTTAAACTTTCCGCCCGGTTAATAAGTTAACTACAGAATCGCTTTGAAGCTCTGCACAGAGATTGCAAATAATTGACTCAACGGGACAATTGTCGACATTAACCTAACCCATTACTTGGAAAGCTAGCGAGATTCTACGAAGTTACGGAGTCTATCAAGATTGCTTCAAGTGTGACACAATGGAAGTAAGGAAATCGCGGTCGAATCGTAGGACGGTCAGCAAAAGTCAATGGTTACCCAAAACTCGATCCCAAAACGATCAAGCGAACTTCATAAAGTCGTAAGATCCCGAAGTTCGTTGATGTTCGATTCAATCGACACTTCCTTCCTCCACATTTAAAATAAGAGTAAAATGGCTCAAAAGGATTGTACAAAGACTTTCACGTACCGAAACTTATAACGCTCGTCCAAGTAGGATTTATAAGAAATCCAAATAGTTTCTCGAGTATTATTACGACTAATTATTAACAATATTTATCCAAGCAGTAAAGCATTGAATTATGGCTTTCAGGTCGTTGTTTAGTCACCTAACCGGAGTATAGACATACATATATACATGTATATGAGTATATACAAGAAGTAATATAGAAGGCTTCCAAAATATCCCGCTATATACGCGCTGGCTTACCGATAAGGGAATCTTTATTTACACAAGCAAAGACCGAGCAGATGTACGGTGTCGCATGTGTAATGTAAGCTTTGCGTGTGTGGCCGTATACGTACACACGTTAACATAATATCCTCTTTTACAACCTACGTTCACGCGCGCGTACGTGTGCGTCCAGAATTTTCTAGCTCGTTTGTGCGTAACGACGTGATATCACTTTCTCACCGCTCGTATTATTTTCATTAATTTTCAGTTTATCAATTATCGTCGTTATTGTTTTTAGGATAATTTTATGTTGTTTATCTGGCGACCTCACGTTGCGTACAAAATTACTCCGGTTATTTGTGAAATTCTTTTGATACGACAAATACAACTATATCGCTATATTATTAGAAATAATTAGAGTTTAAAATTACGTGTTGTATTTCTCGAACAAGTTTATAGTGTGACATTTATAATCGTCACTACCTTTCCGTAACACGTCACGAAATTTCACCCTTCACATTTTCCGAGTAAAAACTCCGAATTATTCCTAATACTAGCTACCGCGCGATGCCCATTCGCCCATGCATTCAATAATTTACCGTCGCGTGGACGGCATTTCCAAATTAAACAAACTTTTACCGTGAATGACGTCGATATTTCATTAGATTTCTCATTCCGTTTATCTCCGGTTAATATCCAAACGCCCGGAGAATCCAAAGGATCTCCAGCGGGAGTATCGGCGTTCCTTGAAATGCAAAAAGGGGTTGCGAGGATGGGCGCGAAGCATCGAATGAACGGATGGGTGGAAACTGCGGGAAAGGGCGAGAGCGGGGATTAAAAAAAAAAAAAAAGGACAGAGCACAGCGGGAAAGGAAGAGACGCGGGCATCGATGAAAGACAAGCGAGTTCTCACCTCCCGCTCCAGTTTTATGGATCGCAAATTGCGGATAGGCTGTCCTTCCCAATCAGGCAGCTTGGCATCCCCCTCGCCGACCAATTCTTCTTTTCCAGCTTTACCCTCGTGCCATTTCTCTGCCTCCTCCCCCTACCCCTTGCAGCCTATAAGCGGCTCGCATCCTCTCTTCTCTCCCGGCGAGGCCGTAACTTTTACGTAACACGCTTCGCTATGAATATCGATGCCGGTGGAGTTAAGGAGAGCTCGCTTTTCTGTAATTGAAAGAATTTTTGTCGTGCTGAGCCAGCTGGCCGGGGCATAAAAGGTCTCGGATCGGAGCACTCCGTTAGTTCTTGCGCGTTGAAGAACTCCGCGGTACGACGTGAGCGACGAGGATTTTAATAAATTACCGAAACGGGTGGATTTGGGTGGCCTTTATTCTCCTCTCGGGGCCTTGCATCGTCGGGGATGGAAATTCCTTTCCAAGAGTAGCGATCTGGTTTGCTTCTGGCCTGATTAGGCTCGTTTGCGCCGGGTGCTGCTAGAAACTCTCGAAGTGGGAATTGTTTCGCCCTCCCCTCCTCCCTCCTCCCTCTCCCAGGTTACTTTGCTAAAGTATTTTGTGTGTCGAGCGTGAATCAGCTTGACGAAAGTGATTAATAACGTTTCCTCCAAAAGAGTATTCATGATGTGTCTTAATTATTTTTCACATCAATGTTCTTATTGCGAGGTTAGAAATTATCTAAGAATTGAAAAGAATAAAATTATATTTTTATATTCGTACAAATGATAGGTATCTGTAATACAATCGGTAACAATTTGTCCTAAATTAAGTGAAAAATGATATTCTTTTAAAGGCACATTAAGGAATAATGACCTTTAGTTCCTAGTTTAACTATATATACGTTCTTTTAGTGGTCCCCTAAGAAACGCTTATTGCGAAACATCGTGCTGTCTATAGAAGTCATGATTATCTTTATAGAGCTCGTTATTTCACAAAGTAGAAAGTTAGTATAAGCTGTTGTTATTTGCATTGTCGTAATACGCGCGTATATCTAATGAGTGACGATTAATAAAAGGATAATAACAGGTTAGTGTGGGAAAATGTGCGTAACACGGCACTCCCGCGATTACTTCGTGATGGGAAGGTCATCTCGTTAAATTGGTTTTAGCCGTTACAGCTATATGTACATATGAATGCTTTATGGCATGAAAATCGTCGGAATTGTGGGTCATTAGACGAATTCGAAAAGACAAGTCGCCGAAAGTTAAGGAAACTTAAGTTAAATGTGTATACGAATAATAATAAAACGTTATATAAAGGATAGAAAAAAATATAAACGAAAAAGCAAAATAAAATTTTTAATATAAATGTCACGAATTAATATTATAAATGATATACTTACAGCATATAACGATAAATATGGCAAGGGGATACTACAATGTTATATTTTATTATAGCACAGTATATCAATTTTTTCTTCTGCATTAAACGATAATTGATATGTGCTTCAAATTTATGACGTATTACAATATTGCGTGTGACCGATAAACAGTTGAGATATCGTAGGATTTTCGCGTTGTTTAGAAACATATTCCAAAGTGAATTTAATTCTTTTTAATTTGCCGATTTGTCAAAACTGATAATCAAATCCAAGAGAATACTAAGCGCCCCGACGCGCGACGCACGATAGTGGTGGGGAGGTCGGAATTCGACGGCAAGACAGAAGTCAGAAACTTGGGAATGCCATAGTACAGCGCGACGTCTCGTGTAAGTCTTCCAAGTCTCGGTTTTATCTGCATTATTAACCGGTCGAAACCTCACGGCTGTGTACTTAAATCCAATCTAGAAATCTCACCCTTCTAGTCTCCCACTTCGCTAACCTCGGAGAGAGAGCAAAGGTCGACGGAGACCTGGCAAGGGCGATTACCCTCCATTATTCACACGCTCGGTTCGTATCGCTGAGTGATACCTGAGAGAAACTTGTCGAACATCCTTCTAACGTTCGGTGATACATCGAACTATATTATGTCACCATTCTCGGGCGATTATTTCGCTATTAGTATATTTTGCCGTTTTTACTTGGAAAGATCCTTGCTTTTTTTATTAAATACTAATTGATGGTTTTACTGGCAATTTTATCTAATTTATTTAACTGCAAGATTTTTTGACGTATTTTACACGAGCTAACATTTTCATTTTTTTTGTCATTTTTCATGAATTTAATAAAATAGTTCACAAGCTGAAATTCTTTCCTAGTATAGTCTGTCTGCTCATAGTATTACTTGTAATTGAAAGTTAGCAAATCAATTTTATTGACCTAGTAGGTACTCTTCGAAAGATTACAACTGACTCATATCAGATGTTATCTTGCTAATGAATCATTCCTTATTTAAAATATTCGATATGAAAATGCAGTAAACGAATATTGTTATTGTAATCGAATACAACGACAATGATGACGACATCGACATGATTTCCACAGTTCGGGCCATCAGCTTAACGTCAGTTGACAAAACTAAGATCCTCCTGTGCCACCTGAAATAACTCGCGACAGCATCGCGATCAAACATTTCTCGTCACACTGTAACTACATCAACGGAATTGCGGTAAATGTCGACGACGATTTCTCGCCAAGACATAAAACAATTTGTAATAATGCCGCGCATATCGCGCACCTGAAATAATCAATTCCTTGTTTCTCATGAGTCATGAAAAGTTGCTTCGAGATATCAACTTCATAATTTATCAACATCGCCGTATTGTATAACCGAGTTAAACATTAGGTGCATAGGATGCATAAATAAAGATTAACTTGAAGACATTCTATTGTGTTAAACCGGATGTTTAATTATTGAATTGAAAATTTCCTATACTATACGGAGAATTGTGATATTATAGAAAAAATACACAGAAACTAGTACACAGAAAACAGCAATCATTTTCCTAAAGGCAGTAAATGCTGCAGACGAGAAAAAGTATAATTTTATTTGTGCGTTGAGAGGATAAAGATCGATTCAGCCCGTTATACCATGCACGGACAGAAAGATTAGACAATAGGATTTATATAGAAATGTTCAGGGTACGGATACGGTACGGGCACGGCACGGTTATGTCTGAATCGACCTTAATTTTATAGTGCTAAGATCCTAATCTAGTTTTTATTTGTTTTTCGTGAAGGGATAACGTTATTTACTTGTTCAAACTGTAAACTATAGAGATAAGGTAAGCGCGTTAAGGAGGAGATACATATTGGTTTCGTTGATCAAGCTGTTAAGCTTTACAAATTGAACCTCGTATCGGAAGAAACTGACTTCACGAAAAAAAGCGAATAGACAAATACAATTTATGCCACCTTAGCCCTGTGATATTTTCACATCTGTCCATTTTTATCACGGTCACCGCATGCATTCTGTCGCTTCTCCTTATCATGCTTGTCCGTAATCGACCAATGGCATGGGAATCGGAATACCCGATTCCTTTCGGGCTCCATTTTGAAGATTTCTACTTCCGACGCTTTCATTCATATGCAATACTGTTCTCCAGATTTGATTCCTTGACTACATCGCGAAAGAACTTACGTCCAATTCTAGGATTGAGTTGACGGGTCTAAGTATATTCCATTTTATCCTGTTCTCGTACGACGTACGTAGAATTACGATAATTTGATGATCGTGTTAAGTGACTATGAAAAACTGTTTCATTGTTTGGACAGCAAGCGAGAATGGGGATAATCGATTTTCATAAAACTTACAAAATATTTTGCAATTGTTTTATTTTAAAAATTTTGATTATTACCAATAGTTAAATCTGTATTGAGATTAGAATTAGTTGTCATATTTGAATTAAATCAATATATTTATTAATAAAACACAAGATCGCATCAAACTCAATCTACTTTTATCAAAGATAGATTATTCAATATCTTACAAAGAATATTAATTATGTATTGAAATCTTTTCAAAATGTTATTACTTTTAACTATTATTATAATTATCCATTTTTAAAATAAATGATATCCGGGGGAGAATTAATTGACAGTTATACTTATTAATGTATTTAATAATCTGTTCGCAAAAAATAATTTGTATAATTTCATCATCGCCTTAATTAATTCAACATTTCATAATTATACATATTATGATATTTTTCTATTATTATTAAGAGTCGTTTTACTGTTCTTTATTAGAATTATAAATATATTCGAAACATTTTGCGATCAAGTTATTTTACGATATTAAGTGCAGTACCTACGGAGAAAAGATGTATGACTATTTTATACAGACAATTATGTTAGCAGTACAAATTCGTTCTCTCATCGTTATTAAACTATACTTCCTGTCGTTGCGACATCGCTCTCCGCATGTTGTATAAGTATCTGTCTCCGCATATCGCAGGTTAGAAGAAAGGAGTCTCGGACTGAGAGCTTCTCGAATAATATCCAATTCTCAGACAGTGAAATTTAATTAAAAGCACGCGCGATGATTATTTGCGTAGCCGCCGTTCATCGTTTATTTTGGAAATTGCGTCGCTTAGACAACGCTTTCTCACGAACGGGTTTGGAATCTTTTTCGATAAAGTCGCACGAAACGCTCTCTGAAAAGAGCTCTCTGGAAATCTAAATATGGTACAGATAGATTTGAGAAAGCGGGGGTTTGTAACGTTCTAATCAACAATAACCAAATAAACGAACAATAAAAAAGATCGGTATTTATAACAAAGATATATTGTTTAACAGTGAAAAATTAAGTAAATCATAATCATATGCCTTTTTGAATTTGAATAAAATGTTATATCGAAAAGTTTAGTTCCATTTCCAAGATATATGAACTAGAATTGACATACGAAAAAATCATACTTAATTAAAACAGCTAACTTCTTTATAAATTCAACGAAATCATAGCGTGTATTCCAAAAAGATTTTGACCAGACTAATCTACGTAATTTCGCATGTCAGATTAATTCTGTTTATTGTTTATTTTGCATCTGTTCATTTTTTATTACAAGAATTATATTTTAATTAAATAATTTTATAACGATTGTAAGCAAAATTGGCGAAATAACCGAAAGAGAGATCTGTCGATGTACAATTGAAAACGCCGTAGCACTCGTGTTAGACGCTTAAGGGATGAAGGGGTTATCGCTCCCCGCTGGAAGAAGAGAGAAAGAGAGAGAGGGGAAGAGCGAGTGAACGTATGCCGGAAGGGTACGTACGTCGACCAGAGAGGAAGAAACGACAGGGTGAAGGTAAATGAAGAAAAAGGGACAGAGAAAGAGTGTCCACGAAAGGGTAGGATCCATACGCGCGCGCGCGCGCGCGCGAGAGAGAGAGAGAAAGGGTGCGATGAAGCCGCGATGGGGTACAGTCGACGGGGGAGGGGGAGGGGGAGGAGGCGAAGCGTCGGCTAGAATAAACACATAGATGTTTTCTTTGTTCCTCTAAACTAAACAACCAACGAGGAATCTAAACAGAGGCCAGAACCCAAATTCAATTTGGTCGCCGCCTCCGTCTCTACCTTCAGCTGTTCTACGGACGAAAGGTATCCCTCCCCCTCCCCCCTTCCCTCCTCGATCCTGCGTCCTATCTGTCCATTTCACCCTTATACACTTAACGCGCTGCAGGACGGTACCTAATATTTACCACGCCTCTCTTATACCGGATAACCGACCTCGCACACGCACGCACTTGGCCCTTTTAAACAATACGGCGCTAATGCACGCCGCGTATGCGAGCTTCGGGTGGACAGACATCGCTCGATGTGATTATCTCATGAGTCTCTTCATCCCAATAACCATTTTAAAAGATCTTGAACGTACATCAATTATATGCAAATTAAATTATAATTCTCAGTTGACCGTATGCTTACATATAAGTATAACGTCTTTTTGATTAATACATTAAAGACTGATAAATACCAGATTGAGTTTTCTATCACAAAACAGATAAGTAAATTTACGAGAATAGGATGTACAATTTACAAGAAATCCACAAACAATTAGATAAGATCAGTTTATTAAAATCTACGATGTTACATACAAACCTCGATGCAAACTCGTTGTACTGAACAAATAGGTTTCTTTTATCCGATACAAACAATTGTCGAAGAGGGAATTCTGAGCGAAACAGTTTATCAATAATATCACAAGATTATACAAATATTTGCCATCCGCTCTCTTTTATTACTGCGCAACGAGATATTCATATCGCGGATATGTATATCGCGCGGAGGCGAGGAGATGGAGGAGCCATGCACGTTTGCTTGTATCAAGATCGATCGGCAAAAAAATCGTTCTCCTTTTTTCTCTTCCTCGCTATCGTGGGCGGGCAACTCTTCTGCATGCTAGGCGGAAATCCATTCATTTCGATATTTAACTGCCGCCGCGCCGTTTATTCCGTAACCTAGCGCGATCACGTATCTGATATCAGTCGGCGCGGCGACGCGACGCGGCGATACGTGCGAAAGGTACGTACGTCAATACGTTGGACGGCAAGAAATTATAACAACGGAGCAAAAGTCTATTAGGATTTTCATTTCCTGAATAAATAAAACTCGTCGAATCGTTTAATACGCCGGGGAGGAATTCGCACGTGCATGCGCTAATCCCTGCTTTCCTCGTCGGGGATAGGAACGTATATATATGAGCACACGCCGCGCGCCGGACGCGAATGTGTACCGGCGTTGGTGCCTGTGCGTGTAACTAAAGCTTGATTCACATCGAGATATACCTATCTTATTCGCCTGTCCGTGTCCGGCTTGACGGACTTCACAATAAAGTTCTAGAACGAAAAGTTTTGGTTTAAAAAATACCTTGGTAACAGAATGTGGATTGATACAGTCGATGTCTACTACTTGAAAGCGCGAAGATACATGTTTTGCTATTGGTCGATCACGATTTTTTCTATATTCAGACATTAAACATAAATATTTTGAGCAAATGGTACAATTGAAAGCATTTTTTAAAACCGATCTATTTTTCTTCGCGATTAGATAATTTCATTGATAGATATATCTCTCAATGTATTTGAACGAATCGTATCTTATGTTGATTGATTAATGACAAAATTTGATTGTGTGGTAAGATAAAAGTATAGATTGAATTTAATTCTGAGCACAATTTGATTACCAGAAGCGATGACGTGACAAGAGTATAAAGTTATTTTGTTATTTCTTATAAACGCTTAAGTTAATAACGGAAGAGTTTATTTATGCTGGAATATAGGAAAAATATTGCTGCTATACATATAAATGTGCACTTGTCGATTACATCAAGGATTTTTCAATACATTGAACATCCTAAGACATGCAAATCGGGAAAAACACTTTTAGTTAAATATCTTGTCTTGGAGATCTGTGTGGGCTTTATAGTTTCCTCTTCACACGACTTTATACTTCCTATGATCTAACCGCGTAAAGGCAATTGGAACAATTATGCATATAATTTCGTCGAGAGTTTACGTTCGGCTGAATGCAGCGCGTGCCCCGCGGAGCTCGCGAGTCGAGAATCGAGGAAAGATCGAATGCCATATCGTGGCTGTGGATCGTTGAAGGACAGCCTCGGTGGTAGTAACAGCGAAGTCCGAGAAAAAAAGGGAAGTGAAATTAAAAAGTATCCTCTCACAGAACAGTGCGGCCATCGCGGAGGCAACCGTGCAGGTCCTTCTCATCCCTTGCCCCGAATAAACGCGTACATCCTCTATTCTCCCTTGTAATAATCCCTTCCGGTTAATCTGCTCCAATGTAGCCTGCAGCGAGTATCCGATGAACATCGTACGTACCCCCCCATCCAGCATGGCACGTTGGCAAAAGTACCGGCTTCCTACGCCGGTACACACTTCACATTGTAGGGTAGAACCACCGCGCGCATCCACCCTCCCCCGCCTCTCATATTCTTCCGTGAAAAACGAGTAAATAAATACAAATGTGCGGAACTCGCGCGGTCCATCACTGAAGAAGAGGAAGTTACGCGTTCTTGTCGGAATCGCCTGGAGCAAAAAGTGCGGGGTGTTTTAAAAGGAGAGAATCCGGGTTAGCTGACGTTTTACCGAATTACGAAAATAATACATAAAGTAGGACAAAGTATTGAAAGAGCTAGAAGTCGTAGAGGAAATAAATGGTGAGGATAGAAATTAGAACTGCATGAAAAATACGATAAGTGGATAGCCTTTGTCGCGTTTCTTGAGCCATGTAAATATTGTAATAAAGTATAATAGCGACATAGAAGTAAACTTTTGAAATTACAGAAGAAAAATGAGAATGAGAAAGAGAGCTTGTTTTGTAGTATTTGGGGTAGTATTTCTATTAAATAGAAAATAAACAGTATCTATAAACGATTCGATTTATCCCACATTTTATTGAATCGCGATGAAAACGCGAAGCGGAAAGTGCCATCATGAAAGGGAAGAGATGGAAGGGTGGAAAGTAGAGGATCGCAGAAAAAAGCGCGAGAAGCAGGTAGCTCTCTCGGTTAACCTTCCTTGTTCCAGGTAAATAATGTGCATTGACGTACAAACGGTTGAAATTATAAACGAGAAAATGTGAAAGAGACACGGCTCATTTTCCGTGGTGCGCCCCCGCTGAACAGAAAGTGTGCTATATCTATAAACAAATATATACTCATATGTATATCATGGTTCAGGAGGAACACGATATTCACTCGCCGGTCCTGGGCAAAGAATGTTAAGTAGTCCAGCGAGCGTTTCCCCTTTGCTACGGTCGCCCATGCTCCACCTCTCCCTGGCCACCTCCTCCGTCGATCCTTCTGATATTTTCATCTATCCGTGTAAATGTACTTAGCGTGCGCGCAAGCTGCCGAGCCGGCAAGCTTTATTACGTGAATTTGGAAGCGCGCTGTAAGCGACCGAAGGGGATGAGCACGGGAAAGGGTGTACAGAGGGAAGATATACGTTTCGCCGGTTTCGCGCGCGGCGGCGGTAACACGAAGGGGGGGGGGGGACGGGGGCGGCGGGTGGTCGCGGGAGGGTGGCGGCTGGAGATAGCCGCTGTACCGTGTGCCAGCTCTGAGAGACCGGCTCTTCATCCCGTGGATATGCATTTTCCGTTCCCGGCCCGCGCGCCGACCTCTCCCTCTCCGTGTGCCATTTCCTCACAAGCCGCTTCACCGTGCTATCCTCTGTCGGCTCCTCTCTATTGCTCCCGCTCCCTCATACTTACTGGATCGTAGATGAGCGATAGACGGTGTGCATGCGTACCTATATATATGCGCACGGAAGCGCGGGAGTACTGTTAATTCGGTTTACGAGCTCCTCTATCAGGAATATAAGGGAAACGAACGACCGGCATGGTGCGCCATTTCGGAGTTGAGGCGAGTGCACTGCGTTGCATGTATACTCTCTTAAAAGAGAGAGAGAGAGGGAGCGACAAAGAGGGGCGCGGGAGGGAAAGAAAATAGCTAGGTGAGGTTGTCCTCGAAGTGTTTCCTTTGCGAGTAGCTTCATCGTTTACACATCGACGGACATCGGTGTTAACAAGAGGACTGCTGCAGAAGAGAACACCATTGCGCCGTGAGAATTCCACCAGTGTGACGCGACTTCTAGAGGGGTAGGATGAAACCGCTGCATTTTTAAGGCACATTGTAGCGTGGAGTATTAAACGTAAAAGTGGTCTCTTCTAGAAGCCATCTTTATTTTTATATTTCTAGAAACATGAGCAATTTATTTCTAACGATTTTGTTCGCATTTACATAAACTGGTTGACTAAATATTAGATAACTAATACAGTTACAATATGCAGTCGAGAGACATGCGTACTGAAATGCGTAAATATAGCAGAGAATTGTATCGCTGAAATGGTATCAGATAGCGTGCATGTATCAGATGGCAGAAAAAATGATGGTTCTGTCGAGACGAAACGTAAGCAGTTATTATATACCGCCGGATGTTCCAGGATTACACCAGAAATTAAAATAACGTCGCCGTCCGCGTCCGACCGAACTTATTTCTTCATTCTTCTGATTTTCATTCTGCTGACGCTGGTGGAGTGTATTGTTTTTTTTTTTTTTTTTTTTCCCCCGAGAGGGAGGTACATCGGAAACGAAACGTTAATTCCACCGCGTAATGCCGACAAGACGGGCATCGTTGTTGTTCGCAACGACGTACGTGTCGCCGGCGGCGTTACGAACTGGTTGAAAAAGAAATTGTTCGTGCATGCCGTCGGTATATACAGGAAGGTAATTGGATATCGCACATCTCGCGGACGCAACATGCACAACGAACACCGCGCTGCTGATATGTCGAGACTCTCACGGCAGCGCCGGTTACTACTTGGAATTGTTTTCGCGTTCGAGATTACAGCGCGCCGCCACCCGTCTCCTTTTCCTTCTCTCCTTCTCGTCCAGGGGGGTATAAGCACGCGATAACGATCCGATTCATTAACACAATATTTTGCTCGGTAACCGCGAATTATTGGATTGAAGGATCATAGATTCTAACAATAAACCTTAATCCCAGAAATATTATCTGTACACGATCGTAAATGCGGTCATAAATGCGGTTTAAAGGAATGCCAATTACTTTACACGAAGCAGCTTGAAATGCCGTACAGATTTGAGGAAATCCTCCGAAGCGCATAAGAGGATAATTATAGCGAGCGAGTCTCTTAAAGTTTACAATTAGCGTATCATTAATATAATTAATCAGAGGCCATGGATAAACTACCGAACGAACGTGACGCCAAGCGATAACTGTAAGGAATGTTTCAAAGATACAAATGTATGAGGGAGAGAGAGAGATAACTGAATTTTTTGCTTACACACTAAGCGCGTGTGTGAGTACTTAACAAGCGGAGAAACAAGAACGTAACCGAGTAACCAACAGCCACGGCTAAACACGCACATCTTCTTTCACGAGTTTTCATTCTGCGACATATACACATGTTATTTATCGTTCGTCACGTATTCTCGAGGCCAGCGTGCATGAAGTATGGCGATGGTATGGAAGAAGTCGTGGAAGAGCGAGGGGATGTCGGTTAGTTTGCATTCGCGTTAGTATGTGTCGTTGATTCTCATAATGCACTGCGCCAGTTCCTTTTACTGTGATACAGTAAATTGCTGCAACGTTAATGTATCTGTTCGATATGCTTAAATTATTTTCGCTGCTTTAATGGCCGATAATAACCGCTGCTACATTGCGCGATATCATCTGCGATGTTTTGTATTACACCTGTAACATATCGTGCCTTAACAACAACTTGATTTGATAAGGCATCATATAACAATCTTTTATTTTCCTGATGTTTTCGTAATAATACATTTAGCTCTTTGAATTTTTAAATAATTTTTTTTGTTATACATTTGAAATTATTTGGAATTCAATTAAAATATTACATTATACTCGGTACTTCTAAATAATAAATAAATCTTGTTAGGAAATTGTTAGAAAAGTTAATATCATTTTATGAAAATCAGAATAGGTGAGAGCTTCATAAATCGTAGAGTACATAATTATCTGCAGTTTCTCCATGATTATTTGCGATTTTTCTCACATCCGCCATTTTACATTACAATGAAATTAAAATTATAACAGATTAAAAATGCAGAAAGAGGCGGCAACTAATTAAAGATTGCGTTATTCATTAATATGTAAATTTTGCGCTGGTGCCGCGAATTAAAGAAACCTCTCCGACTGCAAGAGGAAGTCTCTCATCCTCCCGCATCTCTGCTCGGCCGCAGAACCGTGGGTCTTCGTGGTTGGATCTTAAATTCATTTTATTTCCGGCCGAACGATCCCGGCGAAAAGGTTTAAACGATTTATCATCTGCGAATCGTGCTTTGGTCAGGCGCTTCTTTTGCAGAATACCGAAACTTTCCCCGCCTAGTCTTCTTTGGCTTTTTCTCTTTCGTCTCTTTCATTTTTATCGTATCCTTATTGTTATAAATACACGCTTTCTCCCTATACACCGCGAAAGCTATTGAAAATATGGAATATATAGAACTAAAGCATTAAAATCATTTATCGAGATGCTTTATCATGAATCGCTGATAGATTTTCCACTAATTTTTAACTAGATATATCTATATATAGTTATATCTAAAGAGATTATTTAAAAAAATATTGATGGCATATAGGTATATTTTAGTATCTAAACGGGAACGTTTTTTGTTTAACAACTTGGCTATTTCAATGTTCATTTTGATGTTAAATTCAGCACGTTATCAATAAAAATCTTTGCATAAGCCGCGACGAATCACGAGTCTCTTTCACGCCCGCGGAACACTTCGTTCAGACACTGAAAGGAAGTCAAATATATTTCTCGATAAACGAACCGTGGCGGAGAAGGGAGGCTTTGACGGAAGGGTTGAAGAGCGACGTTCTGGGTCGACCATGAAAACGTAGGAAGGAGAGATGGGGACGGGGAGAAGAAATAGCGCAGGAAGCGACAGGGCTCCGGACTATCGTTATCAACAATTCAATGATGTTTAACTTATTTATGTCCCGTTAAACGCCGGGGCTAATTAGATGGCGGCGCAAAAGATCTTTCGTACCCTCGGCGGGCCCTTTTCCAAGGCTCGGCGTCTCCCGGGGTGTAATGAGTGGCGAGGGCGGGAGATCGGTGGTGGCCTCCCATAACCAGCCGGAGACAGACAATGGCAAAGAATGGGCCAGGAGTCGCTCTGAATAGGCCTCAAGACACTGAACGCTATAATGCGAAAGACTCCATTGTGAGACGGGCAGTTAAGTGCTCCTGTCTGGTCTCGAAAACGAAGTGGGCTACGCCCGGTGTCTTGCGCCCTTTCATCCCGGTTGTTCTCTCCGTCCCCGCTCATCACCTCGTCACCACCTCGTCAATTCGAGGAAGGTGGCGGTCGCAGATCATCCGTGGAGTTGCGGGCACTGCGGAACGCATTCTTTCGGGGGTAAAATGCGAGAGCAGAATAATAGCCGCGAATACTTTGAACAGAATTAATAATTACATATATTTATTCACACTGTAACAAAGTAGGGGAGACCGGGGCTAACTCGATACCGGTGCAAACTTGACACTTAGGATTTTGGTCAATTTAAATCTATCGTGGAAACTTGCCTTTCCTACGATAAATGCGTCTTTATGTGCCAGCTTTGTCAACGGAATTTGGTGACATTCTGAGTTATGGTGTAACTTCTAGTGTGACATAAGCGTTTTCGATAGTGAAAGATAATTTTTTTGATTTCTCGAAAATTTCTACTCTTTCATCGAGCTTTACTCTTTTGAATCTACAAGTAAGTGATTTTGATGAGAAATTCGATGCTCTGTACGAATTCGATAATCGTTTCTGCATATTTTCAAAATTTTTATGTTTTTGAAGTGACAAAAGTGAAAAACGACGTTCGGGGCAAAGTCGGTACTAATCTATTTCGATAAAGCGTTGTAAATAAGTCATTTGCTTTTGGCTTGCAGCAAAATGGTTCGTACATACAATAGAAAAAGACCAGCGATAGATAAGGAAATGATGAAAGAAGCTGTGAAGATCAAACATGCTGCAAAAAGAGGTGTCAAGATAAAAGCTGTGAAGATCAAACATGCTGCAGAAATATTCGGGGTGTCAAGATAAATTGTCGTTTATTATGGTTCATGACAAATTTGCGCGCACGGCCGATCGCTAGTTTACCTGCATTAATTGTTTTTCAGATATGAGTTCAGAAGAAGATAATTGAAAGTTTAACAATTTTTTTCTCATTATTTCCAATGATTGTTTTATTTTATTCCGAATTTTTGTACTTTCTAAATACACGATAAACAACGTATTTTCATTTTCAGACAATAAAAAAATAGTTTTAGATCAAATTGTATCGATCAAACGAAGTGTCGAGTTTGCCCCGGCATTTTTCAATTTGAAAATTTGTCTTTGCGTCACTTTTCCTCTCCTGAGGGCAAAACAAAGCGACGTACAGCAAAACTTCCTTAAACAATTTTGTACCTAAAGGAACACTTTAAATGTGTACCATTGAATTCGCTTGAAAATTTTAATTAGTTGTTGATAATTGCCTTTGAAAAAATCGTGTCGAGTTAGCCCCGGTCTCCCCTGTACAATTTTTTTTCTTAAAAGAGAGTTAACTGCAAGAAATTGTAATATATAAATAATATGTGTTATACATAATTAATTAATACTTAATATACGTATACATGTATGTTAATGTGAAATTCACTTTGTGATATTTCTTATTATTAATTTTTGTTGTGTTTGTATAAATATATTTAATGCAATTACACAAATTAAAGAAGTTCTCAGCATAAGCCAACAGCAAAATATACGTAAAGTTTCCAATAAGAATGCCCCGTATCGATGGAAACAGAATTGCTGTTTATGTTGCTAATGCATACATATCGAAAAATAAAATGGCCTCTTCCTCGTAATTTTTTCTATCGCAAATACGATATTTCTGCCAAACTCTGAAATAACAAGCGCGGCGCTCTTACAATGCGGTACAATAATATCTGAAGTTGAGAGTGCTAGTAGGCGAGTCGAAAAGGCGAGACCAGTTTCGAGATGGCTGGGAACAGATGGCCGATCAGATACCAAGGATTAAGAGAAGAGTAACACAACCCCCCGAGGTACGAGAGAAATGTGTATTAATTTTTCAAGTTTTTTAATTAGCGAATGTCTCCGTTCCGCCTTTCGGCCGGGACATTTATATTAGAACTGCCGTACTGCTCTCCTGCCTTTTCTTCTTTCTCTTTTCTCTATGTTGAAGCGTTGTTCCTCACCTCCAACAGCCGGTTACTTTCTGAGTTGCCAGCTTCCTCTCTCCTTCTCTCTCTCTCTCTCTTTCTCTCTCTTCTTTCATTCGTTCCGCTCTTGCTCATTTTCTCATTTACTCTCCCCGAGATTTGAAACGCACTGCCTTCCGCCAAGCAGGACGAGCTAATCTGTTATTCGTAATTACGAATTAAATAATTATTGTCCGTATGCCACGACGTATATACGTATTTGAATCGAATCGTGATTTACAATCTGCAATGTATAAAAGATGCGCGAGTTGCTCGCGTGAAATTTGCCGAAGCTTGAAAATGAACGTTTTTCTTAGTACCTATTGAACATTTAGATAGTCTTTGTTAATTATATTAATTACGTAAATAATTATACAAATTAAATAAACGGATTAATATGTATCATATTTTATGCGATACCATGAAATAATTACCAGTGTATATATGTAACAAAGATGATTCTAAAAATTTGATCTAAAAAGTTTTTCTAATAAAAAATAATCGCAATATGAAAAAATATACATATTAAAAAATTAGTCAAGTATTATACATTGTTTCGCTTAATGTCCTATGGCTTATATATTCATTAGAATAAGTTATTGTATAGTGCAATTGATTCACTGCGCGAAATATCGAAATTCTTGAAACCGATAGTGAGTTACGTCGCTAGAACAAAGTCTCTTGGGTGGTTCTGCCGAAGGGAGTTCACATTTAAACCGAATCGAGATTTCGTGGGGGTTTCCCGTAACTCCGCGAGGGAGTTGAGGGGGAAAGGCGGGGGGAGGTGGCGGGGGGGGGGGGGGGGGGGCGGATTGACTCGCCCGTATTTATTGCTCCGTACTTCTGATTTTCATTGGACTGATGCTGCCGCCCTGCTCGCCCCCCCCGGTATCCCCGAGCGTTCACCCCGGTATCGCGGAGGCGCACTCCCGCCAAACAATAGCTCCCATATAATTGCTTTTATAGCTCACTGAACGCTAAATATTCCATACTTTTCTTTCTGCTCCATGGTCCCGTCGTTCGTTCCCGATCATCAGCGAACCGATTGGGTAAATAGAGTCGCGAAGAGCCCGCTCGGGGGTGACTTGTTCCAAGACAGATCGAAAGCGTACTCGTCGACGGGCGTAAACTCGAAGCGATTTAAATTCCACCCAAGCGGTTTCCTCAGCGGTTTCTTTTTTTTCATATGCATCGAAAACAATTCAGCGTTCAGATAGAAATAAAATTGGCATTCAGCAGGTAACGTTAATCAGACGGAGAGAGGAAAAATTTAGCGAATTCTGTCAATCGCTAAACGAAAACTTTTCAATGAAGTATAGGCGGCGGATCGCGCGGCTCTATGTCGGCGTACCCGCCCGACCGACGTCAATTACGGATTCCTAACGTCCCGAAAAGCGACGGGCGAACCCCCGTAACGAGGCAGTTTGTCCAGCTGCTCGAAACCGCCCTCGGGAAAGAACTCCGACGTCCACGAAAAAGGAACGATCCGTCCCGGCGCGTTTCCCGCGCGCGCGGAACCTCATTCGCCGAGCTTACCGCCGACGACAAGAGCGATGACCAGGGTGAGAGATCCTCTCTCACCCTCGTCGAAGCCATTCGAACCGATCTCAGCATCCCCCTCTCCCCCCCCCCCCCATCCCCTCTCTCTTTTGGCGTGGTGCGATCCCGAGGTCTTTTTGTCATCCATGCTCGTAGATCTCGCCACCCCCGGAGGTTCCCCGTCACTTCGGTGACCATTCCGGGGGCTCTCCTCCGACCAACCTGCTGGAAGCCGCCCTTCCAGTCGTCGCCGCTACCTCCTGTCGATACACGACAAGCTAGGCTTAAACGCTGCCACTCCGGGGGTTGTAATTTTCGCAATCCCGACGAAATCAGGCGCTGCTTCTTTCGGCAACCCGGGAAATCGAACTTTATTGCTAAATACCATACGATCAGCAAATTCACACCCTCTCTTTGGCGTACACGAGCTTGTTTCTATATCGTAAGTGGCGATGACCGTAAGGGAACGCACTGTCACGTATACAACAAATTATAGATGCAGAAATAACCAACTGTATGGCGGCCTCTTCTAAGAATTTTTTAATAATTTTAAGAATATACATAGTATAGTGGTATAACATTAAATTATTTTATTACTATTCTCTAATTACTTTTTTGATAAATGTATATGCGGATGCTGCATATAAGAAAATCTAATAACTTGCATGTGATATACAGTTTTACAAATTACATATATAATTGAATATTATCATTTGTTTAATTAATTAGAAAACTTTTATTTCTTTCTAGATTATATTGCATTTAAATGTAATTTTTGTTTATTTTTTTATATAATTCCTTTCTTCAATATATTAAAATTAAAAAGAAACAATTTTTCTAAAATTTACATTTTCGCAAATTTTTCCTGAAACGTTGTTTAATATTGGTCACATCGTAACGTCGCGCTCGTCCGCTTTTAAGAACGCATTCTTCGGCGAAATTCATGAGTTCGCCATTGAAAAGACTAGAATTGAGCACTTACTTTTGAAAACGTGATTCCGCAATCACGATTCTTGAAACAGAAGGTGTGAGAGGCAACGGTTTAGTCTCTCTATCGGTGGCTTGATCCACACGGAACCACATGCCTTCCCTCTCCACTATAAGAGGTCCTACCCTTCCAGACATTCTAGCTCGCGCAGCAAACCAGGGTAATGGTTTCTCGATTAAGCCATGTTCACAATGGGATTAAAAACGACCGGTAGACCGCTGCTGACCATGCCATTCGTAGCTGGAGCTATCCCTTCTTTATAAGCGCGAAGCATTTGCCCGATCTATTCGCATTTTAACGCGCTACGAATTAGCAAACTTGTCTTGTTCGTTATTACACTTCTTAAAAAATAGTTTCTGTTATTATTATTTATTCTAATATCGTTATTTATTCTAATATTATTGGCGTATCCATTAATACAAACCGATAATTAATTTTACGATTATAAAATTTTTAAACGCTTATAGCTTACATCTGTTTTTTTTATTTTAAGGTATTTAGGTAAAACAATGCTTGGTTAACATATAATATTTTGTCCAAATCTGATTTTCCTGATTAAGGTATTCTGCGTATTCAGGAAAATATTTAATTGTAGAGTCGACTAAATTAATTTTGCTCGTACTAGTTTGGCGCATAATTAAATTTGAATTTAAATTCAAAAGTAGAAATGTTCTACATTACGAATTTCGAGAATCGTATATGTTATATCGAACGAATATAAAAATATCATTCTTTACATCAACTACCTACACTGCATATAGATAAAATAGGTCGTGCGAGCTCTCTATAAGAAAACCTCAAACATGGACGTGGGTCCTACTTAAGGACAGTCACGGATCAGAAATCTCGTCGCGCCTTTCTAATTAACGTCACCTTCGTCCCCAAAGTAAAGAGGGTTTCCATAAAGGGGTCGACCTTTAGCCTCAACACCAAAGCTCGAGCTCTTCTCGACCTGGCTATCGCTCACCCCTTTTTTTTAAAACCATTTCTTCGCCACCGGCGTCCCTGTGGCTGCCAGCAGACGGCGTCGGCGGGGGATGAAGATTAATTCGTTCCGTCTTAATCGTATCAAAGTTTGAGAGCCGAGTCAGGCTCGGCAGGCCCGAGCCGTGCTCAACGCGAAACGCCCTCCATCCCCCGCGTCACTCTTTGAAGCTGCACCACTTCATATCCAACGCCGGCCACCTTCCAGAAGTCGCGCACTCCCCCCTCCTCCCCCCTCTTCTTGCACTCCCCTACCACTCTGCAACTTTTTACTTTTAGCCTGACCCTACCGCTCGTCGTTTCTTCCCACCTTTGCGGCCTCTTTCTGTTTCTCCTCGGCGTCCCTTTCTTCCCCACTCACTTCGATGCATCTCCGCGCGCGAATCTCCCTTTCCTCCTCTCCTTGCCCGGATAATCATATTTAATAATGTCTCCAAGTATTTTTACCCCGCTGTCAAAGTTAAGGCGAGAAAAGTTGGCGCGAAAAATGGCGGAGATGGTGCACGAAGTTTCTGGTGGATTCGGCGTGTGCGAGGGATCGCACGGTGCGGCCGGGAAGTGATAACCCTTTTTATTTAGGGCGCAACTTCCCGTAGGCTTGAATAAATCCAATATTGTAGAAGGATCTCTAAAAATATCCGTCTCTGCTTCGGTCTCTGCGTTTGCTGCCTTGCGCGTTTCGTCTTTATAATGCAAGATAGATTAATCAGAAAAGACAATCTTATATCGTTTTTTGTTCAAATAATTGAAATAAGTACATATTGAACACTGTGCGAATTTATTTATATAATCAAAGAAATTTTTTTCCTTAGAATATGTGTGAAAATTAAAGGTAACGTACATACATTATTTAATGGAAATTGATTTTGACTCGAAAAATGCACGGAAATACCACACAAAAGAAAAGAAGGATAAAAAGAAAAGATAAAATTTGGTCTTGCTCTGGAAAGTGCTACGCTTTCATCATTCGATTATTGCACGATTCCACAATGCCTTAACCTCGCGATTTCGCGATACACGCGTGATTATTATTTTTCTCTTATTTTGTTGAACCTACGGGGTACACCGACGCGCAGCTGCAGCTTGTGTATAATGCGCGCTCGAATGCGAGCTACATACGATACGGTATATTTTTTTTCATACTGAGCAACCAACGGTGAATGGATATTCTCCGCCAAAAACGAATTAAATCCAACTCTTTGTGCGGCCTTTTTTTTAAATACAAAGTTCGCGTGTAAATAATACCGTGCTGCGCGGCACATATTGTATTCAATATTCTCTAGCGAGCGAAATGCACGCTCACCGACACACAAACGCGCTGTGTAGGAGATCTGCGCGAGGGACTGCATTTTTTACATTTACATTTATTAGCGGTGTATAAAGAGCATCAAATGGAATGGAATATTATACGTAATTATATATATTTCTGTATCGCAAAACTCTTCCGAGCGTTGCGCAGATGCAGTTAACATCAACTGAACATAATGAGAATAATTGTAATTTTGCATTACGCCAGACATTTGCATAAGGACGTAAACTGGTACAATAGTGAGATTATTATAGTAAAATTTTTAAATTTTGTGATACTAATCGAATGTGAATAATATTTAATGCAAACTTTTAATCGCGCAACATTTTATTTAACGAATAACAAATAAACCTTCGTTAATTTTAAATTAAACAGGATTTAACAGAATTTAATTTTTAATAAGTAATACAAAAATATAAATGCTTGGTTATACATATTAATATAAAAGTAGTTTATACAGCATCGACAATAAAAATGTTATTTTACACGTTATCATTTATTTTGTTGTATTTATAATTTTATTATTAATTTTTACGAAATAAATGACGGCGTGCACGAGATTAATATCCAATGAGTACAATTGTTCTTTAACTAATATTGAAATACAATAATTGGCTATTTTTTTTATTAATATTGATCTCTGTAAATCTTTTATTGCATAATTTATTGCAATGGTCATAGGTTTTCATTATAGGATAAATATGATAATTTAATGATTTAAAAAAAAAATGTGGTATATTAAGTATTATAGTATAAATATATTTAGCAAATAGCTATCAATATTAGAAATTGCAACAATTATTACTTTATCGAGCATACAAAACTATTTTAGACCATCTATTTACACCGATTGTTTCTTCATAATTTTTCTGATATATTAGTTCCTCGTATTTCTACATGTTCGTTGATGAGGTCGCAAGAGTGGAACACACGTCAATGTCTAGGCGGTAAATATTAAGCAGCGTGCAGCACAATGGGGTAGCAACGCAACAAAAGGCGCCGGCGCGCTCAGGTCCCGGCAGGGTTGCAGTCACGCGCAATTTTGAGGAGACCGGCGTGTATTTCGCGCTACCGTTTAATTTTTAAGCGTTTCTAATTAAAAGGCTAGTTAAACAAGGCGTGCGCGCAATTGCCCCCAGGGTGCGCGCGCTTTAAGCTCGCGCGCGCCGCTAAGCGAAGACGAAGGAGACGTTATGGATGAGGGTAAGATGAAAGGGAGAAGACGTCAAAAGCGGATTGGCATAAGACAGATGAAAGACGGAACAAAGTAGCAAATGCGACTATGAGGTAACCAGGCAGAAAAATGGACGAGAAAGTAAAAGGATAAATAGATTTTGTAGGTAATCTTTTCCGACAAGCGACAAACTAGAATAAAATATTCGCGAATTGACAAAAGTGACTTTATTTAAGCAAAATTATAGAGCTTGACCAGAATATAATTAAATGTTAACCTGAGTAAAAGGAGAATATAGACAATAACGAAAAACCTTAAAAATATCTCCGTATTTTGCACAATAAACCTGCAATAATAATAAAAATAACAAAGTGGTTATTCGATTCGCATCGAAAATATCGCACTCGAAGCGTGCTCTGGAGAAAATACCACGAAGAGGGACATTCATGAATGGTTGAGAGAAAGCGCACAAACGAACGAGCAGAAGAAGGGATATATGTTGCGGCTAGGACTGAGCACCATCGCTGCCCCCATCCCTCATGCCAGAACAGCCCTGAAAGCCAACGATGGAAACAAACATCGCGGAATTACGAGTAGGATATATTCGCGAAAAGCCAACGGATGAAGCATGCTGCGCGGGGGGGGGGGGGGGGGACGGGGGGGGGGGGGCGAGTGGGTGGCCGGGAAGGTGGGCATCATCGTGCCGCTATTACAGCGTGAACGCGAGTGTAAATACGCCCTGTGATGTATTCCGTAAGGCGTGGATTTCTCGACGCTTGTTGATCCTTGTTATGGCGGACATACTTGTACATCGGATGCATTAAACGTCGGTTTAAGGGAGGAGAGAAGAATAATCATAGACAGCGAAAGCAAAAGAGAGATCGAGAAAGATGAAGCAGCACAGCACAAGCTGACTTTTTAATGATGGAGATGTTGAGCTGTTGTTAAGTTTACGGTTTGCGTAAATACCTAGTTCTTATTATTTTTCGTAATCGTTTTCTATCTCTATGACAAGATGTAAGATTTTCTTAAATCACATCAAGATTTATTTTTTTGATATATTATATGGTTTGTCGACTTTTTATTTGTGATAGTTATGTGTAGGGGGGAGGAGGAGGGGCTACGATATTCTCTATCAAATTGTTTTTGAACTAAAAATTGCTTAAATTTTTTATTGTTTGATAAAATAAGTATATTATCCTAAATTTTGTAGTCAGTAAAATAGTGGGTAGTTAAATAATATTATATATTTTGGGTAATTTATTCGCGTTAATGATCAATGTTTGGAATTGAAAAAAAATCAAAAGGATAGGACTTTTCTGCAGAATTCAGCGGAAGATTCGCAGACTCAGGAGTAAGTGAATCGATATATAGAAGGATAAGCTCGGAGAAAGTTTCGCAGGATATTACGTTAATAAATAGCTTTGTTTGCCAAGCTACTTTCGCCGTAATAGAAGTTTCGCGGATCGTAGCCGAAACTCGCAAGTTTCCTCTTGAGCTGCGCGCAACATTTTTTGCGCGAACGCGAGTCTGTTCCTATATCCTTGCGCTCAAATATAATGTTTCGTAACGATTTATCAGGATCACCATGAAGAAAAATATTTTCTAGAAGTTTCTCGGATATCTTACTATCTATTTAGTCAGTATGACAAGAAAAGTTACTAATTTTCTGCTTAAAGATTTAGGGTGCAATATATTAGACGTTTCTAATATATTGCACCCCGAGAAGAATACTACGTCACAATTAAAAAATGCACAATTTCATATATTAATATAAAATGGTAACTACGCAATTACAGTTATATGATATTTTGTTATAATGAAACTTATACTGTTTCTTGAAGAGGTCTGCTGTGATTTACTTGTCAAATCACTTATGACACTATTCGTCCAGGAAACCGCAACACAACCGGTTTAAAAGAATAACTTTTACCACGTGCAGCGGATTTCGCATATAGACTTGTGACACTATTATAGCACGTAGGTAACATTTTAGACATACTTTTTATAAGCTTAACTCAAAATAAAAATTTTTTTAGTTGTGATAGTATTCTTTTTATGGTGCGATATACTTGTAATATAAACACCAAATTTTACATTTAATTGAAAATAATTATTCACGTTTAATTTGTGATTTGTATTAATTTCAAATTAAATTAGTTATATTTTACAAACATTACGATTGTTATATTTTGTAATAAATTTATTTATTATATAAATATTAATTAATAAATTTGTAGCTTTTATTATTAATAATTCAATATAACTTGATACAATCAATGTGACGCTACGGTGACGTGTCTGAGCTCTTCCTCTCTCTTTCTCTTTCTCGCTTTTGGAAAATTAGTGTTTCACACAGTGCAGTCCAATCCGAGTCATCCGTACCGACTCGCTTCGAAAATCGCGGCAATGCTCTCAGGTTAATTAAATGCGCAGGAAGGGAAGAAAGCTGTATATACGCCCAAAGGACAATTTCGGGGATCAGTGGAATGGATCGCCCTGTAAGGAGCATCGATGTGGCGAAAGGGGCGAGAGAGAATGACAGGCCTCACTGGCCCGAAGTAGTTAGCTTAGTGATTTTGGCGTTTATTGGCTAGCCGTGACGCCTGTGCAAGATTGGTACCGTTCGCCGCGAACCCTTGGGACAGCTTGAAGGTGTTTCGTATCTTCCTAGAGATTCCCTCATGGGTACCTTCAGTGCCACTCTCAACCCTTTCGAGAGAAGCGGAACTATAATTCCTTCAAGCTGGCCGCTCTTCTCTCTAAGACTACACGCAATGTAGTCGCCGTAATGTGTGCTCCAACTGCTTCCGTTGGATTATCGCCTTGACATTGAATGCTTCTTGAAGATAGTGCTTAATAACGTTATTATTTGATTTTATTTAGAACACTTTATTTAAGATATTATTAAAAGGAATTATGAAATAATTACATTTTTTTAAATATATTGATATCAATCTTGATATACAAATAATTTATTAATAGCTTGTATGTTTTTATATAAATTTATCTTCGTAGTTTATTTAGAATTAAATTTTAGATTGTGCAGTTACAATATCTCTTGTAAGTGCGACATTTATGCACATACACGAACATAACGTTCTATTGTAAAGTTTATTGTATTTCTGTAATTAGCATAAAGAAACATAAGGCTCAAGATTCAGTAGGACGCAGCATCTCAGAAGGATGGTATATGTTACCACCCCTTTCCGCACCAGGAATTTAACCGTCACGGCACTGCAGTATGTTACTAAATGATCCAACCCACGGCTATTATCCACCTCCAGCCGCCCCGTCGCGTCGCGTCGCGTCGTCTCTCCACACATCCACCTCGTCCCCCAATTTCCTATGCTCTGACGTTAGAATACGCAATTTAATACTCGACCAATTACATATACGAAATCTTGTTAGCACGGGTTATACCGCCGGGGATATACCGGATTGGGAATTGGGGGGGAAAGCGAGGAGCCTGACACCCGAGGCATTCTTCGAGGGTGTCTTAGAGAAGGCGGAAGAGCGCGCTGAGCGGGGAGCCCGGTCGTAGAAACAGGCAGGCATACAAACTTGCTCAATTACGATCCTCGATTACAACTATAAAATGCGATATTGTTCCAACCATGCCGCCCCCTGCGCTTTCATTCTCTAGGTATCCGCACTTTCAAACCAACATGGCTCTCTTCGGTCTGTGACGACGCCGCGTAAACTCGTGCGTTATAATTCAACGGCGCGGCGTGTCGTCACCGCAATGTATTGAGGATTTTATTTTACAGAAATAATTTAGAAATGTTCTAATATTTTATATTTTATATATAGGTACATTTTATTTGAATATAATTTTTTAAATATGATATTATTTATTTATTTTTAATATCTAGATATAATAAGTGTTATTTTTTCTATATTATACATGTAAAATTATTAAATACGATCACCAATCTCAAAATGATATATAAAGTGTACAAAAATTTATTACATGATGAGCGAGCTTTGGAGAGAAATAGCTGTGCTTTTCTCGAAACAATACACAAACCGGGCGTCGGAAACAATTTTCGACAGAAGCCCGTGGAAATACAAAATCGCCTATTAACGGACCGAGTGTTTCGGGAATCGTGATTGATGATCGTCCCGGGCGTTGATAGTTGTCCATTAATCGCAGCGAAACGAACGTCATAGGGGTAGGAGGGGGCCGGTATGGGAAACGGCGATCAATGGTGAAATCCTTATCAGACCGCATGGATTGATAGAGCCACTTATCGGTACGGTCCGTTTGTACTCTTGACCGCCACGACACAATGGTACCTGCCACGGTTCGATATCCACGGGAAATAACCCCTCCGAGTATTTCCTCTGAGCTGTTTATTTCGTTGATAATACAACTACCGCCCGCTTGAAATAACACAGATGTAACTATAGATACATATTTTATTAAGCACTGAAAATCACATTGGAAATAATAACTATATTATAACACACATAAAGTTATTACAAGCTTATTGATTATAATTTACAAATTAATTATTTAAACAAATGTATAATAAGGCTCTGAACAAAAAACAAATTAAGTAAATAATGAGCTATGAGAGCCAACGCAAGATCTAATATGCGAAAAAATTATATTTAACAATTCTTAGTCAATACATTAAAAAAATCATAGCCCATTATTTACTTAATTTGTTAATTATTTAAAGATATTTTTTATTAATACATGAAACATACTTTTAGGGCCAGTTTTTCAATAGTCGTTTAAACTGAAGTTTAGCTAAACTCACTCTTCATCTTTTTCTAATGTCTATTTCTATACCAATGTAGATTAATTTTAATCTCGGTTTAACCTGCTTTTTATCTTTTTCTATAGTTTTAAGAATTAGAAAAAGATGAAAGGGGCAAGTTAAATCGAGATTAAAGTTAATCTGCATTGGCAGAAATAGACCTAAAAGGGAGTTAAGCTAAGATTAAAGTTAAGCGACTATTGAAAAACTGGCCCTTAGTCATTCTATGTTTCGATTTGATAGTGATATAATTAATGTTGTTCAAAATTAACCAAGGCTTCTCTCTTGTTTCAGGTAACTATCCCGTTTGACATCCAAACAGTTTTTCACGCCACTGTGAGTAGATATAATACAATGCAAAAGATAAATATAAAACACAAACTAAAATATTTATAAATTATGATTTAGAGCAATTAAATTTTGAAACACATATTGGTACCTACATTATACAATTATTAAAAGACAATTGCTACAATTTCTTTTCTAAGAAGACGCAAAATACTATTATTACAGGAACTCACTCTATATGCCGGCTCTTTAGACTGAATATCTTAACAGTTATTACATGATCTTTTAATCGTGACGTAATCTACTTGAAGCGACTGTTTTATAAAAGATAAGTGATTCACACGCGTGTGCGAAGTTATAACGTGGCATTTTTAAAATTCAAACGCTTTTTAATGCGTGATATGAACTGGAGATTTGTAAAGTTCGTCCCTTGCCGTCATCTGATTCTTTGAAAAGCGCATAAACACGCCGCATGCAACGAACGGTGGTCATTCCGCCGAGTCGAGTATGATGCTAGACGAAAGCCGAGAAATAATTAACGATGTTCTCGAAGGGATAGTGGCGATCGCGTCGCCTTCAACGGCTACGCGCGGCGACCCTTCGCTTACCCCGAGGGACTTCGCGGAACAACGTCAGCTCCCCCAGCGAACTGTTCCGCCGGCCATTCAGTTCGCATTTCGCAATACAGAAACACAAACTAGGGTCAGCGACCAACCGGTTAATGGTTGATGACGAACAAGTATCTTGTCTTCCGTACGCGCGTAGAGATTCCTCTCTTGTTCGCGTGTTTGCACCGCTAGAAATGCACTGCGAGATTTATGTAGTTAACGAGTGACAATTTTAGGATGCGTGACATCATCACTATATGTATGAAAAAATGTCTCTTAATAATTTAATCCAATTGCTGCATAAGAACATTTTAAAATCGATCTCAAAAATTGCTCGAAAGAGAAAGAACTCGGTCGAAAGTGTAGGCAATGTGAAGATAAGTGAGCATCGGGGGCTTTATGTGTTTGCTCTGAGATTTTAATGTAATATTTATAAAACTATATAAGATTCATAAAACTTGAGTTGACTTTGCGAACAAGGTAGCAGTTACATTATAAGTTGTTGAACATATTGAATCTCGTCTAATGGGGTTGAAATTTCACCGTGATTCTGCGAGCCAATCGACGCCGGGCGGGCTTTAGATGGATGGGTACGCGGATGAGGGATGTGGACATCGACATCGCGCGAGCGGACAGGCCAGATGGATGGATCGAACGGGGGCCTTCTTCGCGTAAGGTCAATCCTTCGCGCGAAGGTGCAGAAAAGTTTATTCGCCGTCTTCCGCCCGCATATTCTCGCGCGCGCGTATACCTATCTCCGTCCGCGCGGCTTTATATACATTACATAATGATGTTTATCCCGTCGTACCGACGGGAACAATCGTCCCGAAAGTAAATATTTAACGTTATTTCGCGCAATGTTTCGAAGAGTGCGGAACGAGAAGCGCGGTGAGGGTGGGAGGAGGAGGAGGTGGAGGAGGAGGAGGAGGAGGAGGGGGATGAGGGGGGTGATGAAGAGAAGCGACCGAGAATTGGATCTGGAGCAGAAACGGGAGCGCGTGGAAGAAGCGAGGCGGCCGCGGCGCGGCGCGGCGCGGCGGAGGGTGGCGCCTTCGGGGGTGAGGAGAAAACGAGCGTTCCCTGCGAGCGTTTGTCTTTGAATTTTATTCGAGACGCTGATAATACGCGCTTCCGCCGGGAATTGCGCGATTCTTGTTTTATACGGGAAGGTAAACGCCGCTGCGCGCCATGCATCGAATTTCAATGCTCCCTCGGATTCGATGGTGAAGCGACGCGACGGTTCAGGCGGTTCAACGATTCTGGCGGTTGGAAAATTTGAATTCCCTTTTATAAAGGACCAAGTGTGTGTCGCGTTGGAAAATAAAAGTCGTTTAGGATACGTGGAGAATTTTATTCATCTCTGCGCGTGTTTTTTTTTTTTCTATCGTACCGTAACATATTTAAAATATTGTTAAATTAAATAAGTAATTTTTATGATAACATGTTTTGCATTGTATTTTCATATATTCATATTTATATTAATCTGTGCCAGGGCAACAATATATTTGATATTTTTTTGCTACCATTTAAAAATGTTTCGATTAGACACGAATGTAAAATATTGCGTTATATTACCGAGCCCACATTACGGGTTCAATGTTGAAAATGTGACGTCAGCGGAAATTGTGTTTCATTTCCCCCGTGTTATGTTTTGTGGATCGAGCTCGCGATTTCGGGTTCAGGGATCTCGCGCGCGTATCTACACATCCCGAGAAAAAAAAAGAGAAACGCAAAGTTTCGAGATCCCACAGCCGTGATATAGGCACGATGATGTATGGCCGACGATAAAGCCGAGACACATTGAAAGGCTACGATCGATTTCGCTTGGTTTCTCGGTCTGCCATTCTTCGAGATGTCGTTGCCGCGCGTTGCTTTCTCCCACCGTCTTAGAAATGAATTGCGGGATCTATCGATTCGCGCCTTAGACGCCCTGGATGGCGTAAAAGCCGTGGACATTCGACATCCGCGCGTTTATCGAATTTTATAGAGTAGGATGGGGGGAAAATTTGGGATCGTAGATCGGAACTGAAAGTTAAGTTTTAAGGCATTAAAGTGGCTTCGCACGCAACTGTTACGCATTCATGATGATAAAGAGACAAAAATAGCTGATAGAAATAGATTGAGTCTTATAAAAATCACGAACTCTTGATTGAACACAATTATCTAATAAATGATCCCTATAAGATACATTTATAATTTTAATTTATTCGCGCTCGATTGCCGGACGATACAAACTTTTTTCAGCAGGCGAAGGGAAGGGTAGAGGGACGGAAGTGAGTCGAGTTCGACTCTGGTAGGGAAGAAAGGAGAAATAGGCGGAGAACAGGCGGGAGAATCGAAACCGCTGACGTAGCACTGTCCAAGCCAAATGGCCAAAATGGTCAGCCACCGTCGGTAATGGCCCAATAGACGCTCCTTACATTGCCGCAAGATATTGTTTAGGCTCGCCGTTTTCCAACCCTCGCCACCTCGCTCGCGACCGATTTTCCGATTCGAAGACTATCCCTTGCGAACGCGTGGCCGTGGCTGGCTGTGCCACGCCATTTCCACGTTATGTTATCACTCGTAGAGGTATCGTTCGCGCGCGACCGTCAAGTCGATAAAAATTTTCCTTGTAGTAAGCATAGTTTTCTTTTACTGCGGCAGTCGTTCTACGCCAATTGCCCGAGGTGTGTCCTTTTCGTCGTTGTTCTTTCGAAGGAAAACTACTTGTATAAATAGCTCGTCATGTACTTACTTACATTTTATGTGTAATGTTCTCTTTTTTAACTGCTTTAAGGAAATGACGTATAAAGTGACGTGTATCTTATTTTATTGCAAATTTACGTATCTTGGATTTAGAAACTCGCAGGCGTGGATATGGAGTTAGGATTCATCAAATGAATGCTCTAATTAAAGAAGATAACGATAAAGAAAATAAGCAGTACATATTAACCCTTAATGGTCACACTGGGTCCAATAGACCCCAGCGTTTTCTCGACTTCGAAAACGACCCAGTAAACCAATGGAAATGGGCTATTTTTTTACATATGTTAAATTAATTTTTTGGAAATCAAACCTATACAGTCTTTTTAAGGAAGACTTAAAGTACAACAGGATATTTTTTTTTTTTTTTTAAAGGTCACCTACAATTTTTTATACACGTGCAAACACGCTGGGGTCTATTTCACCCCGTGTGACCATTACGGGATTTTCCGGAGGTGTGACCATTAAGGGTTAAAATCAAAGGATTTGTTAACAATGTTTGCTATTAGTTATAATATTAGAGTTATTAATATTATTAAAATTTAGATTTGCCGCAAACTGAATCCATTTAAAATAAGGCCATAATTCTTATCGTATATGACTACTGAGAAGTTGGGATGATGGATCGGCAGCATCGCTTGAAATATCGCTGGAATAAGAAATTTTATTTCGACAGTGATTTGTCCGTCTGGCTGAAAGGTTCCAGGGCCCTTGAGTACTCCTTGTTGGCCATTATAACTTTCTGGCGTCAGGTAGTAATTAAGTCTGCAATAAGGACGAGTGGCCTGCCACCCATTAAGACAACGACGGATCGACACTTTGTGCGGCGGGCGCGAAAAAAGGTCGTCCCGTCAAATGAACCGAAAGGAGATCCGATGAAAGAAATTGTCAAAGTAAGAGAAGAAATAGAGAGTGGGAGTGTGCGATAGATGTCGGTAGAGAGAATTCCGATACTTCGCGCGATCATTTTGTCGTAATTGCTAGTAGCAATTATGTATTTTTCACATAGTGAGCTTTCTTCAACTGCTTTATTTTAGTCGGCTATGGAACCTTTTTATACATTGTAAAGCAAATACTATTTTGTGAAGAATCATGTTTTAATCGTTTACAGCGAAGAAAATTGGATCTTGTATCTATTTTACTTAAATTTATAAATATTTATATGTTTATTACGTAAAATTTTGCATTATTAAAATCGCTTAAAAATAAATGCGGTTTATATAGGTCGATTGTAATATATGATATAATGTAAGATAAAAAATTGTTCTTGGGCATTATCCTATCTAGGACAGTCAAGCGTCGCCACGTTCTTTTATTTATAATCTGCGGAGGACGAAGTCTTATCTTTGCGAATTTTTATTGCCACTGGTGTCACTCTCACAAAAGTTCCAAAAACTGCTACTTTTCTCAAACTTATTCGAAGCAGTCAGCCAGAAATACACAGAAAAGTTTACGGAATTCGCTTTAATTCGTTTTAATTATCTCGTAGCGAACGTTGAGTGACATTGCAAAGATAAAGATCCATAACGTCACTTTTAAAATATCTTATATTGCTGAAAGTTATATACGAAGTACTAATTAAACTCTGAAACAATCGGCAATAGGACGGATCGCCTCACAATATCTCATATCCCTTCGTGATATTTTCCGAGGAGTCTCAAAATCTCTCAGGTATACTTTTCTAAATATGTGCCTCGCATAGATCTCGCAAAAACTCCGTCGTTTACTGGCGGTCTCTCATTGATCACCTCCGAGTCCGACGTGCGGCGGGGGCGGCAGACAAGGACGCGCCGCGTGAGTTACCGCCGAATACGATATGCTCTCCCGATGCAGATGCAGATACCCCAGACGATGTAACGACCGGTAGGGATGAGACTGCAGTTAGGCACGGCCAGTGTCTCCGGGGTACCATGGTATCCGGAATGGTGAAGTTCGCCCCCGGTAGATTCCCTGTGTGACCCGTCGTCCGTCCTCTTCCCCTATCCTTCTCTCCCCCTTCTCCCTTCCCCCCCCTCCCTCCCCTCGTGCCGCTCCCGTCCCGCCGCCCGCGCCGTCTCCATCGCTCTCTTTCGCTACAATACCGCGTTCTCCGGAAATTCCATAGAAGTCGAATCTCGCGCCCACCCATCCCGCCCACATAATTCCAGCAGGCGAGAGCTGTTCGGTTAATATCTCCCGCTTGCTGACACCGTCAAATAAAACATCCCCGGGTCGTCTTCGGGTTGGCGCGCGGGGCTGAGGGCTGGGTTCGAGGAAGGTGTAACCTCTACGGTATAGAGAGACTCGAGACGCCGCGAGAGGAAATCTCGGTTCTTTATGTACGTTATATACGTATAGATACACCACGCATCATCCGGCTGATGCGGCACTTTTTTTCTGCGCGGCGCTCAGAATAAATGTGAGGAACTTGCAGGCATTTCGTTTCGGGGAAATGTCGCGGGGGAATGGGACAGAGAGAGTTGGCGTTGGCGATTCGCGCCAGAGGATTATGCCCGCGCTGCCGCGGGAATGGTGCGTTTGGGGTTTGTAAGGTGCTTCGCGCGAAAGAGAGGCGATACGATTCTCTAGATGGATGGTTGCGCGGCTTTCCTCGTAGCGCTTCAATCTTGCGATCTGTTCTCAACGATCGGAATGTAAGATTGCCTAAAATAAATAAGAAGCTCGCACAGAAGCTGTTAAAGTTGACTTTCTATAATTTAATTTGAATTTTGGATTTTCTGCAAATTCTTAATGTCTCATTAATCAAGTTGCAATTTTAAATAACAATAATGATCTTGCAGCGTATACTCGTTGGTCCGAAGAAAGCAGTGCATAGCTGAAGACTATCATTTTGAGCATTTGCGTTAAAGAGAATCAGAGAGTCTCGGCAAAAAGAGAGAGAGAGAGAGAGAGAAAGGCGTTCGGAGTAGTACAGAGTGGCAGAGAAATAGGTATTCGGAATGCGCGGAAAGGGGGGGGGAGGAAGGGCGACAGAAAGCTCCGGGAAAGGGGGTGGGATATTCGCGCATATCCGATGCCGGGAGGGGGCAAAAGGGTGCGAGGGGGGTAGGGAGATAAGGCTAACACAGCGAGAGAATGAGAATGAAGGGAGAGACGTTTCCACTATTGATCATCGAGGCTCAGAGTGTAATGCTAATCATGCCCCCTCGCTCGTACCCATTCCCCAACGCTCGCAGCCGCACCTACCCCCGGCAACTCTACCACCCCCCTCTCTCCTCCCCGGTTGATTCTCTTACCCGTCTCTTACCCTGCCGCCGCCAACGTCCCTTCTGTGACACAGAGCCGGCAAGATATCGACTCTGACACCCATGCGACCTATAAGCAACCGGGCTTCACCCCCGTCATCTCTATATCTCGAGTCGAAGATTCCCATAGATTTGAAAACTGCATTTATTTTAGGAATATGCATAGTGCGGGTTTTGCTAATTGATCAGGCACTATTAATCGGCTATATTTATTAAATATGCTATCGAATTCACTCTGCTATCACATTGAAAGATATAAGTATTTAAATTTTTCTAAAATTTCTACCCCCGTATTAAAATCTCAATAATTATTAAAAATATGAAACATCCGTTAAATGATAAATAAAATAGCAAATGTATTTTTTATTTTTATTTTATATTACGGGAACGTAAATATTATTGAAATGATATTTCCAAAGGGACACATTACTGTTTTTTTAATTAAAAAACTTAGTAAATAAATTAACTTAAATATAACAAATAAATATTGATTTATTCTTAATTTCTTATTTCATTGTGAGAAACAAATATTAACATCGATGGTAGACGGCAATAGGGAGGATATTAAATTGAATTAAATAAATTGAGAATCGCCAACGATTTTTAATCGCGTATAGAACGGGAGAGCACTCGTTGAAACACGAGAGGCGCAGTGCTGATACAATTAATTCCCGAAGCTCTTAAATTCCACGCCGTTCACCGTAGATGCATATCGGTGTGCGATCGCAACGTTCGTCGTACCGGTAACGTCAACATTTGCCACCGGTCGAAGGACCAGCGGCGCGATTAATAATTTCGACCGGGCATCCGCCGCCGCGCGCTGTCTCCGACCGCGGCGCAACAATATTTGCCGCTCTTGCAGCAACATTTTTTTCCGTGTGCCCGCTTTTATTTTTATCGGCAGTCGTCAGATCCTGCCTTCATAATGGAACGAGCCGTAGAGCACACGTCTCCGCCCACCTCCGTTCCAGCCCTTTACTCTCCCTCCCGTCGCGTCCGTGCATTCGCGTCCAGGCGGGATCAAATTATCCATTTGAATATATATTGTTTGAACGGAGCATCGAGAAACTATTTTGGTCTGCGTGATCCAGAAATGGAAGACGATGGGTTGACACAGACCATTATGAGAACGGTACTGCAGATTATACAGCTACAATTTACTTTTTTAAATTGCGTTAGGCGGTTCTGTATATAAGTTACAGCAAGATATATGACAACATACGCAGAATCGTGTAAAGTTGCATATAGAAGAGTGGCTCTCGAGCGTATCTATGATTAGATTATCGAAACATGCGCATTAAACGCAAATGAAATATTTATCTCATTTTATCGCGATGCCAAGTTATTACAGAAATATCTAATGTAAGACCAAAACACAAAAGCCAGTCTGAGCGCTCATGCGGATGAACCACTCGAGTCTCAACCTCAGTCTCAACTAATGAATACGCATGATATTAATCCTGCAAATAATAAGAAGTCATGTTGGAAGAGAGATTGGAGGCAATATAATAATTACATCAGCATATCGGTAAATAGGAGTCAGCAACCCTCGCCCGGTTAGCTTCAGTGGTTCGTAGCCGAACCACATAGTAAACTGTAAACATGCAGAACATGCAACGCTGCAGAATTCTCGACGCAATCACTTCCTTCGAGTTAGTGATAATAAAAAATAAAAGACACAGAACTTAAATCCGTTTTACCGATGGTAGAAATTTAAATTTAAATTTGAAATTCATATAGACATTATATATATTAAAGATATGAAGCGTAGTCTAACAAGGTTCTATAACTATAAGATCAATTGCTTTTCTTATCGATAGCCGGCCCACTATCTTCCGAATTTAATATCAGGCGACTCACTTAAATAAAAACAATCGTGCCACGATACCTCGCGAATGACACGCACGCTGGCTACGCGATATCTCGAAGGGTAACGCGATGGAGAGGGGCGCCGGTAAAGCCCCTAATTTCTCAGGGTAAAAGTTGCCAGCCGTAAGCATCTCCGCGAGGGGTGACGGGGTTGAGCCGGAGCCGTATCAGGGTGAATGGAGAAAGACGCGCGGTAGTCAATCGACATGCGAAGAGAGGGAAGAGGGAGTTTATATTGGGAAAAAAAAGGCGAGACTCGGGCAGCAACAGCAGCACCAGCCAGAGAGTGAAACGTTTAAACTTTTTATGAGTTGCTGCGTCGTCGCTCGAGCGAAGAAATTTCAATTTTGCCGCCCACCCTCGCTCGTGCTACTCCGCGCGCCGCGGAGGAGCAGCCTTTCGACGCGGATCCCTTTTTCCTTTAACCCCCTCTTCCCCCCCCCCCCCCCCCCCACAAGCGGTACCGTCACTTGCTGAGAATTTTGGCACATCCGGCTGCGATATCCGCTTGGCTAATTTGCCTCGACACCACCTCTCTTCGATTCGCGACATTCTCCGGTCCCTCATTGACTGGCGTATTTGTTTAATGAGGTTCCGAGCTCCAGTCGAAGCATGGAGCACTTTATAAATTTTTCCAAATAAGAAGGACAGTCTGTATAATTGAGTGGTGATAACAAAATTAGAAGAGGAGAACCTATAGAAATTTTTAATTATTTTATTCTCTTTTTTTCTCATGCATGTTTATAGAAAAGATATTTTTATATTTTTACGTTAACAAATATTTTTTAATCCTTCCCGGGGAAAAAGTTATCTTTTTTATACATTATAATGATATATGTGCGCTTTATATCTTTAGAATCGCTTTCTGGAGATTTGTATAAGGTTTTAATTATAGATTATCGCATATCAAACATTAAATATTTCAAACAGATATTTTATACTAGTCAGAGTTTGGCTATTCTTACACACGCATGATTTTACCATACATATTAAATTGCATAAATTATATTCCAGAATGAATATCTGTATCTGAAATTATCGCATTCGATTGACCTTATCGATCTACCTTTAGTGAATATGTTACAGTCATTTTTAAGATCACAAAATATAACTTGACGTATCTTATTAAATATTGCTCGTTATATATTTCGTGATTTAACTGTTAAAAACTTCTAATTTCCCTAGAATAATATAATATAACTATGTTTCGTTATGCATATGACGCAAAAATATTCCGTTTATCATTACTTCGTCGCGTTATACACTCGAACTCCACAAACTATATAGTGAACCAGCCGATGGCAACGCAAGGCAGTCTCGTAGTTCCCGTCGCCTCATCCTCTCTGCCAGGTCATAAAAGTCTTGATGAAGACGTCAATGAATATTTATCCTTTCGTTCCGTCGAGGCTCCATCTTGCCTCAACCCCGCCGGTGCACGGTGGTCTGGCGATGTTCCTTTCTTTTAAGACGAGACATTAAGCGAGGTCGATTGGCGAAGTTTCATCAGTATTTAATCCGACGTCCTGATGCCGCGTGAGTCCAAGATAATCACGTGCCTTTAGAAACAGGAACGACGAGATATCTATATTAAAAATTATTTTATAATAAATAAAATATTTTTTATATTATTTTGTATTATGAGAACTTATCACAAGCTAAATAATTGGTAACTGTAGAAAGTTGCATTGATGCTGTGATGCATTGAAATTCTAAATCCACAAATGAATAAAGTTGGTATGTAATGCATATGTCTCATCACATTATAATCGAACTAGCAATTAAAATAGAAGAATTAATATACTTATTTATCCGCGATTTTTTGCTACCGAGGAAAAAAAATGTGAATATTAAACAATATACACGACGTCTTAAATAACCTCTATTGAGCTTTGATACACGAATTGGAGGTACGATGGTGCACAAGAAGGGAAGAGAAGAGGAGTGGAGTGGCTGTTCGGAGGATGTGGCGAGGATGACCACCACGAGGCAGGCGTCGAGACGCTCTACGACCTACGACGTGTTGAACGAGAAAAAGACGGAAGCGCCGAAAGGCAGCGGCCCAGACAAACGCGGAAAGGCAATGTCAGCATTGCGCAGATCCTCTCGCCGCCACCGCCTACTGCATCCCCCCGTTTTAATATGTTGACGCTCCGTTGGATTGCGGCGGGGGGGTGGGGGGGGGGGGGAGGGGGAGAGGGAGAAGACGGGGGACAGAATGGCGAAAAAAAAAGGCCAGGAGGAAGAGAAGTGAAAAGGCAAAAAGAAAAATATCTCTCGGACAGGCACGCCGGTAAAGGGGGCGGTCGCGCGAGGTGTGGAGGCTGCAGTCAGGGGGTGGTGGCGGGTGCCCGCGGGGTTGGGCATCCCGGGGACGGCACAAACAGCAGCACCAGGCGAAAAGAAAGTTTGCCGTGTAACAACAAAAGACGTTTGTTATTGGCGCAGCATTTGAATTGTCTCTGTGTCGGCGGGCCTCCTTATTGGCCGAGCGTCGGCGACGCGACTCCTGCGCTGGTGGGGGGGTTGCAAAGGGTGGTAGCCACCCCCCACGGCTTGCCACCCACCCCCCACCGGCCCCACTTCTTGCCCCCTCCATCGGCGCCCCTACTTTGTCCTCGAGAGAGAGAGAGAGAGAGAACGGCTATACACGCGGCTAAGTGTACCGGCTATCTGGACTACGAAGCTACCCCCATACCGTCCCTACCCGTCTCGATCGTCCTCCCCGGATAGCGGCTGGGGCCCTGGGATGACCCTTTCCGAGTGCCTACCTTACGTACGCGGACCAACCTCGTATCTGCTCGTAACGACGGAGGAGAAATGCCTCGCAGAATGCAGGCGTGACTCTTATTTAATTTTGCTGCTTGAGCTACCAGCATCCTGCGAGTAGCGTTTGGAATTATGCTGGGGAATGCAGGAACGGTTTAGGGGGGAGGAAGGCTTTAATATCGCTGATAATTAACGAATGGCTGTAGTATAGCTATGTCTTTTATAGGAATTTTAATTGGCATAATTTCGTTAAAAGTGTAATATTAATTGGATAAGCATAATTTTACATAATAGAAAGATAAAAAGACAGAGTAAGAGAAAAAGAGAGTTGTGTATACAATTATTTCACATGAATAACGTACTTTCTTATCGAAAAATACAGTGTCAGAGGGTATGGAGAATTACGTTTCTATTTATTTGTCTAATCAAATTATTATTATCACATTACGAAAGACCTTTAATTCAAACATTAATGATTACACGCCAAGAAATGGACGCAAATAACAGATTACAAAATGTATTCGCGTATGCTATAGCCTAGACAGTGCAATGGGAACTCAACAGGGCGCAGACATCCTTCTCGTATCGATTCTTTGCTTCTCTCATATCCGACTTCGATCACCGGCGCGGCATTATCTAGCTGCGCGATTCATGCGCACAATCTTACCCGACACAGTTTTATATTCGTACCTATCGCGCGCTACGACGCGCGACGTATATCAATGGATCGGTTCCGGATTGTTTTAGTAGACCTGTGCTGATACCTACCTAGATTATTGTTAGCAACATCTGCTCCTAACGATTATTCTTGGAATTATACTGCAAATTTATGACGCCGGTCGAAGCCCCGTTTTATGAGACGCTTTCGTATCGAAAACTTCGATCTCTCCGTGTAACTTATGACCCCTCGCTCGGCTTAACTTATAGCAATCGCTCGGCCATACCTGGCTATTAATTAACGTAACGTAACGTTTTGCGATGTTCTTCCTGTTTTTTTAACTGACCGTTTCTTTGATACAGTCGATTTGATTTTGCTCGCAACATTCGTTAGAATAATATAACTTAATCACCGCACGCAGCAATGTATCGCGTATATGTATTACAATAATCGAATGTAACAATGTAGTGCTACGCATTTCACGTGAAATAATAAGCACAAAGGAAAATTAAGAAACAAATTTTGATATTGCGTAAATATTAAGTCAATCTAGTAAATAAATCTTGATTATTTCTTGGTCTCAATTAGCGCCAGTAGGTACTTGCAGTGTCCAATCAATTCAACATTACGTAAAAATATTAATTAAAAATAATATTTGAGTAGAAAAATATAGATTGAGTCATAATTATTTGCCGTGCGCTTATTTGACTTGTATGTAACGATTAAATAGTGCGTTCATGTTTGATGATTCACCTTTTGAACTCTTGACCGAGCGAACGGAATTTGGCTGGTTCAAATGGCATAATCTGTTCGTGGTATCTGTATTAAGAGCCAATGAATGACATAAATCAGTATTTGTTGCCTATGGACAATGAGTAATCATTGACAGATAATATCAGACGTGTCCACTTGATATAATCGAATTAAATTCGAATTTGGTTACGTTATCATGGGGCACTACTACTATGATTTTAATCGATGAAAATTGTAATTTTAGATACCACATTTGATCTCACTGTTAAGGGTTTATATTCGCTGATTAGACATGCTGCGATATTAATTATAGCGTCACGCAGGTCGATAGTAGAAATAAATTTCGCGGTAAATGCGAGAAGTTTGATAAAAATTTGCATAAAAGTAAATTGCGGTTGATTGAAAAGCAGCGGTAAATGCCATCTTGTTTATGCATGTGAGATGCAATTTGCAATACGTGAAAAACACAAATTAAAAGAGAGCATATCGCGTGTGATCAAGTTATACAAGAAAATGGAAATTTAAATGCAATGGATTACACTTAATACGTCTCTGATATTGTACATTATCTTCCAACTATTGATTCTTTGATTGTTGTGCTTAGTTAATTTTTATTTAACAAAAATAAGGCAGTAAGAGGCAATAATAAATAATTTTGAATTATGATAGGTTTGTGAAAAATGAAAGCTTTTTCTTGCTTTAGGACTGCACACATATTAAATTTTATTTTTTATTTGTCTAATTCCAAATTATATTTAACCGAACTGTAATATATAGATTAACTTGAAAGATATTTACCGAAAACTAACAATTTATTTTTTAACAAATAGATATTTATATTATATTAATAAAAATAGCATTATATCATTTTTTTACTATGTGAAAATTGATTCCATATATGCTGGAGATTATTGAGTTAAGATGAAGTGCATGGTGTCTAAAGTGCTGTACATATAAAAACGTTAGCAGATACATGCTGGAAATGTTACTGTTGATTGTCCGATCATTTTATAACGTGAAGTCCCTCTCTGATATATTTATTATATTGAAAAATAATCTTCAAGTTACGCTCCAATGTCTTGAAAGAAAATTTCTTTCAAGGAAATTCTGTACAAACTTTTTTGAAACAGCTGAATCGTTACATGCACAACAGTAAACGTGCAATAAATAGACTTGTATATAAGAGTACTTATCTTCAGTGTCTAAATACATTTCTCAAATATCATTATCTCGATGATCAAAGAAAGTAGCTAATATCCTAAGAAAAGTATCGTGATAGGAATGATCGGATCTGTCCGATTATAAGCGACACGGCATGTACAGGAGTTCTTATACATTTTCGAATGCAAAGTCTAACATAATTCTTCGTCGGATACGGATAGTGCCGTCAGTAGGTAGTCGAACGATGGAGTATACGCGTGCACGACCGTCCGTTCCATCCTCTCCGTCGGCGCTCGCCCACCTGCATCGCTGGGAGAATGCGTCTAGAGCCACCCCAGGCTGCCGGCCCTCGCATCCCTCTCGAGAGAGGCGTGCGCCGCCTCCGACCCCCCACTACGACATCCGCCCCTATATCGTATCCCTCTCGCGCCCTCTCCCCCTGTTACTGCCGCCGTCGCATAAAAGCGTTGGATGCGGGGTGAGATGCCCCTAAAAGCTTGCACCACGCGCGAGGTGGCGAGGTGGCGAGAGAGAGAGAGAGAGAGAAAGACAAGCCGGGAAGCGTGGAAAAAGACAAGGTGGGAGAGGGAGAGAGAGACGCAGCGACAAAACGATGAGAAAGCAGCATCGAGACAACTAACGGGCGCACGAAGCAACCGCGAGCGCTGGAGAACGCTGGGGAAGAGGGAAAGAGAAAGAAGAGCTTACAACTTGCCTCTCTTGGGTACCTCTGGAGGGGAGAAAGTCCCCCCCGCGCGTCCCCTATAGCCGCCCCTACTTTCCTTACCTCCCTACCTTCTATTGCCCCGACGCCGGCACCCCCTCTCTCGGTTTCTCTCGCTTACGCTCTTTCTCTAGCTCCCCGTGTGTATGGTTAAATATTGCATTATTGTTTTAACGGCAGGGAGGAAAACAGCGCAGCCGGTCGTGCCCGCCCGCAGAGTTGCGCGCATCCGTGCCGCGTGTACACTCCTGTCGCGTCCTCGGCCGACGGCTTGCCTCGTCGCGAGGTATCGCATCGTATCGCGTCGCATCGCATCGCGTCGCGTGCAAGCAAGTCATCTCTTCGTTATCCTCATCTTCGTTGTCGATGAACGCGCGTCGAAACCGGTAGTCGGTTCACCCCCCCCCCCCCCCCCCGTCTATCCCCTTTCGTCCTACGTCTATCCGTCGAGGCATTTCTTCATTCTTGTACACAGCAACGTCCAATGATCCGGTCAGCATTCCGCGACACGCTTCGCGTGTCTTTCTCCTCCTCCCTCCGCTTTGCATCCCCGCCACCGCCCGTGACGCGGCGACCACCCCTATACCGCCGAGAATGACTACGGTGCCACGTCGCGACCCAGTTGTGTTTCGCGTGCTTTCGCGTGTCCGCTGTTTAGCGGACGAGCCTCCGCTCGGAACGGGTTGCAGCGGCAGTGGCAACAGCAGCAGCAGCAGCAGCAACGGTAGCGGGAGCAGCAGCAGCAGCATCAGCAGCCGCTAGAGATTCGCGCGCACCCTCCCTCCACCCCCGCAACGTACAAATCCACCCAACCCGCGGCCACAACCACCGCCTTATCCCGCGCTTTCTCCGCCAGCCAGCCGACGTAGCTGCGCAAGGCCATTCTCGGGGGTGCCACCCCCCGGGTTCCTTCCCCTCCCGCTCCCCCCACCCCTCTCCTTTTGTACACCAATCCCTTCCCTCCCTCTTTTTCCTGTGTGTATGCACCTTCTCTCTCTTTCTCCCTCTCTCTCTCTCTCTCTCTCTCTCGCTCTCTCTCCCTTTTTCTCTTTGTCACCGTACACCCCGCGTTTACCACCCCTACACACCCCTATACCCGGCATCTCAACAACAAGTACTCGCTACCCGGTAGCATCCGACACAACACAGCAAGTCGCCCTACCACCGCCTTCGAGGCCACCCTCGGAGGCCTGCCTGGGGTGCCTCGCAGCGTCGTGGCAAACACGGTATCGCCTACTGAGCGTGGATGTCTCGAGACAACCGGCAGATATACCGCGGAACACTGCCAGCGCCTTCTGACACCTTTGGGGTATGTTTCTCCCTCTCTTTCTCTCTCTTTCTCTCTCTCTCTCTCACTCTCTCTCTCGCTCTCTTCCCTCCTTGTGAGCATACACGGACACATTGGGCACACGTGTGTCCGTGTGTTCGGACTGTCTCTCTCGCTCTCTCTTTCCCTCGCACACTCGCGCTTGCTCTCTCGGTCGCCTCCAGTATGTCCATCTCTTTCCTTCGCTCAAGTTCGTTTTGAGGCGACCTGTCGATCTGCTCCTCTCTGTCTAACGGTTCACCAAGATCGCGGCAACGATTGTCCTCCTCGAGCGTGTTGTGTGGTTGTGAACACGCGAGAAAGGGGAAAGAGAGATAGAGAAAGCGAACGGCAATGAACTTTTCTGACAGTGAATGGAGTGGATTCGAGCGATACTTTTTATGTATCAATGTCGCGCGTGAATCCCAAGATCCATGGGGATGACACATGGCGTGAAAATACGGGATCGGTGGTCGAGCTATCAGTGATTGATCGTCAGTGCGTACGTTCGCGGATGTGCGGATACACCTGCCTTGGCAGTCTCGTCGCTGACGCAACAGGATGCAATAATTGTCAAGTGCAGCACAAGTGTAATAGTGATTTAGGAGTTCTTAAAAGATGTGGTAGCTGACAGTGTAACGATGTGCATTTATCGAAAGAAAGACATTCTTTCTTTTAAATTATAACGTCAAGAATAATGTTATGCGCAAGATGCTAATAATAATGATAATGACAATATTTAAATATAAACATATCATAAATAAATTTTATTGCAAAATGGCATAATTATACAATGAAAAATTATCAGTTTCGTGCGTTGTGAAGCTGTTGACGAGTAAGACTTGCATAACTATCTGACGGAATCTGACCAATCAATTTTCACAATTGAATAAAAATTGCGTAAAATGCATATCGTGTCGAAGTGAAATATTTATCACCGATACATTGGGATTTATTCGTTCGAGGTATTTTTATACGAAGTATAAGCTGCAAATTGGAGTTACGTGGTAAACTAAAAATCAAGATATCGCGATTAAACGTCGTAATAAATGTAATAAAGTGAAGCCGAACGTTGGAATGATATCAGTCCAACGCGCAACCACGTCGGCTTAAGGTCGTGAGTGCTATCAGGACGTCGTGTCAGTTTGTAGCAACAGCGACCGAGGCAATCAAACAGGTGTGTAAGCGTAAACTCGCCGAAATGTAGCGATCGATACGATGGCTACTTACAACTTGGAAATTCTTGACAAGCGTTTAAAACAAGCGGCTTAATTTTCACGATGGCGACACGATAAAGTAAAGTAAGCAACCGATAATGCGTCCCGCGCACTCTGCGAACTTTAAACACGACGTGACTTAACGAGCAATATTTGTGATCGCAACCACCCTCTGCGACGTATTTACGTCGCCTTTACTGTAACGTCTTAGGATGTTACTATTCTTGAAATACGGAAAATATACGCCAAATTTAACTGTAAGGATATATCTTAAATGTTATATACTCGGTAATGTGCAATGGAAGAAGTATTTTATTATTTAGTTTTCTTTTTTTTCTTGACTTCGGGCAAATATTATGCTAATATTCTGATGTGTTTATTTTTAGAAATTAATTTGTCTTTTATCTTAACATAACTACTTTGTAACGACATCATTAAGATAGGCGCGTTCTTATCCTTATCTGGCAAAGTTAGGCGATCAGACGTCATTTTCTAATAATTGTCGCAAGGTACGAGTTACAGCTGATGCCGAATTTGGCATTAATATGACAAATTACATCTTTGTTCCCCTGTGCAAGCCGTGTGGATTCGTTATTATTTCATAAAAAGCGCCGTCAATTATGTCAGCAACCCGATGCCATTATTTCCAGCGCGAAAAATTAATTTCCTCTAAGTGCATCCATTTAATCGACGAAAGTATTGTTCCGCTTTATCTTGTTTCACGTTCACGAAGCCGCGTGTACACGTTGACAAAGGGGGAACGCAGTGTTTACGCTTTATCGTCGGCCAAGCTGTTTTCTTTATCGATCGCGATTGTTATCAGGTCATCTTGCAAGCCATCGCCTGCAATTGCATCTACTGAAACGCTGAATGCGCCTATTCCATATAAAAGTTTCTCAAGTCGGTAAGAAACATCGCGTACAAAGAGGTTTTTAAATTACGTACATTTTCTATCAACGTCGCGGTCGCACCGAAATCAGGTGGCAAGGAAATCGACCACCAAATCGGTTATTCCTAATGAATTGGAGTTACGTGGTAAACTAAAAATCAAGATATCGCGATTAAACGTCGTAATAAATGTAATAAAGTGAAGCCGAACGTTGGAATGATATCAGTCCAACGCGAGAAAGGGGAAAAAGAGATAGAGAGAGCGAACGGCAATGAACTTTTCTGACAGTGAATGGAGTGGATTCGAGCGATACTTTTTATGTATCAATGTCGCGCGTGAATCCCAAGATCCATGGGGATGACACATGGCGTGAAAATACGGGATCGGTGGTCGAGCTGTCAGCGAGCACTGGACTAGGCTCAGAGCTCAGGAAGGCAGTGATCAGTTGGTGTACGGCGCTCTGATAGGTAAACAGAAGGGTCGCAACATAGAGATTATGAACTCTTTTGAGCTGCTGTTTACCTGTATCGGCGACGATGTCATAATTGATAGGGATTATTATAACACGAAGGAGGAGCATTTGAACCGGACGGCGATAGATATGCCTGCCACCGATGTAATTTTAAAACAAGAACCATGAAAATTATGAGATATCATCATACTTTGAACACAATATCATTGAAATTATAAAAATGTTGAAGTATAAGTCAAATGTGATATTTTTCTCGCGATTATATGATTATTTTATTTTTTGTGCCGCTTTTAACATTAACTATTGTTAACTTTTGCTATTAAAAATTGTTCTCCAAATTACGCATGTCCTATCATCATCATCAATGGCGCCACAGCCCAGATCGGGCCTTGGCCTCCTTCTTAGAGGTAATCACTTTAATTTCATAATCGCTTTAAATTCAGATGTGCGGGTGATTAGCCCACAGCACCCTGGGCATGGTGGATATTGCCATATAATATTTGGACCAACGGTTTAACGTCTCTTCCGAAAGACGGAGCCCAGTTTTTCCCATTTGAGAATTTTTCTCGCATGGGGGGCGCAGTTTCTGGAAATAAATTCCAGTGTACTCAAGTGGACTCGAACCCGGTTCTCCGGATTGCGAGTCTGGCGCTCTACCACTAGACCACACTGCCGCCACAGAACTATTGTTAATTTTTGGAAATCTTATATATAGAAAAAAAGGATTCGGATATAACACTGGATTTATGAGGATGAGTGTAATCGAAGTTATCTTGAGAATGAAGTAAATTTACGATAAATCGAAAACATTTATGAATAATAGCAAAATTTTACAAAATGATAAGGCATTAAAAGAATATTCAAATGAGAAATTCCTATTAAATGGAATATCCGAATCATTCAGATTTTTAAAGACGATGATCGAGTAGAGCGAGTAAAACGTAATATCAGCGTCAGAAGCGCGAAAGATCGTCGAATAATAATAAATCAGAGAAGTTATCAACATCTGTCTCTCTTCGTCATCATTCTTCTTTGTAGCAAGTAAGCGCACGATGACTGATATATGTTCCGTTCTCATACAACTTGGCACAAATCTACTAGGTCTAGACCCATGAATAAAAAATGAGAGGTGTGGAGTGAAGAGCGTGCTATTCTCTTTTGACGTGTTGTGAACAGCTGCTGAAATCGTTGGATCAATTTTTGCATTCATACGCCGGCATTAGGATTGCAGACGCTATTAACGATAGTCGCATTTCGCAGAAAGTAGGTATTTGAAATTCCAGCGAGCAATAAACTGGGATATACGGTATAAAATATAAGTCTAGAATTTGACCTTTTACCAAGCCTTTTACATTCTATGCCAGTCGCGCGCGTTGATAGCTAAAAATAAAATGCATTCTATGAAATATTCTGTCACCCCGTTTCGGTTCATTAGTATTATTATTATTATTGACGTCGTTATTATCATCGTTGAAAATAAAACTCTTACAAATGAATTATAAATAGAAACACGTGTTCTCCTTGCAATAGATAAATAATGAAATTTCTTATCATACTTTGCAAGCGCTTATGTTCTATTTTTCTGTCTCTTGAACTATATTTCGTCAAATTTAATGTCGCAAAAATTTAAACGAGAGAATTTCTGATTGATTGGATACATTCAATTCTTTGCGAATTAACATCCGTTATGGCTCTTAATTTATTATCTATTTTGTGGATTATATCTAAATTCAATTGCTTACATTAAATGCACATTAATAAAAGGTATGAATCAATAATGTTAATAATGTCGATCGCTTAATATGGTAATAAAGTCTTAGATTGTTACGAAAATTGTCATTATTTTCCGAACTCTCTGTACCAGAAAGATTTGTCTTCGTTGCTGACACGAGAAACGTGAGAAAATACGTGTTGTCATGTCGGGCGCGTGGCACGCACTGGGCTAGTCGCACGCATCGTTGTGTCGGGTAGTGTAGTGTATCGTCGGGCGCCGACGCTTCATCCCCTTTCACTCCACCCCACGCTTTCACCCACAACCCGTCCTATCCCTCCCCGAAACCGCGAAACCTCGAAACTCCACGCTCGAAAAGCTGTAAGCTGCTACCTGCTCGACAGTCGCGTGGCTACCGCGCCACCGTGCGCACGAAAGCACCGCGAAACGTCAGCCGATGGGCAAACCGCGGGAAAGAGACGAGCGTTTACTTTCTCACGAAAACACACGCGGTTCGCGATTAGCACCGCGCAAAACGCAACGCCCCGTGGCCGCGATCTCTGCGGCCACGAACCGCAGAATGCCGATCGCACGCGTGCCGCATGCCACCGTTTCTCCTCTGCAGCCCGCATCTCATGCCGGAATATAATCGATTTTCAAATATTCGTATTTTCCTTTAGCTCCTTCTAGCTTCTTCGATTATTATACGTATCCTGTATTAATTGCTTAAATATGTATATACATATACAGGGTGTTTTAAAATTGCATGGCACTATTTTAGGGGAATGTTTTCTAGGTCAAAATGAACAAAAAAGTTTATATAAATATATGTCCGAAACTTATTTATTACTAAGATATTAAAGAGTGAAGATTATGTTTAACAGTAAAATATTTAAAGTTATTTTCGAAGTAGCCACCCTTTTGTTGAATGCAGCATTCAGCACGATGTAGCCATGTTTCTCTGGCACGTCTTATGGCATCAGGATTATTCCTGATAGTTCCTGCAGCTTCCATTATGCGATTTCTTAATTCTTCTTGCGCGCCAATTTAAATTAACTATTTAAATACCACATACGGTAACCACTAGATTGGTAGAAATGGACCCAATGGCCACCACGATCGCCCGATCTAACGCCGTTAGACTATTTTCTATGGGGTTGGATGAAGTCTTTAGTTTATTGTAGACCTATTGGCACGCAAGAAGAAGTAAGAAATCGCATAATGGAAGCTGCAGCAACTATCAGGAATAATCCTGATGCTATAAGATGTGCCAGAGAAACATGGCTACATCGTGCTGAATGCTGCATTCAACAAAACGGCGGCCACTTCGAAAATAAATTTTAAATATTTTACTGTTAAACATAATCTTTACTGTTTAATATCTTAGCAATAAATAAGTTTCCGACATATGTTTATATAAACTTTTTTGTTTATTTTGACCTAAAAAACATTTCCCTAAAATAGTGCCGTGCAATTTTAAAACACTGTATATTTGTATTATTGTTTTTTAGAGTATATTGTTTTTCTATTAATGAATTGTAAGTTGATTACGAGATAAAGGATATTTTAAATTTCAAGGAAAATATCGTATGTAGGATAAGTATAAAATAAAAGAAAATATTTAAAAAAATTTTTGTTTTAAACTAAAAGAAATTGTTTTTCTAATACTCAGTTATTTTACTACTTTTATCAATAGGTATGTTATTTTACGGTTAATTTAATTATTTATATTTTGCAAGCTCGACAATTAAAAACAGTTGATTTAACACCATGAAGCTACGCTATAAAGTTAAAGATATTTTTCCGTGATAAATGCGTGATAAATTTGGCACACTTCCGCTGTCTATTATCTTATAAGAATAATGTCTTCTGTTAATAAGAGAGCAAAAAATTCTCGTGAAAATAAAAATGCGAAGAAACAATTCCACCTCAATTTTCATTAGTTACATATTCACTTTGCATATATTATAAAGCATCGTGGACAGCAATCGCGCATTTATTCGACATTGATATGACATATGAATATTAAAACATAAAGTATCGCCTCTAAATTTTCATCGACGTGGAAACTGCCGTTTCTGAATAATGTACGGTCCTATTAAAATCTAATTGCATTACAGTTCGCTGTACGGTGCGTCATTTTGGTACAAACCGGGATTATCAAACCGGCTAAAATTCTATATGACACACGTGTCTCAATTACTTCGTTATTAATTTAAGCATTAATGCTTCGATTTTAATTTATATTTAGAGAATGCTATCGCGCTTGCGCGTTACGAGCAAGACATTCCGCGGAAAACTAATATTAGCGTAATGGTATAAATTTTTATATTTGCTGTTACATGCGGGGTGCACGAAATACGAACTCTGCATTTTTTTAAGGTCCCCCCCCCCCTCCCGGCCAGGTCGTTCCGCAAAATTTTTCTATAAAATTGGAAAAAGAGAAGTGCAGGTATAATATAGAAGTATTATAAATCTCATACAAACCGTTATCTTCCGCGGGCAGCGGAAAATATGCGGCCACTCGCGTAAACCGTATACCTTTCAGAATTGTTCGTGAAATATTACTACATCGAGCCGAGCATGTGGAATTTACACAAGCAAATTACACTTCGGGTATATGAAAGCGGTAATTATAAATCGGCCACTGAAAGCAGGAAATTTATGGGAAGGGTTACGACGGCTGAGGGCTGAGAAAACGCCGAATGGCGAAACGGTTGCGCGATTACAAAGTGGCCAGGAATATCATAATTATAAATTAACAAGTTATACAGCCCCAGTTAAAAGACACAGCGTACGGTGGCGCAATAGGAAAGAGCATGATTAAAAATGTGCCAGCTTACATTGTGGGAGCGCGAAACGGAGGGTGTATCGCAAATTATTATTTTTTGGTAGAAAAGCTATCAACGAGTAACATATTTTATCGCAGTTCAATAGGGTTCGATTCAATATTTGATGCTGCTTTTATTTTACGCACGCGAATTAATGTATCGCACATTAATTTTATCGACAATATATAATTACACATTTGAACTCCCCATGACTTTGTTTACGCTTTCAAGCGCCAGATATATTATTTTCCATATTTTTTCGCGTTGTTCGCAGTATTCAGGGTTGCGAGAGACCGGCGAAAAATCGCCAAAAAAAGTATCGAGACGCGATCGCATCGATTCTCGAGAACTATATATCGTCGTCTAAATCCACGAAGGATTTCGTCTGACGGCCGGCTGCTACTGTCACTTCTCCCGCTCGCGCTATGCGTCTCTCGCAGGCTATTTGTTTCGGCGCATCGTGTATTGACTCTGCTGAGTAGCGAGACGGTAGGCGTCGCGGGCGATAATATATCGACAGCCTCGGGTGATATATGCTCCGGCGGAGTGAGCGGCTGCTGGGCCGCACAGAAGAAAGACTTGTCTCATAAAGTATAGGGCGATTTGTCACGGCAGTTTGTGATGCGACCGGGAGAGAATAATCCTCTGGATATCATCTAGCGCGCGACTACCCCACCTCGGGGGGGCCACGGTGATTCTCTACCCTGCGAGCTTCTCGTTCCCCTCTTTCGTTCTGAGAGCGGATTACGTCCGACCCGCGTTCTTCGTTAGGGGCGCGCGCTCGCCCACGCTCCCGGCTCCCGCATCGCGATTAATCGTACCTGATGCCATTTTCGAAATCGGCACGATGCACTTCGGCAGCGATCCGGTTGACACGATCGTTTCTTGCGCTCCGATAAATATCTAATTGTCTTAGAACTCGCAACGTGCGAGATTTCAAACAACATAAATAACTTATAGAGTCAAATGCAAATTTCAGTGTCATGAGGAGCGACAATTCTTCCAAGACAAGAAACTTCAGCAATTTTATACTAGCTTGCTTTATACCTGTGCTTCGCTACGGTATTTAATTACTTTAAATCCATTTTGATACATTCCGTTGATTGCAAGGAACAATTTAAATTTAGCACAATTGCCCTCAAAAACACATTTTATTTCTTTTCACCCCCTTAGGGGTCGAATTTCTAGAAATCGCTTCTTAGTGGGTGTTTACGTCGTAGAAGGAATATACTCCCCGAATTTTATGTTTCTAGGTTTAGGGATTTTGGTTGGGCATTGATGAGTCAGTCAGTCAGTCGGGATATTTGTTTTTATAATATTGAAGATTAATCCTTTTCGGTCACACTTCCCGAGAATCCCGTAACGGTCACACTGGGTGAAATACACCCCAGCGTGTTTGCACGTGTATAAAAAATTGTAGGTGACCTTTAAAAAAAACAAAAATATCCTGTTGTAGTTTAAGTCTTCCTTAAAAAGACTGTATAGGTTTGATTTGCAAAAAAACTACCTGTAGATGACGGCAAAAGACCCATTTCCACTGGTTTACTGGGTCGTCTTCGAAGTCAAAAAAACGCTGGGGTGTATTTTACCCAGTGTGACCGTTAAGGGTTAAACATATATAAGCAAAATATATAATTTCTTTTTTTGACACGTTTACAAGAAGATGTACTGGTGTCCGTTCGGCAACGAATGACTCATTTATGTATTACGAGGAGTTGCAAATAAAGTCTCAAGAGGATCTCCGTGTATAACGAACGCGTAAAAATAAAGATATAATCTTTGATCTTCATACGCGTGTAGAGGTACGTAGCGGGAACACTCGTGAATTAGAAAAGCTATTTCTCTCCGGCGGCTTCTTGCACCAGGAGACGGATACGGTCTCGAAGTTCGAGTGTCGGGTAGCCTCCATTTGAAGGACTTGTGAAATCCTCGGCCGATGATAGCAAGCGACGACTAGCTACAATCGCCGCGGGAGCACTCCGGACTCCGGGCATTGCGTGACGTTCTCTTCCCGCTTAAAACCGACTCGAGCGAGCGTACACACATGCGCATCCGTACACGTTTGAACGTTTCAAGTCCTGACCGCGCTTTTCCCTTTGTCGGGACCGCCGCGAGTATGTGTCGGCGCCCGGAGTCGCGATGCGAGGTGCGGGGTAGAAGAACAGCAGGAAAAGTCTTTAAAAGGGCTCTAGGAGCGTAGGTAGAACTGACCGGGAGATAGGTGAATGAGTACGTGAGTACATATTTGTTTAGTTAGAAGCACTCGCTCCCTACATCTCCCGTTGATCCTCTCTCTCTCTCTCTCTCTCTTTCTCTCGTTCTCTATCTCTCGCTCGCTTTCACTCTTCATATGTCTCCTTTTCCGTCCCTTCCCGTTCGCATCTCGCGCATCTATCCTTATTCTTCGTTTTCTTTTTCGTCTGTTCCCGCTGTAGTTTCATGTTTTCCGCGATTCTCGTCGGTGAATTGGATGAATAGATAAATGAAGAAGCGGTTGAAAGCAAGAAGGGAATTATTTCCCTCTCGCGCGACTCTTCTTCCTTCTTCGCGGTGCCCTGTGAGTTAGGGAATTTAATTGATCCGTCGCGATAATGCGTTTAATGTGCGATAATTCACATCATGTAAGACTTATTCGTCCAACGGCGGAAAGTGATTTTGAAAGGCAAACATATGGAGCATTAGAGAAAAAAAAATCGATATTGATATGTGATTTATTAAACAATGTTGTTTAAACGTTAAGTTAACTACTATACACTAAATAAAGCTATCATACCTACTCATTCTTAGCATTTCACATAATTATGTTTAAATGCTCAGTCTATTCCATCATTTGCAGCTTTCGAATTCTGTTACTTAATAAATAATGAACAAAAGGCAATTGGAGCCAGGCGCCGTAGATAATGCGCAAAATAATTATTAATAAACGAAGTCTGTTACTTATGTATATAGTTTATACATTTTATTGTATATATAAAGAAACAAACTTTAATTTGTGATTAATTACGTTAGTAAGAAAATGTGTTTTGTTTTTCATACGAAGAATTTTATTTAGGTAATTACGCAAAAATAATTGCGCAACAATCTATTCGATATGTAAAATATAAAGGTAGCACTACCTATTGTATTAAAAATGGTAGAAGAAACGTAAAACTAATTTACAAATTGGGTCGAAATTTACTAGTCTCTCACACGCAAAAAGTATTACCGCCAAAATATATGCCATTTAGAAAATGTACGGTTTCTTTTCCCCTGATGCCACACACAGTTTTGCGCCAACACTCACACGCATACTGCAAACGTCAAAGAGTACAAGAGAAGTAGCTCACGATATTTTGCGGACTCCTGATGGATTCGAGTGACCGGAGAATTTTCGAGCAGAACGTCGCACACGTGTGCGGGCGAGAGGAAGCTGGGGCGAGGGGGTGGCATATAAACGACAAACGGAGGTCCGCACGGGTCCATATGTGTGTGCCTTGATCGTAGTAGAGTATGGGGGAGGATCAGGAGGTAGGAGAGATGTAGGAGGGTGCGTCGTATATCGATACTCGCACGGTCGAGTGTTTGCAGCGATATTTGGTCCATTTCCATTTGGCGCACGTGGCGCGTTTACGGTTCACACCTCTTACCGTCTCACCCTCGTCGGCCACCCCCAACGCTCTCCCGCTCGCCTGTGCTACCCCCGCGTAATGGACACGCAAGGTGTCGGCGACTATGCAAACGAAGCCTCTCGACCTTATGGGTGGAGGTTTATAAGTGGGCCGAAGGGAAACGTAATTGTCCAATAAACGTTTTTCTTGCAAATTTTCGGCCGCGCTTTCGTCGTTCATTCCGATGCCATTCCGAGATGTTTCGTATAGTTACGAGATATTTTATGAAAGTGAAAGAAGTTGAAAAGATGATTAGGGATATATTTTTAAGAAAATAAAAAACATTTATGAAATTAATAAAAGTAAACTTTTGAAAAATTAAATCTGAATTGTAAGAAGAAATTTTGTTTCTCAAATTTTTTTAAATTTATCGTAGTAATACTTTTTTTGGGGGGGAGGGGGTGGGGTGAATAATGTGTAATTAAATAACATTTAATTATATATTATTTGAATATTTGAATAATTAATTTGATTATTTATTCAAAATTTATTTCAATTTAATAAATAGTTAAATTTCTTGAATTTTTGTATTTGAGGAATATTCTTTAAATCATTGATACTATTATTGCTTGAGATGTTAAAAACTAATTAGATTTACAAAAAATTCGTCTCTACATTCTTTTTATCTGTTACTATATGTTGCTATATCGTTCCTATCGTTTTTATATCGTAAGGAAAAGAAAAAATGACGAAGGAAATGCGAAGATAGTGGGCCGAATGTTGTATTGATTCGTCCGCGATGTAAACGTAGATGTGTATGTTGGGTGTCCAGTATGAAAAAAATTTAATATATCCAAATATATCACAAGCAGCAGCAGGCGACGATCGGCCATTCAGAACTCCATAATTTGATATGCAGCGAAATCGGGTGAGAAAGCAGCGATGGGGTGGAAATGGTTTTTAGGGTGAGCACCAAGGTGAGGAAGTATAGAAGGAGGGGACGAAGGGGCTGCAGTTACTGATGGGATGTCCCGAACAGATGTGGACATTATTCATTACGACTGACCAACGGGCTTTCTTTATGCCTCCTCGTCTTCGAATAAAAGAAGGAGCTATTTTTTGAATCCGCTGCATATATATATCGATACATCGCGATATATTTTTAGCCTAATTGAATATTATATCATACTGAAAAGTATACGATAGTCATTGATGGTATATTTATAAAAAAACAACTGAATTATCAATGATATGTAGAGTGATATATCTTTTACATTGAATTGAGTTAAATAATTTAGATATTAGATAAAATCTATTTTATATTGTAATTTCTCTTTAAATACGTGTATAATTCAATCAATCTAACAATAAGTTATAAAATTATTTACGCTTTTAATTTAGAAGATTTATATATCGTGTCTTATGTTTATAATTTTTTCTATATATTAATATATAGGCTCTGATCTCCTACCTTAAATGTGTCCTTCGTTGTTTTGACATAGCAATGTCCACTGAAAGATGGCTATTCTTCGTCGGCCACCCTTTGACTTCACAGCTTAAACAAAACTTTCCTATATTACAAGTCCGTGAAATATTGAATACGCCGTCGAAAGGGGGGGTGCTTCTCGAGTATGTGAAGGAGGGGATGAAAGGCGAGACGCGCCCGCGGGGTAGCTCCGCATAGTCGACGAACGGGTGAAAGGGCAGTGGGTGTCCAAGGGGGTGGATCCGGTCACTTGCCTGCCATTAAGGGAGTCGCGTACTGCCGCTGGCAAACCCAATTTGTTATCGACTTATTGGCCAAATTACTTACTATTACCGCAGATTTATTTCGCATATTAGTCCCCGGTTACGCCCACTCGTTACGTCTCCATTAATTACTGTCCGCCGCGCCGGTACGGTCCACGCTCCACGCGCATTTTGAGCGACGCGAGGGAGTATACGGGCTCAGCTGCTTGAAAAGATTCCTCACAATTATGTTTTTCTCTACCATACATCCTCAATAATTCTCACGTTAGCTAGTATCAACCAATATCTTCATTGTATTGTATCTCTTGTACTTGAGTTTGCTTTATTTCTTTATGTCCTTTATAACTATATTAATTTCTTACGAAATACATTACAATATTTCTTTTAACGTATTATTTTATTACACAGCCCAGATATATTGATATTCAAATTGATATAAAATCCTTATTTTGGCAAATTATTCGTGAAATTTATGCTTATGCAATAGTAACGATTTGTCTCTTGCGTGTTTCTTTACAAAATCGAAGACTTTGACCTACTCGAGGCCGACGAGATTCCGATTGGCGAGATTTCCACAAGCGACCCTTATGTTTGCAAATTCCCCGATAACTCGCGGAGTCGTTCACAACTGGGATTATGATTCCCACGGAAACTAAAGTACTTTGGAAGGAGCCGATGTAACGTCCTGGAAATTCCACCGAGAGGTGCTCTTTACACACGAGAGCTCGCCCTCTCACAGGCTGAACATACAATCAACACACGAGTTTACCTTGAGTATTTTTCAAAGGAAGACACCGCCGCGCGTCGACTCTCTCAATATCGACAAACCGCACCGCGCCGTTGGCGGGGGAGGCGAGCGGTTATTCTGTAAACAATACACACGGCGACATTAACGGCCCACCAAACAAACATCCGTCCACGCTTTCTTATCGTTCAAACGCGCGGCGGGCCCATCCGCTTTATTTAAAACGCAATTGCAGCTCACCCATCTAAAAGTTGACGAGAAAAGTTAGTCTTTATGTCGATGTACAATTCAGAATTTATATAAATGTATGTAATTTGCGACAATAAATTAGAACGATTACATATGAAAATGATCCTTTCCAGAGAAAGACCATAATTCGCGGTAATTAAAAAATAATAATTATATCTATATATATAACTACAGAGTTACTTTTCATAGAAATCGTGTGTGTGCATATATTTGCGTTTACCTCAATGGATAATAAAGTTGTTTATAAATTAATTGTACGGCTTCTTAGTCCGTTTGCCGAAAGGGTTGACACAGAGAGGAGCCCGTTACGGTCGAAGGATATACTCAAGTCGTCGGGAGGACGATAAAATGCGCCACGTGTTACCCGGCACTTGATATTCATGCACGTTCGTCCGTAGCACGTTGAACCTCAACTAACGGGTACCCGGCAATCTAATAAAGATAAAAAATAACATCGACTCCTGCTCGAATCCTCCTTCGAATCCTCTGTCGAACGATTCACATGGTCCGAGCCGCGCCGCGCCGCGCCGCGCCGGTCCCCCGCGTGTTATATTGAAAAATATATATCTTCAGCCATGCTGACCCCATCCGTAGGCTGCATATAAACTGCCCCCTTATAGAATCTATGAGCGACTTAGGAGGGGTGTTAGAACTTCCGTATATTCGCTTTCCTCCCTGTCGCAATTGCTTTGACTTCTGAAGATCTATTTGATCCAAAAGAAAGGGGTGCTTAATTTATCACTTTTCATCGTTGTAACTCTGACATTGTAACTCTAAGATTGCGTACCTCTTATTTAAATAGATAAAATATTTTCTCTTCAAGAAAACTTTCTTTATCAGCAACTTAACGCAGAGTAATATAATTATCGAATAAGAAATAGCTATCCAAGCGCTTAGCGGATGATCTATGACGGTAAATTCACATTTGAAGAAAAAAGTACGGAGTTAAGAATTTATATACCTCGCAACGCGTGCGCCGTCTATCGAGACAAAGCTTCGAGACACTCGCTAAGTAGTTCGGGTCACGTGCGGGATCGATTCGATAACGGCCTAAATATTTTTGCTTGAGCACCCTGTTGGGACCAACGGTCGTTCGGGTACCTCCATTCATGTCTTCATCATTTTCTGTCCCGTTAGAAACAAAGTCCACTCTAACTCACCTCTGCCACGGTGATAAAGTATCCGGTCGTGGAGTCAAATATCGATTGTAAATGAGTGAGACGTGTATACGTACCTTAAGCAGAAACTTCAGAAATTTTCAAAAACTTCAGGTACTTCAGAAACTTTTGATTAAAAGCTCGATTTCTCTCGATGTTCCTTGTAATTTTCGTATGCATAATATACATGGTCGCGTTTTGAAATAATAAATTAATCATTATAATTAGGTTCTAATTCTAAAAACAATTTGACAAATATTTTCTACTGTTATATAATTGTTAGCCAACAGCAAAATAAAATTTTAATTTTGCTACTAACTCTCTCTACATAAATAAAGTATTCAAGAAGAGCCGAATGTACCGTTCTAAAAAATTCACACATATACTCATACTTTGCGTAATAAAATTTTCTAATAGACATATTATTGGAATCGGTCCATGCAAATAAAATCGCATTTAAAAATCAAGATAACAGAGTTGAATATTTGATATAGATATTAATATACGTGTTTACACTGAACGGTATTCTTCAAATTATGTAACTCGCACACTTTCACTATTATTTAATATCTCTCTCTTTCTCGTTCTTTCTGCATTACGCAATTGTTTATCTATAGAGAAGACTACGATAGCGTGTGTGAACACATAACGCGCTCTGCTAAATAACTCGAAACATATGGTTGTACTTTTACGCAATATGGACGTTTCGATAGAGGTCTAGCGCGGACGAACTCTGTTTGTTTGAGTTGGGAAATCATTATTAAATTTCAGTAAGCAAATGCTATTTTTTGAATGAATATTTGTTTATCGCGATAACTTGAATAATACATAATTAATATATGTCAGTTATAATTTTACTTCTTCAAAATTTTATCGAATTAAGTTAAATCTGTTAAATAATACGCACGCGCGAAATTTCCTATTTTTTAATTACGTAGAAATAAACTGGATTTAATATGAGAAATTAATTTAATATAATTAAATATATTGATATGTAACGTGAGCTTTCTTTGTTTCCAGGTGAGCTTGTCCTCGAGAATTTTTAAACCATTTCAAAACTTTCTACTTTTTCGGACACGTAGGTAAGCGAACGCAAATGAAAGTTTGAAGTGTTAATTTCGGTATGGCATAATTATGATTAAATTTTACGCGCAATTTGAGACAAATACTCGTCTGAAATCTATTTTAATTTTTGCTATATTATACTTTTACTGCAATTTTACGCGTATAGGTTGAAAGTAATATAATGAACACGTTTCTGGATGATAAAATATTTTGGCGGAAGAATGAAATTCGAGACTGATAAATTACTAACCGATCGAACCTCGTTGATGCTGCGATCGTATCCACACGTTGTTTATCGCACACGCAGGAGCACTCGAAAAATCATATTCAAGTTAAAGGGATGATGCCGCTCGAAACATTCGAGGGTGCTCGAGAAAACAGAATGTGAGAGGGTTGGTGGCGGTGAGAATCCCGCTACAAGCGGAATAATGTTTATAACGTGCCGTTTCGACGGAATTCGAAATTTGTTTCTTTATCGGCCATAATTTTCCGGAATCTACACACGAATAGATTCCGCGGACCGTGCGCGAAGTGGAACAAGGGGGATGCGAGTAGTTTCGACTCTCCGCTTCGCGCTGTACCGCTTCCTTCACTTTCATCCGCATGCTTGTATTGAAAACCGCTACGATTCGACGCGTCATCCCCGCACTCTTTCCCATCATTCGTGGCTCCGCGACTCTAAAATTTTATCCCTTCCGTTTTCGGGGGTGAAGTATTGCCCGAAGTGCCTTGGTAAATGTTCGGAAAATGACTGTGCGATTTCACTTTTTTTTTTTTTCGTGTCGTAGAGCGGATATATTATGTATGGGAAGGAGCATTAAAATTTTTCATAGGGCGACGTGTATTTTAAATTCCGATTTTTCCACAGAGAAATCTCGATTTTCTATCGGTAAAAATATTTTTGTATTAATACGTCAATTTCTTGTGATTAAAACATTCTAATAATATTAATGTACGTAGGTTATATTTCTGCAACGTATTTCCAATGGCTTAATGGTAATAAACGTTTTTTCGGATAATATATTCAACATGTAATAATACTTCAATTTTTGAAAGCTCTCTCTAATATATGTAAAACGCATTTAACTTCCTGATATCTTTCGTGTATCTTTTACTTCAATATCAAGGAGGTACAAACACTTTCGCGTCACGGCTGTCTTTATTAAAATGCGCATCGAATGTGAGGTCAAAGACGGATTCCGATTCTTGCGTTGCTGTAGCGCATAAACTTTTCATCGGTGCATCGCAAATAGTGTATAAAGAAACATGGGACGTACAACGGAATGATGAGACGTTAAAATGCATCACGTTCTCCCCGCCGCTCCTCGCCGCGGTAGCGCGTAGCGAGAGGGTGTCGCGTGAAATAAGAGACATACATGCGAGCGCATTATGCGAAAAATATGGTAATAATATTGCCGAGGCCAAGCAAAACAGCCCCCTGCATATGAAATACGCGGGATCTCTTGCTCCTGCGGCCATCATCTTTCTCTCCTTCTTATTCATCTCGCCGTTCCTCCCCCGCGGCCTCGAGCGCGCGGTCGCGTTTCGCGCGCGCGTTTACTCCTTTTCTCTTTTTAAAGCACCTCATCTGCCGCGATCTCGAGAGCGCACCCCCGATCCGGCCGGCGTCGCCGACTGAATACAAATGCGGCTTTCGGAAGCGGCGTAACGCAATTCTCGGCGAATTAGCGACGAAAAACAGGAGAGCGCGAGGCGAAGAGGCCGCCACTGCACTGCCTCTCGTCCTCTTTCTCCATTATAGAGAAACGTGATTTACGCGTGATTTAAAAAATCTCACGATCTTCCCTAGTCGCCTAGTCCTCGACTAACAATAAGTCAGGTGTCGACTTGCTAAGTCTTTAGAATACGCTCAGGAGAATATCTGACATTCCACTAATGCTACATGAGATCGATTCTCGGTTAGTCAACGGAGGCACTGGAATCAGGAGTTGAAAGACACAGGATCTTCAATTGTCTATTAATTTTGTCCAAAAGAGCTTCGAACGTATTTAGACAACTGAAAATAATCATTCTCATGGATTGCTGTAAGTCTGCTTATTTGGTCACATGTTCTCAAGCCCAAACTGACAAGAGTATTCAAGCTAAAATTATTCTCTGAAAATATTCTACCTAGTGATTTCAATTTCTAAAAGCAATGTGTCGTGGATTGAAATTTAATTTTATTTAATCCATCGCCTCGTGAAAATCAAATAATTTCCGCATCTTGCCGAGTCAAACTGATTAAACAAGGAGAGCGTAATATAATTTTTAAAACGTAACACTTTTATTGTATCTTAATAAAAGAGACGACAATGTTTATTTTTAAAAAATGTTTTTGTTTATTTAATTTTTGTACATCTTTCCGCGCTTGCTCTTTAGTTTTCTATAATACCCTCTACTTTATATCGACGTTAATATTCAAGACAGCGAACGAAATGAATATTAAACGCGGTAATCGTTTTAGCCTTCTATAATGCATTCTCTTTTTCTCTCTTTCTCCATTCAATTTCTGTTTTATCTAAAAGTTACACATAACATTAAAAAGTTGACTGAATTTTCATATTGCTTATGCAACAAAATTTGACAAATAAAGAATAAAATCTTGTATTAAAATTTCCAATCTATATATATGAGATGAAAGAATTATAAGTACGTGTAACATGATTTAAAGTACTAACTGCAATCCAGTTATAACACATTGATTTTGTGTTGCGGTAGAGATCAGGAAACATATATCAGTCAGAAATATATTTATTTTGATAACTGAACTTATACGTTTCACTTTCGTGTCATTTATCTAGATATTAAAAACGAAGCAGATAAGCGAATAGAACGCGTTACATTGCAATTTTTAAGTTTGAAATTAAATATCTCTAATTTGAAAGAAGCTCTTAAATAAGTAAATTGAATAAGAATTACTATATACTTATACCGCACGCATATTATATATACTTAAAATATAGTCCACTTTAAAGCGCATGCATGTGTATGAACTATAAATCGATAACTTTTAATGTTGTATAATTTTCCAAGGCGCGTACACGACCGTTCGCGTACTATAGACTGCATCTTTGTGACAGTACATATAATATTTCACAATCAGAATAATAAAATACGCGATATGCTGTATATATGTCTACGGAACTTCACGCGCTATAGGTACCTAGCTGAAAGTTACATTTAGAGACATTGTAACTTTCATGTAAATACTTAGATCTTTTTATCGCCTGTATATCGCGATGACGTCAAGAAAGGGCAATTTTATTTAAGCTAGGTGTAGCAAGCTCCCTTTATTCTTGTGTCGAGAAACATCTTAGCAGGTCCACTTTTCATTAGAAGAAAGCTACCCCCTTTCGTCCTGTCCAAAGGCGCCTTATACGCCTCTCAATATTCTCGCACCCCCTTTCGCTTCTAATTCCTGAGCCCGGAACAACCTGGCATTTTTCTCACCCTTTGCTCGTCCCTCGACCGGCGACGTACCCTTGCGCGGCGCGTGAAAAATATTGGATAATTTTCCGAGTCAGAAAATCCGCTGTTGCCCGACTTAATTGTATCATCAAGAACTCCTCGAGTTCGGCGAGACGAGGCTTAAGTAATACCGTACAATTTTTAACCACAATCTCATCCGATATTCCAACCGCGTCGGACTTGAAATTCAAAACGGTTTGACGCCGCTCGAATACCCCAACCCTTTGCGTACCGTGTTCTTCTTAATCGCGCTTCCTTTTTGCGTCACTATCGTTTATCATTAAGATGTGCTCCTTCCAAGAGCAGAAAAATGTGTTTTACGAGAATGATATATGAGAAGAATTTATTGAATTTTGCTAGCGTGATTATACTTTATATTACACTTTTAGATATTTCTTCCACAATCTAATTAAAATTATAAATTTTTGTTTTATATAATAATATAATGTTAATCAAAATTATTATTAGATTGACATATATAATTTGAATAATATCAATCACAAGACTTAGGGCCGATTGGTAAACTAATTAATAGTTAAATCATATATGTATATGTCTTTGTTTTTCCTTCGAATTAGACAAAGCTAGACATATGATTGAACTATTAGTTAGTTTACCAATAGGTTGGAACAACCGGCCCTTAATAAGTAATCAACACATTATTATTTAATATGCTTACAATTTTTCAAAAAATTGAAAAAATATATTGTACTGCTAATGAAATTATTAAATTTACTTTTGAAATATAAAATAAAGATCATATACAATCATTAGGAGAAGCCATCTCAGACATTGCCGTAATAGGGAATTCGGAAGAAGCGGCGCGATATCACAATAAAGCGATCGTGAAAATACGTCAAGGACATAGGCGCGGCGGCCAGCATCCCTTGTGTTTTTTATCCGCGGAAGCGGGGGCGCGTAGGAATGCAAAAGCGAAGTGCCCGGAAAAGTGGAGCGGCCAGGCGACGGCGGCGGCGGCGGCGGTCGGAGGTCCGTCGTCGGCCTGACGGACTCTCTCGTTTGTGCAAACAAACCAAAATGGACTGCGAATAAATATGCGTCTACGAGCAAAAGCGAACGCCCGTATGCTGGGTCATGATCCGTCCATGTACGCGGCGGGGTTACGAGAGGAGTCGGGGGGGGGGGGGGGGGGGGGGGGGGTCAGGGATGAGTGAATCGCGTAGCGCGAGGGGGCGGGATACGACGGGGGATTTAGAGACCTTTAATGGAGCTCGTCTGCCCCGCGACTACCAGAAAAGGAATTCGCCACTTTCCATTATTCACCGCGCCTTTTTTTTTTATCGCGTCCGCGAAACCTTTTTGGGAAAATCACGTGGAGGCTGCTCTTTCCCCGACAGATAGAGACAGCCGTTTCCACATGTCCTTATGTCGGATGCTTCCTACTTTTCTGATACATGCAGAAAACAGATGTTCTGTATTTAGATTGTAAAAAAAGAAATTTTTTGTTTAATTACAGAAGAGTGTAATTAACTCTTTATACGGGCGTAACATTTTCTTGATACTTTTATCGTGCATATAACGTATATCTTCTTATACGTTAATATTTATCGTAGTGCAAATATAATAAGATGTACAAAATCTACTATAACATTAGCGTTACTAATATTTAATTAATTAATAAGTTATCTAAATTTTTAATAAGCTTTTATTAAATCTTTTATACCTACTTCTGAATTAAAAACATTACTTGAATAAATTATAATTACCTAATACGTAATATATCACTTTTTCGTGATATATCATGCGAAAAAGTATCTAAATTAATAATCCTTAAATTAAATGATATTTTATTTATCTCTCTATCTATCTACCTGAAGTTTTTCTTGATTGGATCACATTCGAAGAAACTGTCCAAACTAAAAAGTTGTCAGATTGACTTTTTCGTTATTATACCGTTTTGTCTCCGATATTGAATATATATCGTTCCGTAGCTTCCTCGTTGACCTTATTTCGAGATAGCAGTAGGACGATAATGCCGAGCGATAAAACGCGAGATATTTTGTTTCCCGTCGACTTTCGCCATTAGCGCATAGCCGCCTCTGGCGGCGGGAATAAACTTCCGACTATATTCGCCGAAGAAAATGAAATAAAGGATACATCTGTTTGGTGGAGCATAATTTCCCGTTTCTTGGACCTCCCCTGCCTTCGAGCCACGTTGTTGCCAGTTCGCGTTGGCCACAAGTCGTTAATGAAAATCAAACAACGGAAAAATTACATCCACTTGGCGGTAACCATCGTCCCAGTCTTTTCCACCCCTGAGACTTTTCAGGGGCGGTTTTGCCTTCGTCAGCCTTTCCTTTCCTCCACTACATCAGCGAGGGCTTCTAGCGGCCTCTCCGGTCCACCATGTTCTTTCAGCGGCCTCTTCGCTCTCTTTCTCTCTCTATGTACCTCCCCCTCCTCCTTCCCTCCCTTATTCGGTCTCCACCCCTCGTCCATCCTTCGTTAATCTACTGTATCTTTGCGAAAATGGAATTAATAGAAGTCGTGTTTGCCGCTGCTCGATATTACAATATCGCGTTCGATGTAACGGGGAAGTCTAACGGTGTTTGTACAACTACAACAAGAGTCTGAAAACTGTTGTTCCTTCGTGGCAGTGTTTGAGCTACCTTTTTCGGAAAATGGCCGTAGAAGAGTATTTAAAACGTGAAGGGCGCGTTATTGCAGGTTTTACAAATCCCTTTCGACATGCAGTTTTATTTTATTGTCGCGTTTATTGCGATTCGTGGAATTTATATAAACTTATTAGATATATATTTGACTTTATACGTCCGCGTTGGAAAATCTTCAAGAGAAAGAGCCGGAAGAGCACCAAAAGTTCGACACCCTTAAACATTTCGAATAATTACCTCTTAATCAAGTAAAAGCATGCGTTTTACATATGCTGGCGTGCTTGTCACGGCAATTGACTTAATTTAATCAAAAACGGGACGGGCGCGATACGCCCGCGTGAGATCCGAGCGTATAGGTATATCCTCGTCGACCCCGTGTTTTTTGCTTCGTTCCTTTGGCAAGGAAGCCACGAGATCCGCCAGCCGGAAAGTCAGGAGCGAAGAAAGGTCTCTCCATAATTCAAACGGCCACTAATTGATACTGAATTATTAATCGGAATGAAAGTAAAACACAACCTCCTCCGGCGCAAAGAGATTACCTGGCCATTGCCTAAGGATCCATCTAGTTTCCTGTTTCCTGGAAGAGAAACTTTAAACATTGTTTCGATAGAACAACAGACTGTTTCATGTATTTATAAGCAACATTTGACTTGGCTAATCGAAAATTTTTACTCATTTCCTTATTTTTATTTGCATGGATTATATAAAGTGCCCATTTTTTAATTATCTTATTTCTAATTTTTTAAAATGAGTTTAACGATAATAACGATATGACATATATGAAATTATTAAACATGCAGATTTATGTTACGATTATATATTTATCCATTGTTTTATGAAATTTTTAATTGTAAATAGTTTGTAGTTATAAACGAATGAAAATAAAGCACTTTTTTTTTGTAAAAACTAAGCAGTTGAGGGAGTGATTATAAACATTATAAAAATAATGATAAATTACTGATAAACCTTTTTATATTTTGCTAAGAAAATTCCTTTAACGAAATGTGACTTCCTTTAACGAAATGTAAGATGTGAAGGGCTTCGTATAATTCGTTCAGCTATTTCTTTACCGCCTGTACCGGCGCGGCGTATCCGGTCGGAAAGCACATATTCTGCCGAAACGGGAGAAGAAATTGGAGATTGCCATTGCGGCGACACGTACGACGTTGCACATTTCGCGATGCGTATACGTGGAAATCGCTGAACCGATGGATGTAAGCAAACCCGCAGAATGTCGAAATTACTCTCTCCGATGCACCCTCTGTTCCGGTTTCTCTGTTCATCCGTTCTCGTTTCTCACCCTCCGCCGCGCCGCGTCCGCGTCCGCGCCGATGTCGACCCTACCGCTTTCGCGGGGCTCGCTGCACGCACACACTTTCACGCTCTCCCTCCGTCTCTTCGGTTCCATCTCTCTGGACAGCCTCGATCCTCCTGTATCTCGCCTATCCCAGCTGCGACAGTCCCACACCTCTATGCGTTAATTCCTGTACACACAGAGACAGCGGATACCTACGGGAGAGCATACCGCGGGGCAACGTTTACCTTGCATAATGCCGCAGCGATCTTTGTTTCTTCCTTCGCGCCGCGTCCGTCACGTTATATCCGTGAGCGCGCCGAAAGGCCACTCTTTTTCACACAAGGCCTTCCTCATTTATAAAATACGTCAAGAGCAACGTAAACATATTTAATACTCGCGTAAATATTTTCCAGCGGATAGTCGACGCGATGATTATTTGCACCATTAATTGTCCAGAGGTAAGGGAATATGCTGAGACACAGACTACGAAATGGCTGTAAACTGTTTCCGATATTTATCTTCGATAAAAGACGTTTTTTTTTTTTTCAGATAGAATTACACGCGTTACGTAATTAACATTATTGAAATATCATTATCATAATATCATTAATTATTGCGAGGCATCTTCAAAGATGGTTCTTAAGGAATCCTATCTTCCACTGTTCTAACAATAACCACATAAGATTATGGCTGAATATTTGATAACATTTATCGTAATACTATGAAAAATCTTGAACGCGTGCATGCAATTCGGCGATCGCGAACGACGACGATAATTCAATCGGGAATTTTTGTAACGATCGAGACACTGTCAGACGATGAACAAACTCAGCAAGAGAACGGACAGAACCGCGGATTCCTGGCGAACGAAGGTTAGCGAATCGTACTAATTGATACCAATGGAAGGGCGCTTCTCTACATTGTCAGTCGGGAGAATCAGCTCCCGATAGAAGTCCGTCCAGGGTCGTCATCGTGATCCGTTCGGTCGCGTCGCTGCACTAAAATAAACCTTCGAAAACGAGTGGCGGCGACCAGGTAACTCCGGAACTCCGGTATTGAGAGCTCGGTGGAGGAACAAGAGAGAGAGAGAGAGAGAAAGAGAGAGGGAGAGAGCGGAGAGAGAAGGCGGAGGAGATCGACGGCGATGAGTTCGAGTTTTTGAGAGGCTGACGAACCAATCACGGGGCCATCTATAATGTACACAGCCCGTTAACGATTGAGACCAGAGACATTCCGTCCGCCTGGTCCTAGCCATTCTCCAAATATCCGCCACGGCTAGTCAATCGTCCCAGGAAACCTGCCCGCACCACCGCTCCCAGGCAATTCCGCCCCCTTTTCTCTTTTCCGCAGCCGGCACGTGAAACGTTCGTCGGACCGTCGACCAAAACGGACGCCCGCGGAATCGTTAATTCCTCTCAATATTGCACGTCCTTTTCAGAAGCCACGTCAAGTCACCGACGCGGCGCGGTGGACGCGGACGTCCCTTTCTCGCTGGCCGAAAGGGCGTAAGTGGCGTTTCTAGCTGAACGCGTCTCTCGCGATTATTTTCTCCGAGACGGACATTTGCGGCGCGAACGGGAAGCACGGAAGTTGCGGACACATTTCACCGCGACTGGGGCTCTCTTTTGTTGGGAAAGCGTTTTCGATTGCACAAATCGAATTCGTCCGATCAAATTGAGTGCTGTCTGTGCGTCTTACATTTAAAAATATAATTATTTATGTATTTCTTGAGAGAGAGAGAGAGAAAGCAGCGTGATATAGATATTACATCAAATATAGAAAATTTCAATTGTTTTGCATCTTTAACACTAGAACTACCGATTAATCTATATTTATTTCCATCGAAGAAATTTTAGAAAAGAAAAGAGAAAACAAATTAATAAAGTTAATCATTTATGTAATTTCAATAAAAGTCAGGGAAAATTTCAGAAATTAAGTTTTAAAAATAAGTAATAAATTATTAAAAAATGTCAAACGGGTCATTTTGACCCTCTTGGTAGTTCCAATGTTAACGTGTGAGCTATAGGTGTTTCAAGCAAACACTTTTTGCGGTTCCCAATTATATATTATTCTCGTTCTCTTCGAACACCTTGCAACGATAGCAACGACAGGGGGTCGGAATCGGCGAGGTAATTTGTATTCCACATTTCTCGCGAAACGAAGGGGGCGTCGAATACCCGTGTCGCGTCTGTTCGTCCTCCCTTCTTTCCACTCTCCCCCTCGCGCACACGTTCGTAAGACTCTTACACACACTCCGGGCCGGTGAGTAACGTCTGATTATGCGAGCGCATGACTGCCCGTAACGCGATTTAATATTAAAATATTATGACAAACGTCAACAGGAGGCGGGTGTAAAGAGACGCGCCTCTGATTGGCCCGCGACCGCGTGAATACGAAACGAGAGACAGGGACATCTCGTCAACCCCTTGTTTTGTCCTTCGCTACTCTTCCCTTTTCGCCTTCTGCGACCGAAACCCAGAAGAGAATTCCGGCAGATAAAGCGTATAAGGGGACCAGGTGTTAATCCAGTTGAGAATGCGGTCTTCCGGTTTTTAATTCCATTATTCTTTTGTATCTTGAGAGAACCTGCGGTATCAAGTAAAACTTTTGAAACCATCTCGTATACATATATGGTAATTTTGACGGTCTCTATCTTATTCTGCTTGTGTCACGCTATTTAGAAGTATTTTCACATATTTATTATGTATAATTGTCATATACGCGTCTACCTATATGAATTTAACCGGAGAATAGCATTTCGTATTTTCTATCTACTATAGTAGCAGTGCATCACGTAAGAAAATAATTATTTTGTTGAACAAAAATTAAATTAAATTTCACATCTTAGCTTCCTATCAATGCCTTCGTACAAAAATAACTATATATTTGAAACGCTCCGATGTCCAGATAAAATTAAACTCTAAGGGCCAGTTTTTAAAAATAGTCGCTTAACTTTAATCTTATAGCTTAACTCATTCTTCGTCTCTTTCTAACTATCCCTTTTAGAAAAAGACGAAGAGTGAGTTTAGCTAAACTTCAGTTTAAACGACTGTTGAAAAACTTACCCTAAAACATTGATTTCCAGGTTAAATTAACTTTGAAAAACTTATATGTAGTCAATTGGACGTCTGATAAAGCAGCCATGTATATCAAAACCGTGAAGCAAAGTAGGCAGGTGAATGCAAAATGCAAATAAAGAATCGGTATGGAATCTGATTTGGATTCATCGTGCAAGTAGATCGTCGATGCGGTATCAATTTGAACGTCCGACTCTTTTCGTTTGCTTTTTTCATGCAAAAGTATCTGTAACGCGAGCGAGCCTCTGCACACACACACACACGTAGCATCGAACGAGACTCGACGCACGTATAGTTTAGTCCGCGCATCGTCGACATGCAGAGAAGCGCGCTGAATAAACACTCCTGACAGCGTGCCTGTAACGAGTTTAAAATCTAACGATATCCCACCGCGCACCGCACCAGTTTGAAACACGGCCGAGGTTCGCCGGCTATCGAACAATCGCCTACACAACAGAAATTTCGATACCCGTTTTGTATTCATTCCTGTCTATCGGCTGATATCGATATCCTCCTTTTTTTCCGCCTAAGCGAGCAATTACAAAGCGATTGGCGTTGATCGTTCGCTATTAAACGTGACAATTGCGTTTATTAGGTGAATTTATTCAATTTTCGTTTTGTACAGAGTGTGTGATTTCTAGATCTCGTTAGATCTCGTTACTTCTCTAAACGCAGATTATTAAAGCGATTATTGCAATTTAGGCTGATGGGTAACTCTAAATATTTTACTATAATGTCTTCAAATACAATTTTATTTTATCTGCACATATAACACATTCTTATATAAAATGTTACTTTAATTTGCATTTCCTATTTTTGGAATTTGCGTGTTGAAAACAGAATGAATTTTTGGATTATATAGAGCCGCTTATGGTACATTTATGAAAATTTCTTTGTTAAATGTAATTACAAAACGATTGGCGTTGATCATTCGCTATTAAATCGTGACAATTGCATTGTTAGGTGATTATATTCAATTTTTTTCGTACAGAGTGTGTGATTTCTAGATCACGTTAGATCTCGTTACTTCCCTAAACGCAGATTATTAAAGCGATTATTGCAATTTAGGCTGACGGGTAATTCTAAATATTTTACTATAATGTCTTCAGATACAATTTTATTTGATCTGCACATATAACACATTCTTATATAAAATGTTACTTTAATTTGCATTTCCTATTTTTGGAATTTGCGTGTTGAAAACAGAATGAATTTTTTGATTATGTAGAGCCGCTTACGGTACATTTATGAAAATTTATTTGTTAAATGTAATTACCAGACGATTGGCGTTGATCATTCGCTATTAAATCGTGACAATTGCATTGTTAGGTGATTATATTCAATTTTTTTCGTACAGAGTGTGTGATTTCTAGATCACATTAGATCTCGTTACTTCTCTAAACGCAGATTATTAAAGCGATTATTGCAATTTAGGCTGACGGGTAATTCTAAATATTTTACTATAATGTCTTCAGATACAATTTTATTTGATCTGCACATATAACACATTCTTATATAAAATGTTACTTTAATTTGCATTTCCTATTTTTGGAATTTGCGTGTTGAAAACAGAATGAATTTTTGGATTATATAGAGCCGCTTATGGTACATTTATGAAAATTTATTTGTTAAATGTAATTACCAGACGATTGGCGTTGATCATTCGCTATTAAATCGTGACAATTGCGTTGTTAGGTGATTATATTCAATTTTTTTCGTACAGCTTGTGTGATTTCTAGATCACGTTAGATCTCGTTACTTTACTTCTCTAAACGCAGATTATTAAAGCAATTATTGCAATTAGGCTGATGGGTAATTCTAAATATTCTATTATGTCTTCAAAGACAATTTTATTTTATCACATATATAACACATTCTTATATGAAATGTTCCTTTAACTTACACATTTTCCATTTTGAAATTTGCGCGGTTGAAAACGGAATGAATTTTTGGATTACATATAGAGCCGCTTACGGTACCTACATTTGTGAAAATTGATTTGTTAAATATTTGGCAAAAAATACTGATGAGTCAGAGACTTGCCTGAACTTCTAAACATCGGCAGACTTTTGCGAGGGTACCCTCATGCCGGCAGATGAGGCGTAGTAGAAAGTTCGGCATGGAGAACCGAAAGTATCACGGCGAGGATGTACATAAGGAACTCATATACAGCCACGGGAGTTTCGGTAGGAGTGGTTGCCGCGGCGGGGGAGCGAAGGAATAAATCCAAACAGTAAACAGAGCGGAGCTTTTGCGGAGGAAACGTTGGTGAAAATTCTAATATATAAAAGATATGAGAGGCCGCGCGCGCGAGGGGGTTGAATTCGAAGAAGCCTCCGGGATTCAAATAAGTGGGGTTACGCGGTGGTACCAGCGAGGGCGAGGGGGAATGAGGGGGCGCGAGAGGGGTGGTGGGCGGGGGTCGAAGGAATCTGAACAGCCAACAACAAGCGCAGCCTCCGACCTTTATTTAACCTTTTCTTAAAAGAGTCTTAGGAGTCCCTCTTATCTGCAGTCGATGGCCCTTCAGCGTCGGCTCTTATACTTTCATTCTTTCGTACTCTTATATCTTTTTCCTTTACCCCTCTCCTCTCTCTCTAGCTCTCTCTCCTCGTGTACACACGTCGAACTTCATCGTCGCTTTCCCCTTGCCCTCCTCCCGTGCCCGCTTCTCCCCTGATAACTCTTACGTTTTCGCGACGGAGTAACGAGAATCGTTATCCCTTCCGCGCGTTCTCGCGGTTTCGGGTTTAAGATTCTTCGTTTCTTCATTAAGAGAGACGCGGGGCCGGAATTAATTAAGGAATTAAAGGTCGGCTTCTCGCGAGGTACCGGTATGAGCCGAAGTGGATTAAACAGTTCTGCTGATCGCCGCATTTCATTAATTTCGTGGGCAAACGCTCGCAATCTGAACGTGGTTTCTTACTCTTTAGTAGTAGGAGTTGCAGACAATTTATGCACAGCTGTATTCATATCTCGTACACTCTTCACAAGTATTTAAATAGATTTGTAGAGAAGGACTTGGAATATTTATTTGCTTGATACATATTTTATTATTGTTCGCAATTAGAAAAAATAATATTGTTATTTTTACAAGTTGAACGACGACATCATGCATATTTATTCGTGTTGTTTACAAGCCAATATCAGTTAATTTAAATTCTGAGCTTTGTCACGTGCTAACCGCCATGTTTAGTAATGATAATCAAATGGCGTTTCTTGCACATACCTAACTGCAGGTATGAATAATAAATCGAGCTGTTTGATTACGTAAAATGGAAATGGAAACGTTAACTGCACAGGGATTCGTGGCTGCACGGTAACGGAAAGAACAAATTCCGGAAGTGCTTGAGCTCGTGCACCACGTGCCAAATTCTGTGAGTGCTTTCACTACTGTTTTCCTTCGCCTCCGACTCCACCGTTTTCTATTCCCTTTTCCTTTCTTTCCACTGCCTCGCAGAGACCTCAGCCTGAAACGCCGCGCGCGCTCTGGCGCTCCTGACTAAACACTGATAACGCGCGCCCGCGGAATTTCTTTGCATGTTATAAACATACGTAATCGTACACAAATAAGATTAGCATAGGACTTGGCATGCTGGATTTGCAAGAGACACACGGGCCTTTCGCTCGAGAGACAATCATTTCGTAGCGCCGTGCGTAAAGGCAAACGTATTTTAAATTTATCTTCGCCAAAGTCTTCGGTGGCTGACAGGGATGCTGGACTCGGGGAGACCAGATTCGGGTCAGCTATATTGCATAAGCGTTAATCATTGGGTGCATTCCGTTTCACGGAGCATGATGCGCATAAAGCCGGCTCCAGACGATGCGTTCACTCGCCAAACATTCGTCAAATATAAATGCGTCATATTATTGTAAATTATTTCTTTAATTCATTAATAATGACATTATAATTAATATAATATATAATAATTTAATTAATATCTAATAATTTACAAATATTTGAGACGCATTTATGTTTGACGAATGTTTGGTGAGTGAACGCATCGTCTGGAACCGGCTTTATGCATCATTTATCCTTGTTGTTCACCGACTGTTAAACAAGGATAAATGATGCATCACGCGCATCATGCGTGAAAAAGCAGCAGTTTAACATAAAAATCCTTTGTTTGTGGATTAATTAGTCTTTGCGTCTCTTTTTTTACACCCGTCACGATTGGAATTGCAGTTTTACTGCATTTTAACGTGAGATTTTTATGACGAGGTATACAGTTATAAACAACATTTCATTATAAACGCATTTATGCCGTGCATGTTGATTATACGATTGTTTTCGTCGACTAGAACGACAATTGACGGAGTCAGCGGTTTTGCATCATTTGATATTTTAATGACAGGAAGCTCGACAAAAGTTTTGCGCTGTGCAAAGATGCAAAAGAAAAGAAAACAAAAAAATATATTCGCGGAATAAACACATCGCGGAAAACGCGCGCGAGCATCTTCGACAAGCTGTTTTGCTGTTCTGTTGCCCGATGGATCTTTGCGATGATAAATATTTGCACAAGCGATGCGTCCCCGAGACACGTGTGTTTGTGGTAATTACTTCGTTGCGTGATGATTGTTTGTTATGCAATTCGGTCCCGACGAAGGCACGAAGTGCAAGGCCAACGGGCACTCGAATTGGAAATATTTTTAGCCGAACGTGTCTTGTACATCGTTTTTGCTTGTTATTGTACGTGATATAATATATGTTTAAGATAAATGTTTACAAAGAACGAGCAGTTGATCTGGAGCGATGTATAACACAAATAGCTTACTCATCTGTTTCATTTTAATTCGCTATCTGTAAAATATTTATGTTGGTAAAGTTATTGGTAGATAGTATCTCATTTCATATCTCGCGAGAAAGAACTTAAATTACTTAATAAACTGATTAAAATTAGTGCATACGCATAACAGCATTGTGCAATAATATTCAAGTCTTTCAAGTTTGATCAGAAAATGCTGTGGCTTGCTAAAATATATTAAATTCTGATTTAATTTAATGAAACTTTGCATCTGTTTATGGAAAATATTAAATTTTTAAAGCACAATGCTTTTTTAAAATATACACATGTAGGTACACACTGAGCTGTTATCTTTATATTGGAAAATTTATTGATTATTGTCGCAAAGCTTCAAAGGCTAGTTACTTCTACGGTGAAATACATCTTATGGTGATAAAAATTTTAAAAGCAATCAATTTCTCTGAGAACATTTTTGTCTAATACTGTTCCATTACGTCATAAAATAACACAATAATAATGATGAACTTATCGAGACACCTGGAACGCGGTTGAAAGTTTCGACCCTCGCGAGAAGCGGGCAGAAGAGAAGCTCGGTTCCGCCTTTACACTCGACAATCTGCTTGATGATGGAACTTAATAAAACAAATCCCGCTGTGTAAACAGCTGAGGAGACTCGAACCGGCGCGACGTCATTCAGACAACAGGCGAGTTTTCCTTCGAGCCAGCCAATGATGACGGAGCAGCCGAGGCTGGCCCGCGCGCTCGAATACCATTAGATAAGATCAATATTGTTCAAAATACGGTAGGAGTTTAACGCATGTATGTACATTACGTGGCATTTATATCATGAATATTCCGCCTGAAGCTGCTCTTTTGCTCCCTCGCGGTCCCCAGTCGGCGCTATCTTTCTCATTTAACTCTCGCTTCTTATCTTGAAACTTTTGCCGCTACGTAAATACCGGCCGCGATTTTCGTCTGAATGTTTAGAATAAGCAGTCAGGATTTTTGGTAATGTTTCACGACGGAGTGTCATTGCGATTTCTCCAACGGGGCAGCTCGCAACAGCCTTTGATCGAGCTCTCGATCTCCATTTTCATATTGCAGGCTACTTCGCTGTTCGCAGCCCTGAAGCAGCAGCAACAGCAATCGCGCGAGAGCGTCTTCTCGTCGCGGGACCGCGAGTGCCGCGACAGGGACCGCCTGTCTACGGCCCGGAATCGCGACTCCGGCAGAGGCAATATAGGGGAGACCGGCGGTGGCAGCGGCGTTGCTGATCAACAGCAGCAACAGCAGCAACAGCAGCAGCAGCAGCAGGATCTCAGCATCGAGTACCAAAGCAATGGGAAGCTCAGTCCCGCCGGACACGCAGTGACACCAGCACCCATGACCCAGCAAAAGCAGCCAATCATCACGCAGCAATCGCAACAGCCCAGCTCAGGGGCACCGGGGCCCCAGCCTAGCCCGCATCAGAGCCCGCAAGCCCCACAGAGGGGTTCACCGCCGAATCCTTCCCAGGGCCCGCCACCCGGTGGCCCGCCAGGGGCACCGCCGTCGCAGACCCCCTCGCAGATGATGCTCAGCTCGGCGAGCGGCCTCCATCAGATGCAACAATTGCTGCAGCAACATATACTCAGCCCCACGCAACTGCAATCCTTTATGCAGCAGCACACGTTGTACATGCAGCAACAACAACAGCAACACCATCAGGTGAATTCCATTTGTTTATTATTTTAGTATTTTCTGAGCACTTGTTTAATAAGCATTTATACGAATGCTTAATAAATATTATTATTTGTAAATGCACAAGATGAAGAAAAGAAAACAATATTTTACTTATTGTGTACACAAACGGTAATACATTAAATAGTTAAATACACTTTTGTGTCATATTTTTTATGAATAAATTCTTTAAGTTCTATTGTGTCATAATATAATCTTTGTAATATTTTTTGTTTAGAATTTATTTATTATATGTTGTAAATGCAGATATAATAAATCACTATATTCTTTAAAAATTTAAGACATGATTAATCAATTTTTAATTAAAATTTTAACATTATATTTATTTTTGTTTATATAAATATAATTTTGTAGTATATAAAGTTGTTTACTTCGTTTTATATCTTTTGCATTTATTAATTTTTTATTGCTTTATTTATTCATAACATTGCGTTAAATTGCAGGATTCATCTTCCGATCATGCATCTAATCAGGAGCGATTCGGTTATTTCTCCTCTTTAAAGAACGTAAGTGAAATTCCTAATTGTTTTATTTTACATTTTATGAAATTGTTGGTAAAAGGGAAAGAAGTCTCATTTGTTACTCTTAAAAAAGAAACAATTTAGCCATCAAAGCAATCAGTAATGCAATATAAATTAGTTATTGCTAAAACGCTTTTCCCATTTCACTCGATCGTTCTATCGATTATTCATTATGTATAGTATCACTAATGTACAATTTTACTAATTACATCTAATAATATTGACCAATTCAGAAATTGGCAGAAGCAGTAATCACGAATTAATGACTCATGCAAAAAAGCTATTCTTCTTTCAACGAAAATAACTACTTCACTCACAAGGAAACCCACGGAGGTGTCCCCCTCCGATTTTGATGAGCTTTTAATATGTTGTTGTCTAGACAAAAATAAGAGACGGGTATTTTTTTATACGTGCCTATACGCATGTTTAGGGGGTGAAACACTTATTTGAAAAAATCGGTTTTTCTCTTTTGGGCCGAATATATCTCCGAAACTATAAGAGATAGAAAAATTTTCCAAAATGGAAATTAAATGGCTTCAAAAGTACTTTGAAATAATGACAAAATAATTTTTTTATTTCTTTTATTTTTAAACATACCCCCGTCACCAATACATTTTTTTTTAAATTTTTTATGACCAAATAAAAGATTATTTTTTAACGAATTCAACTATATATGATAAAGTTATGTTACGATAAATTATTTTTGAGAAATAATTACAAATGCCTGTACACACACTATAAAAAATTTTTTGTTATTAGTTCAAAGTACTTTTCAAGTCATTTAATTTTCTACTTTGGAAAATTTTTCTATCTCTTATAGTTTCGAAGATATTCGGTCCAAAAGAAAAAAACCGATTTTTTTCGAAGGGGTTTTTCATGCATATGGGCACGTATAAAAAAAATACGTGTCTCTTATTTTTGTCTAGACAACAACATATTAAAAGCTCGTCAAAATCGGAGGGGGACACCTCCGTGGGTTTCCTTGTCAGTTATTTACTAAACGGACAAATTTGTCGGCAGAAATCTTTTGTACCTTTTGCACGAATATGTACATTTTTATTTCGCGTAGAACTCGAGCGCTATGTGGTGTAAATATAGCGTTGCTATATTATCCACATAATTTAATGACGCGGTATCTTAAATTTAACTCTTAATTGAACAAACGAAACGGAAACGTAAGACACTTTCGTGAGGAGGCTAATCTTAAAAGAGGTTTTGAATTTCGGTGTTACACGCAATTCGCGGCCGACGAAGTTTGATGCTGTAGCGAGAGGGTTGATACTCGGTCTGTGTAAACAGGTAGTCCCTTCTATATCGTTACGATAACAATACACGTCGCGCGAACCACTTTTGCTATCCAGCCGCAGTGTTATCCCGGCGCCTACGATCCAATAAGCACTCTGATATTCCTTTTCAAAAATATCAACGCAAGCGACAACAAATATTTTTCATGGCACCGTGTAGTTTATTGTAGCAGAAACACTATTCTTCGAAGAGAAGGAAGTGCGCCAGACTTTTCGAGTTAGAGACGTTTTGTTTCAGCCATTTCCAAGATTATGAGTCAATGTAATATTGATTTTAATGCACGCGTAACATTTAATTAGTAAAGATGAATAATTGTTGTACACAATTTAAATTGTAAGTCGAATCGTAGGTCAGCCCCGTTGTAAATATGGATGGAAAAAAATTTCTTCAACGTCATCAAAATTTATAATTGCGGCAAAAAATGTACACGAAAAGTACAAAGTAAATATAAAGAAGTATAAAGAAAATCGTATGCTTAACATGAACATGGAAAATGCTTATTAGCGAGAACGTGTTTGCATCCATTAATCGTGCAGAGTGTTCGTTTATAATAATATGATAAAGGGTGCGTACCTCGAAGTTTGTTTTAAAATATCCTCGAGGCGCACGAGAGAGACCGAGAAATGAAATAGGCGGAGGGAGTTAGTCTGGAGGGTGAGGTAAGCAATTAAGCATCGCCATCAGCCGTTGTGTCTCGTTGTTTGTCTTCGAGCTACCCATCAACTGCCCTCTATCTTCTTGCCCCCTTGGTGCCGCGAATTATCTGCGCCCGTGATTTATTCATCATTCCAAGACGTAAGTGCCGCCCTTTTTTCCTTTCCTTTTTATTCCGACCGACTAATTTGGCAGGAGCGAAACGTTTACTTCCCCGACGTTTAATAATAAACTGTCGACGATATCGTTTGATTTATAATTGATTATCTATATCTTTTAATTAGAAAATTACTCTGTAGCGAGTAACTTATGCGGAAACTGCTATGATTAATATAATGTTCACAAAATAAAAATAATTGAGTTTTCTCTTTTTCTTTTTGATTTCTTTCGTTTACTTTGCTTAATAAATTATACATATCGAATCATTCGCTTCTTATGTCAATTATTTATTATAGCGATATAATTGTCAATATATTATGTATATAGGGCTGGTAAAGTGATGTAAAATATATCTACATACATTTGAATACCGGCGGCAAATTTGTTTCAGCATCAGCATCAACTCGCGGAACTCAACAAAAAACAACTGGAGCAGGCAATGCAGCAGCTGCAGGAACAATTGCAACTGAACTTATTTCAACAGACGCATTTATTGCAAACGGCGGACAAGAAGAAGGCATCGGCGCCTCTGCAGCAACTAGCGATTCAGCAGCAGCAACTTATACAGCAACTGCAGATCACGCAAAGGCAATATCTGTTGCAGCAAGGACTGAGTCTTCAAGGTCATAACCCTTCTTCAGGTATTTATACATCAAAATTAATGTGCTTGATTAAAAATATTTTGGCATGCTTTAGCAATTAAATAATTTTTAGATATGATTATTGATATTGATAAAGTATTGTAGGCATGAGACATATTCATGATTACAATAAAATATATTAAAAAGATGTTTTAAACGAAATATTATAAAAAAACTACATATATTCTCTCTATTCTTTACATGTATAAAACGAAGAATTCTTCAAAAAGATGATTAAGACTTTTTTTTATTTCTTGATTCAAAAATGATAATTATATCTTACAGATACGTGAATAACCTTTTCAAAGATAATTGTTCATTGTTTTAATGTCTTGCACGCATTCTGCGTCAGTACGTATCTTTATCATCAGGAAACCGGCGTTTTCATCAACGCACGTTCACGTTCGTGATAAAAGGATTATGCAAACATGTATTTTTTTAATTCGCGTGTTATTGTCACGCCTTTTTACCTTCTAACACGATTGCATCGCATAAGCCATAAACATAGGAATTCGTATGATGACAAATCACATGCCGCAACAAAACACATGCGTGTATTTGCAGCGACGCGTAACATACTCGCGTCGTGGAAGTCACGTGTCATCGGCAGCACATGCACAAAGACGAAGGTAAGCTTTGAAATTGGAGGCAATCCCTTTGGTTTTACACTAAAACGATCCAGCATCTCCTGTACAATCCTTTTGAACCTCTGCGCACTACGTCTCTTTACATCTTCATTCTTTTTATCATTTGATTTCACTTTCTTCTTCTCTTCTTCCATTCTCCCGTGTGTCTCCCTTTCTTGCTTTTCACCCTGGACAAAACTTTTCACACAGAAGCATTTCTCGGTTATCATACCGGAGCTTATTCCAACGATGTTATCCTTTTTGACACATGTATACGTGACACATATGTTTGAAAGGACAATTCAAAATAGCAGCCGTGATTCACCATGGTTGCTTCGAATTCATACGTGAAACGAATCTAGCTGTTTCATCCTTGACCCTGCATTCGGCATTCCCGCCGCACGCGCTTTGTCTTCTCTTTATTTTCTTCATCTCTCGAAAATTCAACTACCATCTCTGTCAGTTTTCGCTCCCTTCTCGCACTTCCATATTCCTCCTATGCCTCCTCGTCGACGCGTTGCTTCGTCTTTCGTCCGCACGCATGTTTGCTTCACACGTGACTGCTTCGAGACGTGTAATATTGTTCACTATGATGTTTAAATATCTATGATGCGAAGTTTTTTTCTTAGATTAAGACTTACGACCTGATATTATTATGCGATGCGATATATTTTTCTAAGTAATTACATCTTTTCTTTAAAACTATTTTAATTACAAAAATTTGACGATAGACGAATTTTTACGCAAACTATGATGAATAAATTGACGATTATTATCTTTTCATCGATTAATCATTTATAAATAGGTGCCTTTTTCTAAATTTCAAGCAGCTTTGCAACCAGGTGATAATCTCCCGTCATGGAAGTCAGAGCCCTCGGATACGCCGGAATCCCACCAGAATTCCAATGTGTCGAAATCCAATTCTGGATTGAACGGTAAAACAATAGTTTCACGCTTTTCTGATTATCTCGAGCTTGCTCGTTTTTGTACTCTAATTTCTCCAATGCTTATGTTTTACTTTTGCGAATGCGACGTTCGTTTGCCGAACTATCGCAGGCATTCTGAATTCGATAGCTTCGAGCCGACGGTCCGAGGTAAATGGCACAACACCGATGGACGAGAAGCCGCTGGATGCCTCCTGCAACGACAAGGTTCATCCCCTCTATGGCCATGGGGTTTGCAAGTGGCCAGGCTGTGAAGTAATTTGTGAAGACTATCAAGCATTCCTTAAGTGAGTTTTCCAGTCTATTTTTTCGTATATATTTATTGTATTTTCGATATCTCAAAATTATCTGTTCCGTTATCCATAATCCAACTACTTTTATTGCAAATCCGGTAAAAATCGCCTCCAGCTTATACCAGATAACAAATAAGACCGTAATTTATTGAAATTAATAATGAATCGAAAAATGTCCATAATTTGCGTTAAACCACACAAATCGGACCTTATTGTTTATAATGCAGTATATTTTAGAGAGGCAAACTGTTCCCAAGTACGTAGATAGGTAAACGCAGAAAAGAAGTCTCGAATATCTCGTATACGGGAAGCTGAAGAAATAGGAGGAATAAAGTCGGTAATTAAATTGGGGAGAATGAGGCAAAGAAAGTGTAGAAAAATCGCTCGTGTCAGCGTATCTCATTGACATCAGGCGCTTTCGCTCATCGGCTTCGAGCCGCAACCGCGAGCACACCATCCCATCCGGAGGATCCTTCGTAATCACGTAGCTCGTCTCGGTGCAAACTCTCCCTCAAACAAGCCGTTACTTAAAAAAAAAGAAAAAGAAAAAAAAAGAAAAACGCTAATTACCTTTGTCTCATTAATATTCACGACATTCGACCGCATCGTTATGCCCCTCAGTCTAATCCCTTTCTGTCCCTCTCCCTCTTCAGTTCGTCCGTTCAAGCCTCCCTCGACCTTCCCGCATCTTCGTTCTTTCAACCGACCGACCCGCTCCTCGCCCACCCTTCTCCACTCTCGTCGATACAGCCGTCCGTTCCGTCGACGAAGAAGGATTACGGAAATTCTTAAATACGGAATCTTGTTGGCGTTGTTGGCACCCCCCATCTTCTACCCAGGACGCGGCGAAGCTTAATTTTCTGTCCTGCCGTCTCCTGGGGGTTTGAGTTCCCGTAGTTGGAGAATGGAAGCGTTACGTGCCCGGGATTTTTCGTGGCTTTCTGACGCGCAGATTTTTTTGCGACTCTTGCAAGATAATTGTGTGGCTGTCCTTCTCACTTTTTCGTATTTTATTTTGATATTTATTACACATAGACGAGCGTGTGTGTGTATAATCGATTAATTTTTAATAAATTGTTTTAAAGCCGAATTCGTTAATGACTGCAGCTTTTAAATTAATAGTACAAATTTTTACTAGATTTGTCACAACGAGAAAAATTATGCTAAAATATTAAATAACTTAAAATAAAATTTCTATGCATATAAAACATGAACGTTAACGACAATAAATTTAATAAATTTATTTTAATTTTATATATAATTTTATTGCGCTTATATGCTTATTTTATTATTTAATTTAGTTTAACCAAAGGATCAATAAATGATTACAATGTTAAAATATTACGAACAATTTAATCTTGTCTAATTAGCATTTTCTTAATTTTATTTGTGTCATCGTAATATTTATGGTTGTGTTGATTAAGACTGCAACGCGTTGAATTAAAATAAGCTGTAATTAATCTTGAAATATTGCAGACACTTAAATACAGAGCACACATTGGACGACCGATCGACAGCGCAAGCCAGGGTCCAGATGCAAGTAGTGTCGCAGCTAGAAATTCAGTTGCAAAAAGAACGAGACCGACTAGGCGCCATGATGCATCATTTGCACATGGCAAAACAAATGGCTTCCCCGGAACCACCAAAGTCATCCGAGTCATCGGTAAAATTCTCCTTATTATATTTATAATTCTTGCTCTTCAACACTTCTTTCTTCATTTTATTTAATTATTTTATTTAACTATTTATTACTATAATCAAAAGAAGCATGCGATAATTTGATAATTATAACATTTTTTCCGTAACAATCTTTTTTTACAAAAAGATATTTGAGATATAAATATCGTATTCTATAGATATTAAATTTTTTCAACGTTATTGTCGTAGCCAAAAATTTATAGATCAGAATATTTATTGTATTAATAAGAATAATTTAAATAAATACTATCGTCTTACTTTAACTTCTTACCTTCAAATAAATAATAAATTAATTATTATAGCAAACAATTTTATCTTCTATGAATTAAAGAATATTAATATCATATTACGAAACAAAAGAAAATTTTTATCATAAGCCGCAATTATAATACACTTAAGAGTTCGCTATAGAACGGATACTGAAAGCCAAACCTGGAAAAACGGTCCGACCGCGATGCGTAAACTTTCTCCGCTGCGGTATTGCTATGAGATCGTAAAGCCGGATTTTCACGACAGACCAGCTCGTTGGAAGATTTTACGAGCTTCTCGCGGCCCGCTAACAACAACGCGAGTTTCAGTTTTAACGCGCTGCCGAGTCGAGTGCTAATTTATACATAAAGTTTGCATTAATAATTCATCGGAGCCGCAGTAATTTTATATCGCCTTAATTAAAACCCCTAACAAGTTGGGCAGTCGGAGAATACCAATATCGCATTAGCCCTGCGCCAACGACAACGCTCGACGGTCGACGGCTTAATTATTTTAACGCGGCTGTGCGAGTAGTTCCGCTACGAAGATCAGATTGCTCGTGTAGTTTGTACGCCACTGCGATATGTAATAAGACCCATTATTGCAAAATGCATATATTGATATTCATATTCATATTGCATTAAGTGCTTTAAATATACAGGCTACATTTATTATGAGATCAACGAAGAGAAAATATATATTACATTGCTTTTTATCTATAAGAAAAAACTTGTGTATAATGATTTTAAAAGCTACAACGGCAGAATTTTACATTTTTCTGAGTCTATGAAAAATTAGTGAGGTAGACGACGTACACGAATTACATAAATCCTCTTTTTTAGCTCTTTGCAATTCTCTCGTCGCATTTATAATCCTAAAATGATCTCTGTTCGACAATATAGTTTATACCCGATTCGTTGCTCATATCTTTATCACCTTTCCTCTGTCTCGTTTTCCACGCTTTCGGGAATTCTCTATTTCAGACGGGCTCGAATTTACCAAAGCTAAATTTTTCCACTGCGCTGATGAGTCAGCCGCCACCTAACTTCGGGGTCTCTCAGGTGTCACCAGTATCCATGTCCGCGCTGGTGTCCGCCGTGAGGTCGCCCGCGGGTGGTCAGCTACCCCCGTCGGGGGCACTTGGCAGTGCCCCGATGCCGCCACTTCCGACCATACCTAATATGTCCAGTTTACCACCAATGCCCAACATGCCTGGTAGCATGCCGAGTATGGCTGGTCCAATCAGACGGCGCATCAGCGATAAGTCAGCTCTTTCTTTGGCAGGAGGTAAGGTCACATCTCTTCATCTCATAATCTCTAATTGTCTCGCCTGACAGGTGAGATTTGAGGTAGCGGTATAACTTCTAGGACTAATAAGGGCCAGAATCGCACATTTTGCGTCACCAAGATGAATTTTATTTTAAGATCAATTTTGCAACAGCTCTTCCGTTTTACCTGTTTCAAGGAAAATGGTTGATTCTGTGTAAATAGATTGTTGGTACGTCGAAATATCAATGCATAATGTATAGTATGTTTCGTTAGTCGCTTACACATTACATTAGTAATAAAAATTGGAATTTTTACAAAAAATGCATTAAGGAAAGATATTGAATTATTAACGATTTGTTTTATACTCTTAATAAAACAAAGTTTTACATTTAATTGTGTATATATATAATAAATAATTTATTAACTTTAGCTTACATGCCAAGAAGTGGACTTGGTTTACAAAATTACTTAACACACTCATACCATCCATGCAACTATCGTACTTAATTACTATTTATTTTTTCTTTAATAGTCTCTTTCTCTCTCTACAATTTTCTCAAAACGTTCCCTTTTACACTATCCAGTTTATCATGCCATATTCTTTCTAATATTTCTCTTTTATTTCTTTCTAACTCTATAAACCAATCCTTTGTCATATCACATTACTTTACATAATGACTAATATGCCTTCCTTGTCCACAGATCACATAACGTTTTATCCTCCTCTAAACAATATTTGTTCCCCTCCTCCATATTACCACATCTCACTGTTTTATCAATGTTGCTACATTATCTTTCTTATTTAACTTATCTATATTTTCCTATAAAACTTTATTGTGTTAAGAGAAAGTAAAAATAGAGAGAAAAACTATATTTCACATTTGTTACAATATATATTGCAAATTGGTTAAAATTTCTTGCCATATTTATACGATTTGCGAAACATATACATTATCTGTATATCTATTTGTTATACCGAGTTTTGTGATATTAATTCATTCCTAATTAAGTAGTTTCTTTTTATTGTACAACTTTTATTGTACAGTTTTTTCATATTTTATTTGTTTATAGGAGCGTATATACTCTGTAAATTTAATGCCCTTAATTAAGATGTTTTCGGTGTAAACATTTTCCGAACACATAGCTTTGTGCTTTGAAATGCATACGAGAGCTTGGAAGTGGATTAATATCGTCTGAAAGCAAGGTGAAACGAAAAAAATGACAATTCAGAAATGAAATACTATTCGTAGGACTGTATGACGAGGGCACTGTAAGGCGCAGAGTAGCCGTCGATAGATCTGGAATAGATATTAACGAAGGTAACGATAACACAAGATCATACTCGGAGTGATGTGCGAGCTTCGAAACGCCATCCGAAAAATTTCATCTGTAATACACAACTCTTATTAAATTATTAATAAGAGACGATGTTTCTTTTTTCAAATTACGTCATACATAATAGATCTGCATGTCTGGAAAATAAATAACGACATATTATCGCTATGACATTAAAACGAAAAATGATAAATAAGATTATTAAGTTGAAAGAAGCAAAAGAGTTTAACATCTCTTAATTTTTTTTGTAAACAGTGTAGTTTTAAAACATCAACATATATTCTTATTATCCTACGTAATAAGATAATTATATATTAATTACATATATATATATATATTTTAAATTATTCTTGGCATTTCGAGGTTCGTTACAAAAACATATTCACTCCGACGAAATAAGAAAATACCGATCCTGTAGCAAGTGCTCTTTACGGTCCTCTCTTGGTCTCGTGTCTTTTCCTGTCGTACATTGTACCACACGCACAGATTACTTATGGTAGCGACTATGTCACGTGAAGCGACAGTGTTCGACACCTTGTTGGCGGCGTAGAACGAGCATAGGGGTGTGTAGAGAGGGATGCAAGGAAATTTATGCGATGAGAAAAGAAATGATACAAGATGAAAAAATAAATTCTCTAATCCGCCATGCCAGCTCGAACCTCTTTCTTATCGATGCTTTTGTTGTTTCCTTATTTCTTGTGCTGCCCGCCCTCCCCACCGTGTAGGGCTGCCCTACATGCTGGAGCGTGCTGGCCTTGACGTCCAACAAGGTACTGTCAACCTATTTTCCACATTCCCTTTTGTGGCTTACGAATTTTCTTGCGGAAGGATGCACCTTGCATGAACGCTCACCTTCCTTCTTTGTCTTCACCCCCGCCTTTTCACGTAGCATCAATTTTCCTAATTTTACTGATAATTCCCGAGACAATTAAGATTACGAGTATATTCCAAAACCCTAAATACTTGGGATTTGATAAATTGATTGACCGCAGTTTATCATTTTCTGGTTGCTTTTCTTTTAAGCGTGAAAGAGGTGATCCATATATTTGGTTTAAACTTATACTTTTATTTTTTGCACAAACAAATAAGCTTCGATTTTATAATGCGAAAATGTAAATCAATATTATAGTGCACATTATATTTTTAAAAAAGACAGTTGTGAAAAAATTAAATGTAAAAAACTTCAATGTGTGGATTGTCTTCTTTCGATTTTTATGTAATTTTGTTTTGTAAAAGCATGTATCAGCAGATATTTCTGCAAATATAAAAATTATCATTATTTTAGAAGAATATCCAATTTTTGGTATATTTTGCATATAGTTTAAATTCATTTGATCGCCAATTCTTATTTTAAAGTTTTTAATTAAAAAAATACGAAGTATAAAATTGATATACCTACATAATATACCTTATATTATATTATATTGAAGTTCAAAATGTATACTCATAACTTTTCATGAAAAATCGATAAAAAATTTAATATAAATTGATTTAATTTTTCTGAATACAGGAAAATACCGCGAAAAATGCGCACAGCTTAGTTTACTCGGCGTTCAAGAGCAAAATTTTATCATAATTTCATGCGATCGGTACAACATTTGCTTGTTTGTTGTGATTTCACTGTTCAGATCATTTTGCACAAAAGACGTAATTAAATACCCATAATTACTTCTTATCAGTAACGAGAATATTAGCTTTCGACCCGCTACCGTTTTTAATAATGCACAGGGTAAATGAAATTTGTTGCGTCCGGTTTCAGAAATTCAGCGAAATAGGGAATTCTACAAGAATGCAGACGTCAGACCACCGTTCACGTATGCATCCTTAATTCGGCAGGTGAGTGGCTAATATAATTGCCGAAGGATTCTCCGAATATCGTATTTTCCCATCGCGTCGTATTAACATAGCTAATCATCCTGGGGATTCTTTCTTTAACAACATAAAATAGGTTGAATGTTCACATTATCGTTATTATTTTAATAATTTCCGGAATATACTGAAAATTAATTTTCAATTTATATTTATTAAAGTTAGCACGTTCTGTTAAATATTATTCCGATTGAATAACGTATTACATTGAAACTCATTATATCATATAAATTATCCAGATGCAGTGAAATTTATTTTATTATTTATTAATTGGATTTACCACATTTTATTAGAGAATTATAATATTCTTGAAATTATTTTGTAATGTTGCAATCAAAAATTTTACACGATATACGAACCGATATTACGTACACGTAAGGAATCTTTTCGTTTGTGGACACTTTAAATACCTTGGCTATGATGTTTTACCGCTCAGAATAGAACAAGTTAACGTAATTATAATGTTGCTCTTTCCATAGTCCATCATCGAATCTCCCGAGAAGCAGCTGACGCTCAACGAAATTTACAACTGGTTCCAAAACACATTCTGTTACTTCCGGCGCAACGCAGCAACGTGGAAGGTATATCTTATGATTCCAATAGTATAATTACACAATCGTTTCAAAGCAAGAAAATTAAACAAGAAACAGATAAAACAGTAGCTTTTTGACTTGAGATTGACGAGATATTAAAAATATATAGCTTCTTTATTACAATTTCTTTTTCAATTTTTCACGCTTGCAGCCAGTAATTTTTACAAGGCGTAAAATATTCCAAACTTTTTATAGCAACGTTATTTTTTCCATAAGAAAACAGAAGTATATTTTAGACGTAATCTTTAAATAGCGGGAGAGTTACGATAAAGTGGAAGTAACTCTCTTTTAACTGGATGAAATCAGCACGAATTTGTTTGTGCAACGGGAGTCACAAGGATAAAACAATCATGCAATTTGTATTTGTACGAACGGATTAAGCTGAATGCGCTTAACAAGAAAGGATGACAGCTTATCGAGAATTTCGGATAATTTATATGTATTGATTTGGATTAACAGGCTAAGTGACGTGCCGGGCAGAGCAGCTGGTAATGATAGTTGTATTGCTTTCTCGAATAAGGGGGGGGAGAACTGGTAACATGTGAAATGTGACATACTACGAGTCATTTATGAGCCATCTGTCATTATATTCTTCCTCATTTCCCCTCGTTCGCAGATCACTCAATAGCATCGCGTGTCAGAATAACAGCGATCCTCTTAAACTAATAGTAAATTAATAATCTAGATCAATAGTAAATAGAATTGAAATGTTCTTACAGACGATTATTGACGTTATATATTCCTACTGGCATATTACGTCGTTTATTTTATCGTTTAAAATAATTGCTGTCTATGTATCTGAAAGAGAAATCGCGCATTGCCTGCAAAAGCGTAATTAAATAATATGGTGGAGATATGTGTTCAATGAAGATTTCATGAATCGCTTTATTCTGACATAAGAGACGAGGGGTATCCTGAATGATTACGACGTATCACACACATTTATACTTTAATCCGGAATAAATCGGCCGAATAAAATTGCCGATTAAACATCGCAGGGCAGTAATAGAAATTTAACATATTCCACGTCTGCCTTCTCAGGCATCCGGAAGCAACGAACGAATATAACGTGCCGATGGTTCATGATCGATTTGTAAGCCGACGTGACAAACCGCTTGTTGGCAAGAGTGTTTGCGCGCGTGCGTTTTTTTGCGTGTGTGCGAGTGTGCGTGAAAGTAATTGACGTTTGCCATGACGCTTCGCCTCGCATGGTTTATGTGTATATGAAAACATTTAAAAAAGAAACGCAAACAGGTTTGCCGCAGAGAGCGGAGGGACAGAGACAGAGCGAGCAGCGGAGCAGCCGAGGGGGGGGGGGACCAACAACGTTGGCGATAGCGGACATGGCGACAGACATCGTCATCGAGCGGCCGCGTCGCGCGGCCTCGTCGAATTTTATATTCGGCCCTGCGGCATGAATAATTGTTGTCGTTGCCCCCCTAGATTTTAGATGACTAGCTGTGCATTAACGATAAAGGAATGCCACAAACCGTGTCTCTTTCGATTAATCATATTTTTGGTTCGTTTCATCCTCATGCGGCCTTCGACATCGCGATTTCATTGCCGGTTTCCTTCTGTGCTAACCAGCGATCATCATCACTGACATCATCGTCATCGTCATTGTCGCCCGTCGTCATTATTACTGATGGATATCGCGTCACAATTATCACTGATTATCGGTCGGCTAGACTTTCTATTATTATTTGTTTTGTGAATGTCACTACGCGATGCGGATTTATGTTCTTCTTCCTTGGCTGCCACCTGGAAGACTTGCTCGACCCTTTTTAAATAATAAAATTAGCTGTGACTGAATAATTGCATTTATATATACATATTTTTAAATGCAGCACACTGTTGCACTTGCGTAAGTAATTTGCGCAGCTTTTATTTGACATTTATTGTTTACGTTTTAGTTTGCATTATTTGATTTGTTCGCTTAGCATTTCTGAAACTCTATCTTACATACTTCCCAAAAAAGACAGTTTTCTTGAACATTATTGAAAATATTTATTAATCTGTGTTTATGTTTAATTTTATGTTTAAACTGTTGGAAAATATGCTATTCCGAATGAAAAAAGGTAGAAATCATACAACAGCATTTAAGTTCTCGATGCAAATTTAAGTTTAAGGTGGCAGCTTTGCTTGTACTCTTCATGCTACGTAGCCATTGCACCCATCTTTGAATGACACATTCAAAATAAGACATTTAAATTAATTTTTATAATACTGTCAATTTAATAGAACTTAAAATTAATTTTAATTAATTTTTCTATTGCGAATAAAATATTATACCTGAATAATCTACATGTATATTATACAACATTAATGAAAAATTTTTGCTTAAAAATAAAAGAGAAGCTGCAGTTATTATATGTATAATTTTTTGAGAATATTTCTGTCTAATATATTATTCTCTGAATATATGAAGCTATTTTTATAATTTATTTATACATATCTATTTTTAGATATATATCATAAATATGCACTTCTCGTGCGTCTTCAAAAATGGCTGAAATGAGCTCTCAAGAGCAGCGTTGTTGAACAGGTCATCCTAAAAATTGATCTAGGTCAAAATTATTATCTACAAAGACTTGAACCGCATTAAAACGAGGAAATATAAGATCTGGGTTAGCTTATAGATCGAGGTCATAACTATAAGAAAGACTGAAACTGCCATTTTGTACGAAAGTACGTGAAGTCATAAAATATTCGGGAGCTTGATTGTATAACTTTTCTGTAACATTGCAGTATATTCGTAACGTGAATTTGCAAACACGCATTATGGGTTATGGGATAGTCACTTTTGTTGGAATTAAATTACAACTTAATTATTGATGCTTGTTATATTTTTATCAGTATATTGGATAAACGGATTTTAGTACCGCACGGTATAAGAACATTGAAAACACGTTGCTCCGGTATTTATTGACAGATACATTTTTTGTCTAATTATATCTATATCCCATTCTATTATTATCGTAATAAATTCCAATTTTATTAGAGACAATACGTTACGATGTTGAGAACTTTGTTTGAATTAAAGAGCTCTTGAAATGCGGGAAACTTGAAATGCGAGACGCATATATTCGCATAATATTAACTCAAGATATTGATACGTCGTTGCAGTAAACGTCGAGAGATGATGATATTTAATCAGAGTTCTGGGCTCGAGCGTTCAACGAGATCGTTCGCAACGCTGCTCGTTGGCACCTTTGGCACCTCGACAAATCCTACGGCACACGTACAATATCGCACGTCTCACTTAGCAACCTCGCGCCTCGGTCTCACGATCATCATCCATTCTTGCCTCATCAGCGTGATCGGTCATCATCACCCGATGTCGAGGACTCTCTACCGCCTGCGTAACATACACATACACACACACACACACACACACATGCGCGCCACGAATCGCCATCACGAACGACCGTGATCCTTTCCCCCTTCGCCGACTACCGGGACCGTGATTGAGTTGGCTTCGTTCGTTTTTTGCGTTGCTTATTTAGTCTGTGTATTATTTTGTATAGAACGCAGTGCGACACAACCTGTCTCTCCACAAATGTTTCATGCGAGTCGAAAACGTGAAAGGGGCCGTATGGACGGTGGACGAAGTGGAGTTTTACAAGAGACGCCCACAGCGCGCTTGCAGCACGACCGGGTACGTTGCCCCTCCCCATGCCCCAACGATCAGAAATAATAATTACAACCGCGCTTTTTACTCTATTTATTCTCTATCTCTTACTCTCTCTCTCTCTCTCACTTTCTCTTTTACACCGATATTTCTTACCACCCCCTCCAGCTCCTCTCCTTTCGGAGCGGAGATCAACAAGACTCGAAGCCCGCACTCTTTCCCTCTCCCGAGTGTATCGAGGGGATAGTTTCTCAGGATCACAAACTTCCTCCCGATTTCATCGTTCCCCGAAATCCTTCAATTTATATATATATATCTATACTTCACTTTCTCTCTCTTTCTCTGTCTTTTTACATATACTTAAATCATATTTATATTCTCTCTTACTCGCTTTTACTATATTTATAGTCGTATCGCTGACCAACCCCCCCAGCCCCCTTATACTGCCAATTTTCTACAGTTTTATACCATATTTATATAACTTTTTACATACTTTTTATACATATTTTTATATATATATCGATATTTATATATATTTACACATACTTATATTTATATATATTAAGAATATTTAATATTCTATCTTATACGTATATATATAGCTCTTTTTATATATATGTATTTTTAATATACTCGTATATCTGTTTTATATATTATATATATATATATATTTCTATATATGCGACTTAAAGGCGAACGCACGTATCAGTGCGTTTGTGGCCTTCGTATGTATGTATACGCACATACACGCACGCTCTCCTGTGCATTTCTCTCTTCTCTTTTTTTAATCATATATATTTGATCGCCTATACACAAAATGTCTACGTCGTGTTCCCTGTTTTACATCTCTCTTTCATAGTATACTGTACCTGTTTGTACTCTTGATACGTGCGCATTCATACGTATAGATCTGTGTGTGTATAAAAACCTCTTTATACACCCAAACGCCATAACAATCTTTACTGTACGTCGCTTGTGTCGTCTGTCTGTATGTTTGCTGCTAATACGCAGTTTCTCGAGGTGCCGTCTGTATAATTCGCAGATATAAGAGCAGATCGTACTCGCAACAAGATTGAAGGTTTTCAAAATCGAAAAACACAGCACGCATATCCAAAATTGGGACACAAGAACGTCTTAAAGACATTTTTAAGACGTCTTTTAGACGTCTTACGAAATGATGTCTATTAAAAGACGTCTTATGTCTCGATTTTAGACATGGTGCTGTCTGGGAGTCTATTCGAATCCCTTATATTTCTCTTTTCAATTGGAATAAGCGAAGCGACAAGTGGGAAGTTCCACGTTCTTTGCAAATATAAGTTTATGTTTACGCTGGCTGAGAGATATACTCGAGAAACTACCGTCATCACTGTGTTTGAACCCACGTGTGTGCGTGTGAATTTCTTACTTGCCCGTCGTCGTGTGATGGTAGTTCGGCAGTCTGGTGGGTGCGTGGATGTTGCGTGAGAGTGCGTCGCCGATGAAAGAGCCACAACAGATGAAAGGAAAAGAAAAAAAAAAAAAAAACCGAACGAAACACAGATAGAAAGAGAGTTTAGAGATGCTAATCACGTTCTCTCGGAGATGGGAAATCCGTAGTACGTCGTGTGTGCTTTCATAACTCGAGCATGTGAGCTTTGCAGCGACTAACCCGAGATCGAGAACGGTGCAGGGGGCCCCGAGTATCTCTGGCCCCGAGTCTAAGTCTCGAAAAGCCCCCCCGGAAGCCCGGAAGCGGAATTGCCCCCTGGAAACAGAGTGATAACACCGCGGTGTTGCACTTTGTCAGGTAGTGAGAGGAATAGCCGCCTTACCACGTTTTTTAAATTACTATGCGTGCTCTCTGTTTTTTTATTTTTTTTATTTTCTTTGATTTGTCCATCCCTTCTTTTTGCGAATCTGTGCTGCTGTCTTTTGCTCTCTATGAAAAGTCGACGTGTTTCCGAGACCGTCGGTTCTGTGTGACTCATTCGTATGTCCCGGCAACTGGCAACTGCACACGATAAGATGCGACGGAGCCGTCGGCAGAAAGAGGACATGCCAGCGTTGCTGGCGCGTCTCTGAAGCAAAAACCGGCCCCGCGCGATATGTGAGGCCAACCCCCCTGTACGAAGGGTGTAGCGAGCGGCGAGCGGGCCGAGCGCAAATTAAGAAAGAACGAAAAGAAAAGCGAAAATGCGCTATCAACTGCAAAAAAAAAAAAAAAAAAAACAACCAGAAACCTTTGTCTTTTTTACTCTCTTTTTCTCTATTTCTTGGTGGTCTTGTCTGTGTATACAGAACGCGATCCGCACCAATCTATCATTGCACAAGTGTTTTGTGCGCTATGAGGACGACTTCGGGTCATTCTGGATGGTGGACGACGCCGAGTTCGTAAAGCGGCGGCATCTGTCCCGCGGCCGCCCCAGGAAATATGACCCAACCCCATCACCCACTCCACCCCACCTCTCCGCACAGTAAGCACTACCACTTTTTAGAATTCTGCTGGCTGGCTGGCGCGACGTTCTGACCTTACCGCGGTACTTTTTTTTTATGAACGCGGCGACCGGGACGTTTTCGCTTGGTCGTTGTCTACAAATTGAACCCACTAAATGGGCTTTACAACCTGCTGCCTTTGAAAGTCTTTGTGCACTTGCTCCGCGGTTGTGCACGGTTGCAGCTGTTACTGTTATATTGACGTAATGACATGCCCTTTGAAATAAAAAAAACCTTGCTTCGAAGCAGCGAATGTACTTCGTCAGATTCCTGTATTGAACTGTACAAGATAATGATAGAAGTTCTAGTATTATATATTGTGTGAAACGTGGACTAACGTAACGGTTAATTAAATTTTAGAAAATACCTATTTGATTTAATGTTTAATAATACTTAATATTTTATTAATATTTTATGAAAATAAATATATGTTTTAATTTAATTTTGATTATACTATTTGTGCAACAAAATTATAACACTACTTTGTTAAGGTTTCATGAATTAGAATAATTTTTTTATTAAATATTTCTTTCAAATTATTTATTACGATGCTAACAGCTGCAATTATAGATGCGAGAATCAATTTGGATTAGTTAGATTTCAGTCGTAAATATCAATAAAATATCTTTGTAAGAAAATTTCTTCTATTTCTAAGCTATATCGCGATGCAGTTTGAAGTTGATTATGCCAAGGCAGCAGGAAATAGCTCCATGCAGTTTGTCCAATCCCTCTGGAAATGATTTCCGCATCATGCCTGCCTCGAGCGCCTTTAAAGTCCGATTCCTTAAAAAACTGGACAGTAGTATCATCCCACTATTACCTTGCTCGTCTATTTGTTACAAGTGTGCAATTTTTTATATTTCGATTTTTCAATATACATTTATTCTGAAACCATATAGGTAATTGTATAGGTAAATGCAAAACATGTAAAATTATTAAACATAAATATAATTTTGATTTTTTAATGTAATATGTTATTTATTTGACCGTAACACATGTTATCACCAGCAAATAAAAATAAAATTCCGTGTAATATCGAGGTTTGTAAAAGCAATAAAAAATTTGTCATATAGTTAAACATAAACGTAAAGCATTTAAATTTTAGTATTCTGCGATTTACTTTTGGATATATGTTCTTTGATCATTTTAAAAAAATTGCATTTTTTAATGACAAATATCGAAATAATTGTTTTCACATAAATATAGATAAATAAAATAAATTGTTTTTTATTTAATGTTTTATACGTGAATCTGAAGAGGTTATTTTATTTCATGTTTTAAATGTAAATTTGAAGAGATTTTATTTATACTTTCGTAAAAGATAATTTATCACTAAAGATAGTTCATATTTCGAATTGAGAAGAAAAGAGATGTTTAGCCAAATGTTAATAAAAATTTGTTAATAAAAAATTAGTTTTAAATTGGTCAAAGAATATGTATCATTAGAAGAACAAAATCGATATTTTTTTCGTAAAAAAAGATATAATAGGATCCTGTATGTCGAAAGACGTGCAAATTTTGCATACTTTTGCAAATGACGTTCAAGAGTTCATAGGACATACCCGTATACGTCACCAGTATTGTAACCCGAGGCTCTTGCACTCCGTGATAGCTTGAATCCTGCACGATCTTGCAACATCCCAACAACAGGACGATTGGTCAGAGTTGCCGGATCTCCAATGTGTTTATTAGTTGCTCGCATGGACTACCATGAATCCTTAATTAATATCCGCCTCCCGACGAAGTCTTCTCTAAACTGTCCTATCCATGTTGAAAACACTGCTTATAAACGTTTGACGCTTAATGTAATGCCGTTCGCGTAGCGTCTCGTATGAAAGTGGTGTGTTTCTGCGGGCAAGCGTTCTTTTGTGTTGAAGTTTTGCTTCCGTTTCTTCTTTTGTTCTGTTTGTTCTTTCGTTCTCTCATAATAGTAGAGAATTACTTTTCTCTTCTTTTGATCGTAGAATTGCTATGACGTTAATAGACGTATGTAATATTTTACGTTCGTCGTTTTTATTTGATTTCAACAGAGTGACGTAGCAGTGTAGCATCCTAGTGAGGTTCTGTTTCTTCAGTTTTTATCGGATGCAGTTTTCTTTGCAATCTATTGCGATTTCCAACTACATTGCAACTACTAGACGTACTTTTGAAAATTCCCCAACTTTGCAATTTAACTTGTTGCACTTATTTTATAAAAATATCTCATCTTTTTATTTGATTAATGACAACTATTTAAAGTATTTAAACTAAATGTTAAAGAAAGATAAAAACATAAAATATCAAAATATATGTATGAAAAAAGATATTAAAAATATTAAATTCAATTTGAAATAAAACAACATTTTAACAGGATACATGGGCTGATGCTGGAAGAAAACTTGGAAATATTTTCTTAAAATTTTGAAATGTTTTAAGATAGAATGATGAATGTCATTCCAAGATAAATAAAGTTGAGAATCGCAAAATAAACTTTAGCATCTTACATCATGCTTCCGCAATGAGCGAATGGTTCTTGGTTTGAGTGAATATGTACGTCAGGGCTACTCGCGCATGTGTAAATTGTGTATACTATGCGTTACAATTATAACCTCGGGTGGAATTCGTCGATCTTCATCATTGCGACTCGTCTTGTATCACAGGTACCATGTGGACTCAGTATAAAGTCTCAATAATATGTAACGATAATAATTCTTGAAAAATTTTTACTTATATATTCCTCTTTAATACTTTTTAAAATTTTATCTACTTTTACTCAATCTCTCTTTTTAACTTCTCTATCTCTCTCTCTCTCTTTCTCTATCGACTTTCCTCTTTTCTATCTCTATCTTCACTATCTCTTTTCTATTTTTCTCTTTATTCAGCGCTCCTTGTTGCTTGATAAACGGTCTCAGGAAATCTTTTTTCTCATCTTCTTTGCATGCATTTTTAAATTTCTCGTCAAGATTTTCGATGACGAGATTACTTTAAGACCGAGTATATTTACCATTATTTGACGGTAATCGCAAGAAACAGCGAAATACTTCTCTTCGCAAATCGTCGAGAAGAAAAGGGTGTTTGGTCGATTGTTATGTAACATACAATCGAGTACTTACTAAATGATTTGCAAGGTAACAAAAAAAGTGAACGGTAAGCTCAGGTAACCTGGTGGCCGTTTATAAGTACGTTTGTTTCGAAACTAATGTAATACTAATGTAATTAAAAACGAACGAACGAACGAAAGAAAGAAAGATCAAAAATTGATACTATTTTATTTATGAAGTTTCGAAACCGGAGCGCTTTTTTACACTCTCTCTTTGTAATTTTTATCTAATCTCGCTCAATCACCGATGAGACGAGTGCGGTGGACAAAACGATATGCGGCACTGTAAGTAGGTAAGAGTATCTCGGATACTTTTTTCGCTCTTTTTTAAATCTCTTTTTGATATATATCTATATGTATACATTTTTCATATTTATATAATTCTCTTTGTCTCTCTCTCTCTTTCTTCTCTTTCACTTTACACCTCTTTCTCTTTCTCTCGCTTTCTCTATCTTTCTCCTTTTTGTCTTTAATACGTTTACATACATCTACTACTCCAATACACACACACAAACACATGGTCATTATACACTCAACTTTTACTCCTCCTTTTCTATCAGATGCGTCCCAACATTGACACGATTTAAGGAAACTCATACACGTGATTGATTTCAGGAAATTATATGCTCACGGCCGAATTTCGAATATTATTAACATACTTTTCTCTGTCAATATCTAGGGGTGTACCGTCGAAGAGCCCAACGCTGACGCATAGTCCAACTATGTACGGTGATGCGCTTAATGCCAACCTGCAGGTAACTATTAATAATTAATCCCTGGAATACAAAAATTCTCATGAATTTTTGCAATTTATTGTCTTATTGTTGTCGAATGATTATAATGATTCAATATGCATTAAAGTAATAACGAGATGAACAATTAATCGCTCATTTAGAAAGATTCGTTAACAGCTTGCGAGCTTCTACAGTCCATTATTTTTTTTTTTTATAAATAATCATTAACTATAATGATTGTATCTGGTATTAAATCTGTAATAACTAACCATCTAATGCAATTTGAGTATTTCCAGGCACTCGGGGAGTCTAACATGGGATTTTTGAATCCGATGTGCACGTCAACAGCGACAAGTCCTGATAAGGAACATGTGTTACCTCATAATGACTTGATGTAAGTGACGTTTATCATTAAGCTCGTCATTCATTCCCTCGAACGTTCACGGTACATTTTATCAAATATTGACCGAAGCGCTATTAGAATTCTCGCGATAACCCCTTCGCGTTACAAATCTGCATTTCTGTCCCTGTATTTTCCGCGGGATGTTGTTTCAGCTTACAGTAATGTTGTCGAAACCTGCCTAAAATCTTTTATTTATTCAACATCGCGAAATTTATTTTATTCATCGTATACATGTTTACGGACGGTCTGTACTCTGTGCGATCCATTCCGGGCATACATCGCGCGCAATGCAAAAGCCGTGAAAATGCCGGTGAAATGCCCCCCTGCCCATGCACGCGACTCCTCCCACAAAACGCAAACTATCCGTTGCAGTTTCGATAAACCGCACGAAGCCGCGACAATGAAACAATACTGGAAAAGCGAAATCGTTATTCCCCCGTTGGCCGTGTCGCTAAAAAATATACCGCCCGCGTCTGTCCGCGCTCTATGAAATATGTATTCCGACGCATGCACACACACACACCCCCGGCGGACGCGGCGTTCTCGCAAGTTTTCCACTCACATGAAGCGTATACACAACACGTTCGCGCGTGTCGTCGATTCAACAGGTCGCCGCTGGATGAACCGGCCGTGCACATAAAGCAGGAGAGCCAGAGCCCGGAAGGAGGGAAGCACACGAGATTAATAAAGCGCGAGCTGCCGGACGGCCCCATGGAGCAAGACACGGAGGAGGATCAGGCGGACGAGAGAGAATACTCGGAGAGCCACGGCCACGACTCCGGCCAGGACGAGGATATAGCGGAAGACCTGTCGATGGCGCCCGACATAATGATGCCGGAGGATCAGGTCGAGGCGTAGTACCGCTTCGTTGCAATAGTAAACCGATAGAAGAAACGAGATGTATACAGGATGATCCCGTTTGTCCGGTCACGCGAGGAGAGGAGCCCTTCTACGTTGACCCAGGGTAGAGTAGAAAAACGGAAGCGAGAACGCGGGGGGAGCGAGTAACGGAAGCAGAGATTCGAAGAGGACGATGAAGGCCCTCCAGGACCACCCACCCCCTCCACACTCCTCCTTCGTACGAGTCCCCTCCCCCCACCCCCCTCAACGTATCATATCTGGTGCCGCGACGTCCCAATGGCGGCATTTAACGTGTAACGAAAGGAGCCAAACGAATTTGTGAAAAAGAAGAGGACTCTGTCGGTTGAGCGACAACGGTGGCGAAGCGGTACCACCGGTCGACGATGTATCCAGCGTCGACGTTCGACGCCGGTAGCGTCGTAATCTCGGCGATATTCGGGAGCGATCCTTCGATCCATATCCTTACTCAAGCAATTGCGAACAACGATGTATTTTATTTTCCTCTGCGATCTTCTTTCCGTTCCGGAGCCGCGGTTATATCTAATAGACACATATACATAAATATATACATATATCTTTCTCTCTCTCTCTCTCTCTATCTCTTTCTCTCTCGTGTACATTGCATTAGAAATTAATGTAGCGACGATAGGGCACCGTGCACGGCGCGCCTTGCGGTCGGCGCGCCTTACCGGGCGTCCCGGAAACGCGACGGAAAGTACCCTTCGCCGGAGGAACCGATTGTGGCTTCGCGATTATGCACTTCGTGCTGGCATGCGTGCGTGGATGAAACATACCGAGTATGCCGGCAACTCTGGCAAGTCCTTAAACTTCTTCGTGTTACATTGTACCGAACTGATAGCAATATAACTTCATTACAAACGATTGAAAATATATTATGCTGCATGTTATGCGCGAAACACATTTCTATACTACTTGCTACAATATTACTTTGTGCTTTAAGGAAGTTAAATTGGTTTTGTTTCGATCATAAATTTGTTGTCCAAACGTGAAAATGTACAATGCGAAACAGCGTGCCATATTTGAATTTTTTTCAATAAAAGGAAAATATCGCCGAGGAGCAACATGCGGTTCCGCCGGAGAAGCGAATCGATCAGACAGTCCGGCGGGATTGAATCTAGGAAATAAATCGACGAAGAGCCGTGGTGGTGGTGGTGGTGGGTACGTACGGGAGCGACTGAGTTTAGTCTTTAAGGCGTTCGCCCAGCGAACGAAGAGCAATGTGTTATTCTCGCGATTAAGCGGGTCCTCCTACCCCTCGAAGAGGTCCCAGTATCAGACACATATATATATATACACACACAAGTTAAACTAAGAATCGCATCCGTGACGAGAACCGGATGCGTCCCGGCGTACCCGTCCGCTACACTTGGTAGCACTCTGTATAGTCTAGCGAAGTTGATCGTAAGTAGTTTCGTATTCATTAAATGGTAATTAACGGTCGAAGGAAGTAGAAGAAAAGAAAGGAAAACGGTCAGGAGGCGGTCGATGTTTGTAAATGAGCGCTACCGATACGCGACACGCGCGCGCGCGTGCGACGATCTTTCAAATTACTTTCCGATCGAGCCGGTCAGGAATCCGCGAGGCAGAACGATATTATAGGTGTACGTGGCTCCGCGAGACGATCGATGACACTCGAGCGAACGTTACGAATGGGGATAAGTGGGAAGATCGCTAACGCGACGTTTTATATTAACGTACGTCCATGTACACCACGCGGCAAACGAAATTTCAGATTTGACACTAACACGATTTTCTCGACGGTTTTTTTGTATATATTTATATATATATATATATTTATATATACCCAGCAAACATCAAGTTACATGTAACTTACATGTTTGTTGTAATTTCCTACTCAACAATATAAATGTTATATAACACACGTGTTATATGGCATTTACATTGTTGAGTAGGAAATTACAACTAACATATAAGTTACATGTAACTTGGTGTTTGCTGGGTATATATTTAACTTCACCGTGTTTCTAAGGTATAGGATAGACTCAGCGCCGTAGCGAGATGGTGCTTTTCAAGTTCCAACACATTGAAAACTAGTATTTCAAGGTCTTGGATAATTAACAAAAATTTCGAGTTGTTAGGTATTACGCGTTCAAGATTATATTATAGTTATTAGCACTTCCTTCTGTGATACGTGATGAATATATAGTAAGACCACTATATTTAATTATATACATATATATACATATAATTAAGGGACTTATATATATATCTATACGTTACAAGTCGTTTTTGGTTGCTAAGTCTATTGTATATCAATGTTTCCGATCAATTACAGGCAGTTAATATACATATGTCACGCTATTCGAATGTCGAAAAAGAAATATTGCATAAAACGATGGCAAGGTATCACGTTAATGATCTCCCTACTTCTCTAAGCATGAAGTCTATAAATAAATTTAAAAAGGTACTATGTATGCATATATACATATATTAATACGTATACGTATCGAAATTATAAGGAATTAGATGTCGACAGCCCTCTCCATCAAATTTTTCCCCTCATCCCCGTCCAATCCTAGTCCTATTATATGCACACCAATCGAGGCCAGTAGATTTCTTCTAAAGTGCGCGGTCTCTCCGAATCCCGAAAAACACAAGTATAGAAAGCGCGCTCACATCGGTACGGCGAGCACTTTAAATTGTTCGGAATCTACCGATATTACATGAATAATTTGAATTTCTCTTGAGTCGTCAGTTTTTTTTGTCTCCATATGTATTTGACGATAACACATTTGTCGAACTTAGAAGCTAATTCAATTGCCACAAGGCGCCTATGTTACCTCTGCGCAGTGATTGGTGGAAATGCAAAGCGTAGTTATATATTTTATTAGATTATAACGAGACATTATGTGCAATTTGAAAAATTATTTGCAGGAAATTTGAGCTATGCAAAGTTACTTTGTAAACATGAAATATTTAATTTTGAGTTGATTAGCGTAACTTCGCGGCGTCATCGAATACCGTGTAAAATTTTCTTTATGTAAGTTGGGAGGATCTTCCTTTGATATCTATTATCACAGTTGTCTAATCGTAGTTTCAGTTGTAACGATTCTAATTTTATTGACGTTATTGCACACGGCAATAACGGATATTGATGTCAATGCACTTGTGCTGTAAGTAGAATGCGGGAGTTTGTGAAATTTTACGATAAATCGTTTTTTAGGCGAGCGATATTATATAAGACGCGTTTTGAGAAGATAAAAATATCACGCAAAATTGTTTTCTGTGCATCGTCTCTTGAACTCTAGATAACATCTTTTTCTAATATTTTCCTATTATTATTGCGAAGGAAACAACCGCGCATTTTGGACCACAATTAGTTTGGATCTTACAGTAGAATTTCACGAACTGTCGCAGTCTAGTTAAAAGATAAATGCAAAAGTAATGGTAAATTTTATTAATGAATGAATATATTATATTTCGTCTCTGTTCGTCAGTCTAAGCAGGTATCTTTTTCTCATTTCGAAGAATTGAATTATAATATAATTGAACTAACGCGAATGTACGAATTAGAATATTTCATTAAACAATTAAATAAAAATAAGAAGATACAATATTATTGATATGATACAAATATTATGAATTTCATATTTGAATTTGAAATTTTCGACAGTCAAATTGACTATGTGCACATATAGATTGACTAAATTTTTTTGTAAACTGTCTGCAACCTTTTTATATACATTGGATATTTGTAAAATATGCATAGAGCATCAATAGCTTCACTCGGTTATTGCAAGCATTGTTTTATAATTTTCGGTTAAATATTAAAAAGACGTTTCTTCACTTCTACAATTACAATTATAATATAATTATTTGCCGAACATTGACAAAGTAAATCATTGCAAAATTGTATACCTTTCGCGTTTCAAGTTGTAAATAATTTCAAATCGACACGGCCCAACTTTAATTAACAAGACATACATATCTGCGTTGTGAGGCTTGACAGATTTGAATCGCTGAATAATTTAAAACATGAAATTGATATTTGCATGTACACGTCCTGAGTGTAAATCTCTGCAGGGTTAAGGAATAATTAAATTACACGCGCATGGAAGGAAAGACAAGCGTATAAAAGTGTTAGAGAGAATGCCAAGTGTGTATGATGAGTGTATGTCTCTGCATTTTTGTGCGCGAGGATGCCGTAAACGTTTGGCAGTCACATGGTTCACCGATGAAATTTTGCGAGATTCAGTGCCGTTTGGGCTTGCTTTCGCGTATGGTACTATTAATAATCTAAGTCTATATGTATTATGTATAATGAATTAAGAGAACTTGATACACACACAAAAACACATACACATACAAACATGCACATGTATGACATAGATAGAAGACTCTACTGTAAATAATTAAACTCATCGAGGCATTAGGAATTTGCGCATACGTACGTCATTCGCGGACGGATGATTCTGCCGATATCGCGGCTTGTACGCGCGTATATACGTGTGCATGTGTGCGCATGGGTGTAATTGTGTATGCGAGTGCACGTGTTAATTACCCGTTAACCCCGTAATCCCGTCTGCATTTAATTTCGACTCCTGAAGTCTCTCTCTCTCTCTCCCTCTCGATGTTCTCGGGAGGATAATTCGACGGAAGACATTTTCTCGTTTTGCCGGGTGAACGTTCGTCACGTCGCGGGGAGGAGCGGGGCCTGACGACCGGATAATTTATAATTGATAATCGGTTAATTGATCGATCAAGCGCCGCGTCGCGTGACGTTTTGGGCGGGCTCGCGCAACACGCGTATATCTGCTGCTGAATCTTTTGTATTATGACAATGTTACATGTACCCACAGATGCTTTATTATTAATGTTTTTCCCTTTTTCTTTTTTGTTATGTTTGTTGACGAGGGCAATTTGGATTTATGTACGCGGGCATTGCGATCGATTAGCGCGCATTCGGGCGAGAGATTATTTCATTATTTTTGCTTACACAATATGCTGTAGAAATTGTAGCTTTTAATCGTGCCGCGTAGAACTTTGCAAAACGCTCGAATAATAATTGCCGATAACGAACCCGATAATCAATCAGCGATGCATTACCTAGAATTTTATTTCTTTGCTTTGAACCCTTTGAACGAAAGCGACGGCGGTTCTGTGCAATCATATCAGATAGAAGTACCCAACATGAACAGTGCCAAATCGATGCTAATGTTTATTTGTGTTTAATAAAAATGTCAAGATAAAAATATTTCTACGGATCCTGAAGAAAACTGTTTATTGCTAATTTCAATAAGTTTTTGTTAAATTTTTCATCTACCTTTATATAGCTGCTAGAGAATTTAATACAGCGCGTCGACAAAATAAAATGACAATTCGCCGTATTTTGTGAAATAAGTAATTGTTATATATTGATTAAATATTAAATATCCGAATATATTGCAATTTCGATATATTGTATATCTGTGATCGAGATGGACATGTTCATGACAAATTTCATTGCGTTCCACTCAACATTCTCACGAGTGTGTACGTAACACATCGTAAGGATTCCCGTCAAATAAAGCAGCATTCCCTTGCAATCAAATCAAACTTGTTAGAAGGACGTACAAACAAATATGGTTTTTAACGTAAAATAACGTTAAAAACCTATAATCTCTGACAAAAGTGTAGAAGATAATTTTCTACATATTCTCCGTTTCTTTGTTTTGTATATAATTTAAAGTAATTTGCAAGTAAAAAAACAAGGAGGTTGTTATCGCAATTCGAGCTCACGCAAAGATAACGTAAATTCCATAAAGGACGACCGTATAATCGATCGAGTAAGATACCGCCGGCATAAATTGAAAATTATTGCATTCTCCTATAATGTTTATTGTCTGGATTACTTTGTTAAGTATTTGTATGATAAGTTGCCTTGTAAAAATGTACCGATTTTACTAAGAAATTAAATGTGTTACTGAAAGAAAACCATGCACGATTTCTCTTCAACTGTTTTTATCAACCTCCGGTCTTTACGTCGGGAATAGTAATGAACGGAGCGTAGAAATAGCCGATTAAGTAGCATAATTGTAAGTACCGATGAATTATAATTTTCACCGTACTTTCTTTGGATAAGACTGACATCGTTTGTATAATGCTTGATAATCCCGTTAGACGTATCGAGATTTATATACGTAAATTAATTAATGTATTTAGGGAAATATATGTGTCTAGATCGCAGGAAGCACTTATATCATACTGTGTAAATAGTGAATTTACGAAATCGCATTTTCTAGTTCGACATAAGCGTTAGTATTAAGATTCTAGCTGATATAGAATTATCTGGAAAGGATATACTTATATAAATATAAATATAAAAAAATATATATATATATAATAAAAACTGCGACATATATAAAACACGAGAATTCTAAGCTCTTTAAAATTCTGTTTTCAAATTCCCTGGTTAACGCACTTAATAAAGGGATCCTAAATATTTCTGCTACTTGTTATCACCTACTTTTGATATATTTCTGTTTTTAAATCTTTATCATTCTTATAAAACAATATTTGATACCGATCTGTAATTTTTGTGTACGCCTATCTTTGACCACGTCAAAATACTTCTAAATGTATATTTTGTTTAATAGAAAGAATGGTCTTCTAAATTTTCCATTTACGTTCCATAGTTAGCACAGTTAGCCGCCTGATTCTGAATTTTATTTATGTCACATGCAATTAATGATATTCAAACTGAATGGAATATCATTAATTATATTGAACTGAAATGTTGATAGTCATATTCAGTGCTAAATGAAGAATGTAAATATGAGTCATAATATTTAAACTAGCCATAATTTATTGCAATTTATTGATGTAGAAACTGTTATAAAATCACGATGAAACAAATAGTAAAAGATTTGGCAACAAAAACTTTACCTACTGTTGAAATAACTTCATCCATAGCTGATAACGTAATATTCTATTATTATTAATCGTATAAATTTAAGAAAATCTTAATTTAACTGCTAGCAATATATGGTGAAACCTTCATAAAGCTTTAATATTTATTTTATTTCCATTTTATTTCCATGCAATAATAATTTCATTACTATTAAATAAATATTTGATAAATTCAGACAAAAATTGATTATGCAATATAAAATTGAACGTTTTAATTTAGAATGCAGTATTCATCTTACAATTTACAATTATTTGGATATTTTGTCATACACATTATACAGTAACATATTTGTTTCTGTATAATTGTTTTTTGAATTGTTACCATATTGGATTATTGCTTTGTTTTCTTTGATAATAAAAGATTTTTATAAGATTAATGATTTGCATAATACTCACTTATTATTTATACTGCTAAAATATTTTTCTTTATTTATTAAAGTCGTTTACATAAAACGCATTTATTATTAAATACGTTAAGATTTCGTTCAAAAATCAAACCACATTAAATATTTTATTGTAAAAATAATAATTATAAATTTATAATTATAGAATCGTTATAATTAACATTTAGAGTTGATCGAAAGCTATAAATTCGTACTATAATTGTACATAATTCTCAAGTTTTAAGCGAGCTATAAATCATCCACGATAATATGGAAGTCGATTTGTCTAATCTTTGTTTGAAAGAATAACAGTGCTTGATTACAAACAGTATGCCGCAGTGCGCGATTATTAAATTTTTCGCAGGCATGAGAGTAACATTGATTTTACAGTAACAAAGGTGTTATCCACTATTCATATTAGAAAACTCATCCTTGAATCTTGTCTAGACGGTTATCTGCAGCTGCTAATACAGACATTTTTTCACTGCAGCTTTAACAAGAAAATTGTTAATATATTGCGGACAACTCGCATAATTTATAAATTATTTGTTTTGTCCATACCTGGTGAAAAATGAAAGATTAGAAAGTCTATCTATATCGTTGGCAATTAGAAAAAAATTCGTCAGAATGCTAAACCACGTAAATTTGTCACATTCATCCGTTGTTCTTTTGATTATCTATATCCCGCAAATGATTAGATAATAATTCCCACTTGGACGCCCACGGAGGCTTGTCCAGTCCTTGAGTGTTAACTTCTTCTATTAAGTTCATCAGGCGAACGAAGAATTCGTAAAGCTTACCAGCGGTGCCGCGTCGCAGTTTCTGGAAATGTTTATCTGAAACGCAAGTTTTAACGACGTCAGAAAGTGCTATATGCTATATATTTCTCTATTGAGATTAATCGGTTCAATAGCGAGAGAGAGAAAGTGACAAAAGTGATGTCTATGAGTTTGTGCCCTTTACAGTCGTGACACAAAGACTCTATGATTATCGATGCTGAAATATAAATAGGATAAAGGCGGACTGTATGTGACAAATCGATATTTCTGGGGATCGCGATATGACGCAAATAAGGTATAGAACTAATGTGGACAGGACGCAATTATACCGAGTGTCTTTAAACATCGTTAAGCAAATATTATTCTTGAATATTATTCTTGTTGGACTTTTTTGAAAATTGTAATCCTGATTATACAGATATTAACTTATTTGCATTATGTAATATTTATTGTATTAGCGTGTATATCTATAATAAATAAGTAACTGTTAATTAGAAATTACAATTAATTAAAATATATACATACGTGGGGGATAAAAAGAATTCTTGATCCAAATTGTTTGCTGCGTCAGTGCCGCTATTAGCCTCTTGGTAATTAAACTCTGACTTTCAGCTGTCACAGGCCGTAAGCGAGTAACGAATCGCAAAAGATATTCTAATAAGTATCTTGCATAGACGGGTAACTTTCCAAGGCATCGCTGCGGCTTTGAACTCCACGCGACAATGTAACTGAGGCTGTCAACATCAAGAAGGGGATTCTTAAGGCCTTCCAGCCATTCGAACAGCAATGCCGATAATAACTCCAAATTAGTTTCCAATTCTAATCGTTGCCAGGCAGTACATCGATGATTCAAGTCACTCTAAAAATATATTTTTAATTTCCTTAATATATTAATAACATCAATATATGTCTATTATAACAACACATAGCGTTCTCAATATTTTATTACGTTATTACTTATTACATAAAAAATATTAGCCAAGTTGTTACTACACTTTACTATTTACAGTGAAGATTTACATAATTTATTATAATTGAGTATCGTTATGTTATATTTTTCCAACAAACAAATCACTCTATGCCTTGCAAAACCAAGATAAAAACACTTCTATTTTTCTTTTAAAATTGTGGTTATTGTTTTTTAATATATTCGAATCGGTTTGCTATAGATCCATTGTAAATGATATGTTGTATGAATAATAATTGCATCTTTAACCGAACTAGAGTTAATCATATTTGCGACTTCAATACACAGTTTTAAAAATAGAATTACACACAATACAGATTACACACAAAGTATATCCGCAATGTACACTAAATTGATTCATTCTGTAAAAGCATATAGAGCATGCTCACTATCCACTATTCACGATTCTAGGGCTACTTATTGTTAGTTATAAGTGTAGGCACTCAAGCAATTGGACATAGCTTTGAGAAACTGAATGAATGTTCCTATACATGCATGCGGTAATTATAATGTACACGCTTATAATCATTGTACATTGTAAATTTATTATTTTAACTCCATTGGTTTAGTTAAATTAACATTGTTTTAGTTAAATTGTAGAATGGTTAATAATGACTCAAATTGAATATAATTTGACATTACGAATTTAACAGTGTAGTATTTAGATATTTTGCTCGTACATAGGTGTGTAAATGCACCTGATAATCCTGCAAACGTTTCTTTATGGGATCAGGAAGTGAGGCACTATCTCTGATGAGCGCTTTGATAGCTTCTTCGGCAGTCACCGTTTCGTAATCATTGCGAGAGACGCTTCTTAAGTCCATGTGCGACTGAATTTCCTTGTAACAATCGTTATCAAGCAGATCCTGATCGTGAATGCCATCGCCTAGGACATCATCTACGCAACTGTCGTCCAGACCTGTCACAGTATAAGATCCCATTGTCAGATATACATATTATACTATTTTAGCGAGCTGTATTCATCGAAATAGACGTAGAACAAAGGATATCGACCAATCTACACTTAAATTCATCAATAGTAATACCTGGAAATGTGGAGTCGCAGGAAGGAGTATCTGGTGACATGCAAAATACATCGCTCAATCTTCCTATATCATCGCAGGTACCTCGGGACGATCCTTTACTACTACTGCACGCCTTTGTGGAAGCTAAAATATGTAACTTTTTATTAGATACATATCATCTCTCTGGACATATTTATTTAGTAAGTCAGTGAAGAAATATACTTGAAAATTTATCTTTAGAGTATTTAAACAAAAGAAGGATTAGAGAGTTATTTTAACATGTATAAGGCACAGATATTTACATTAATTATTAAGAGAGAGATTACATGTGTGAATCAAAAGTTATGGAATTTTAACAACCAAGATAACACAAGGACGTCCCTGGATGTATCGAGGATGAGCTGAGGACGTCTGTGCCATCTGGGAAGTAATTTATATATTTAATCGGCTAATCTTAGGAACGGGTGAAAATTAATTGGATGTAATAAAATGGCTTAATTATTAAATTGCATGTAATACTTCTCACTTGAGTATTCGTAGGAGTCCGTAAGGGATTCCGCCCAGGAATAGGAGTGCCGCATATTACCCTTGCTGTCACGGAATTTCTCCAATACGTGACAAATGAACTTTTGCGTAAAAGACACGTTGGAAACCGTATATGCAATCTCGGAAGGCGAATTGTCTTCCTGACAGTCGCAGAGCCGTAGTATTCGCTCGCAAATAATAAAAACGATCTAAGAAATACATAGTTATTATAATTAATCGAGCACATTTCGTTTATGTAATAATAATTAACGGAATTGTAACTACCAGAGAGAGACCAAAAAAATTACATATCAAAATAAGTTTAAAATAAATCGAAGATTTTTTTATCCTTTAATAATATTTAGGTATTTCTAGTTGTATTGTTTATTCTTTAAACATCAAAATTTAAGAACTTAATTCCAACAAAAAGAATTGCAAATAAAAATAGGGAAAACATAGATTTAATTCTATTCATAATTCAAATTAATTTAAAGAAAATTAATTAAGTAATATTTAATTATATAGTTACAAAAGAATTGCAAGATTTAATAAAACAATCTAACATTACATAAGTAAATTGTGATAATACAGAATGCCTCGCACTTTTGGAATATGCTTGAAGGTGCGCTGTTCATATCCGTGTAGCATGTTGTATTGCTTTTTCAGGTACGATTGAAGACTATAGGGCTTGCGATCCCCCGTTGTACTGTGCAAAGAGAATACTATCATTTGCGGAAGCACGACGTGCTCGAATTCTTGAATGCAAATTATTTGCCCGCGCGTTTGTATGGCGGAGGGACGCTTCATGCGGACAAATCTAATGGCATCGTTCGCCCTTACACGAAGACTGTAAATAAGGTAGCACGCTATGAGAACGCCAGTTCTGCCGAGACCTGAAAATAAAATACTTTCGGCATTGTTTTGCTACTGCTGGCTTAATTGCTGACTCATTAATCAGATACAAGCAAGCAAGCAAAGTATATATAAAACAAGGATCTTAGGGATCGCTAGCTAATAAAAAATTACTATTGATTATAAGAAACTAATAATTTTATGTATAAATTATATATAGAAAATGTATAATTGTAAAAATAATTAATGGTAAAAGTGTTTCTAATGATGTTTGATAACATTTTCACGGGAATGAAGAGAAGCGATCGCAATTTAAGATTACGTGTAAGATTTGACTTATAGATATGAAATGGAAGCCCACCAACTATAAGTGAGAACATATATTCTTCGCATTTTAGATTCCAAAGATAGAAAGGACAGTCGCATTAGATAATCGAACAATATATCGTCATGCTAATGATAAAGCATAATTTTATCGATCCAAAAAGTTTTACATTAATAAATATAGAAACTGATAAACACAGAAATGTCAATTGTAGTCTTCAAGAAGCGAAAATTTGTTATACACATGCACATGGTGGCATATTTGCTAGATGATATCTGACTGACATTAACAATACTTGGATCTACGTTCTCCTTCTATAATTAAGTCACGTAGCATGCATACAAGACATTTCTGAAGTTACAGTACGCTGATCAATCCAACTGACCGCGATAAATCCTGTAATTTAACTTCCCTAATCGCGCTCGTTATATTCACCTTGTTATCTACTTAAATCTTTCTGCTACATTTGATCTTATCAATTTTAATTTACAAAACGATGATCAATATAATCGTCAGAATAATAGAATTAAAATTAATAATATATTATACTTGTCTCATCTCTTTTTGACAGTCAAAGAATTCAAGAAGACGTAATTATGACTAATTAATGCTTTGACAGTAGGAATTAGAATTTTGCGATTTTTGTAGCTTTATTTCATACATAATTTTTTATATAAGTCGGTATTAATTTTTTTCGCAAGAATATGATTGTGAACTTGCGATAGTTTCGAAGCAACCATTACGAAGAAACTGATCGATCGATCAGAATAGGCACCCACTGCATGTGTCATTAAACGCTTTGAATAATAATGCACTTTCAGCATAAAAGTCACCTTTCGATTTTTGTCTTTAAATTTGTATCTTTTATATTTTAAATTAATTTTATCTCATTAATATTTAATTAAAAATATCTAATTAAAAATATCTAATTAATATTTGATGGAAGAAAGGTACAAAATATATATTATTAAAAAAAAAATATATATATAAAATAAAAGACACGATGTCTTAGAGAAAAATTGTTAAACTTGGTTATAAATCAGATCGTTTTTAATATAATTGCCAATTTATATAACGTTAAAAATTTACTTCATTATTTAATAAAAACTTTATAACTTCAGCTTAACCAAGCAGCATAAAACTTATGATAAAGTAACATAAATATAATCATAAATATATTTAGAAGCAGACAATTCCATTTAGATAACAATCTTATTTCTATGTGCATCATTCAAGAAGATTATAGAGTAATTTGTTACGGCTTTGTGATTATATCTCTATAACTTCCAATACACAATAATTTGACAATTACATTCAGACATAGCCTTCCGTATATGTATATCGGGTGTATCATTTTAAGTAATGCAGCTCAAAAATTTGAAATAAAACCCCCCATATTATAGTATACCGTTTGAAAGAGCATAAAATAAGAAAAATTTTGGCGCAAACCAGAGGTCGATACGTTGATCCGTTCGGCAGTTATTTAAGGTCAAAGTTGGCAAAAGTCAATTTTTACCCTAAATAACTCCCGAACGGGTCAACGTATCGACCTCTGGTTAGCGCCAAAATTTTCTTAGTTTATGCCCTTTCAAACGATATACTACAATATAGAGGGTTTCATGTAAGAAATTAAAGGTGACGTTTACATGAGCTTGAAACAACCATCCAAGGTCAAATCATTGCCACCATCTTATGTCATTTTTTCCAATCTCTTTTACTTTAAGAGATATTCAGCTGCATCACTTAAAATAATACACCCTGTATATCAAAATGGATATTTTCTTTATCATATACATTATTTAAAATTATACACATGTAGTGTTCTCTAAAAATACATTTAACATTACGTTCGAAATCGCTTATCGCTTTACCCGCATTTTATGCTTTAATGGAATGGAACTCCCTGGCGACGCGGCAACGTTCGTGAAGTTAATAAATTATATTAAGTGGAACGCAACTCGTTTATCGTCTTTAATATAATTGCCAATGGTTATGCTTTAACCAAATTACATAATTATAAGGCAAATCATGCAATAACTAACACTGACTTTCTTATAAATTAAATTCTTTTTAGCCAAATAATTATTCAACAATTATTGAGACGTTATACACATAGGCCCGTATTCTGAACGCACTTTTATCGATAAATATGCGCATTTATTTTTTAGATGCTATAGTAGGTATACGTAGCAGGAACTATAGCATCTTAGAAATAAATACGCGCATTTATCAATAAATAAGAGTTGAGAATATGGGCAAAAGAGTTTTACCATATTTGAAGAAATAATTTAAACATTAATGACTCAGTATAACAAGTTATTTATAATGAAAATATTTTGAATCTTTTTATTAGTTTATATATTTATTTCAATATTTTACCTTAAATATAATTCTTAAAACGACATTGGTGTGTTAAGCGTGCAAAGCGTATAAAACAGTTAACGCAAAAATACTAATCACGTTACATCACATATGTTATTAACTTGTAAATTTAATTTACCGTGCATTACTTAATTGAAACTACTCTTTCCTGCCTCTAATATTTGATAAAAGTTATTCGCGTGCGCAGCGTAAAGATCCGAATATACGGTACAGATAGATATATATAGATGTATATGTTATATATGTACGTCAGTCGATTTGCATGCATGCAATACCGCACGATAATATCATACACGATAAATTCTCTTTAACTATTGTTTAAATCGATACGTTTAAGACTTACAGATCTGCTATAAAGATGCACACAAGCTATTTAACAAAAATTTTAGTAAAATTAATATGGAAAATTAATAACTAAATAGCAAAAAGATAGCTCTCAATAAATTCTAAGATATTTATAAAGATAAGGATATTAATAAGTTTCAAGTCACAGGTAATGAGGAAAAACATGTTATATAATTGTTACTTTTAAGAAAAGTATATCATTTTGCTTAATATTGAATATTATGTATTCAAACCATAAATATTGTTATTTTCCATAATTATATTAACATAATATATACATTATAGTATACACATTATACATACATTTTTATTAATACAAATTTTTGAAAAACACTTTTAAATATACCAATAAAATACAAAACGATCTAATAACAATTATACGACGATCACAATTAATTGATGAAATGCAATAAATTAGAGAAATATATATCGTCGAACGGAGGAATTGAATAAGACTTTTTGAGAGTCAATTAAAAAAAAGCAATGTGTCCGTAGACTAATGTATGCATCTACATCGATCTCACATGATCATACATTCAAAAAGCCATGATAGCTGCGGGGGATGCAATTGGGTCAAGTGCACGAAAAATCGATTTACCGGCATGACAGTGAATGGCCACTCTTCCTTCTTGCACGGCGAAGGCCACAACCTTGACCATGTCCAAAAGCTTTCCCATCGTGGCGCTGCCATAATCCTTCAGGGCGAAGTTATAATAATAAACTACAACAGAGATTTTCACGTGATCGGTAATTGAGACAGCTTTGCTGCTAAAACATTCCTATGGTAGAGGGAATAAGAGCGGCAGAGCAACGCGTTATTTCGGAACTTTTCTTTCTATAGATATACGCTTTTGCTGCATTGCATGTTATATTGTGAACCTCTCTTCGATTTAACTGGTGGTTGTCAGGATTGGGGGAGAAACACGCTCCCACACGATTTTATACATGCGTTTAGCACAAGGACAAACTATTCATGCTGATTTAAAAGTAAAATTTGTCGCCGTTTTATTTCTCCGTCATTTTTATAATCTACCTATTATCATATAAATACGAAATGCGATAGAATAAAATTGATTTGAGTACACCTATAATTTTTTAAACGTTACATCATTTGTTATGTATAACGTCGTAAACAATTTTTGTTGAAACATTAATATTGCTTTAACTTTTAATTGATTTATATTATGAATCCCGTTTTAATCATAAAGTTAGAGTTCATACTTCATGTACATTAATATTCGCTATAGGGTAATAAGGTTGCTTATATTGGACCAGTTTTCAATTTTTTTTTTATAACTTGCAAAAACCTAATAAAAATGGTTTAAGAACTGAATTAGATTTATCTTTGATCTACTGTTTGAGATATTCTCTATTTTTTTCAGATTTTTTGCATAATTTGCACAATTTCTACTGCGGATACGTCTTTTTTTAAACCTCTGCAAATGGTACAATTTTGGCAACCAGTTCCTTAAATTGTACCACGGGGTTTTCCAAGTTGTTTCCTTTAGCGTACCGACATGATTTAATTAAAAATTAAGGGAATAAAAATAAAATACAAACAATTTAAGTAAATACGTGTTTAATTAGAATCACATCAGTTTGTATAAAAAACTAAAAAAAATATTTTTTAATTAAAAAGATAAACGTTAGAATTTGCGGTTTTTGGGCGCTTCTGCTTCTTCTGACATTTTGGGCATAAAGAAGAAAAATTGTACCCTACAATTCCTAAATTATACCGATACAATATAGGCAACCAATAGGTGGTACGATTTAAGAGAATAGTCGTGTTTTTCAAATTATGGTAGTAAAGTATACACAGAGTGAGGTCATGTCCAAACTATGCTATGCAAATATGCCAGTTTTAATGTAGTATAAAAATGACAAACAGCTAAATTAATACATCTATTGAAACTTTCTAAATTCCTTATGTAAAAGTGGGTAAAACTTACTTTAAAAACTAAAAAATCCTTTACTTGCTCTTTTTAACAAGAAGCTTTCGTGCATAAACATCAACTTATTTCGTCTACCAACTTTATAGCGTTAGAAGAACCTTGCATAATACACAGATGGCTCTAGGCCTTCGGATTATATGAAATATAGAAATGGTAAAATTTAGGAGCCGGTACAATATCGGCAACCTTCCCCTACATATAGATAAAAATTTTGAGAACACATTGATGACACTAATATTGATATTTATCGCAATAAAATCTAACCAATTTAAAACTGTGTCCAGTATTTAAATATACAATGCTAAGTTAATAACAATTTTTTAGTTTTATGCATATAATTTTAATCGATACTCTCTTATTCAAAGATCACGGTTGCTTTGTATGCACCACACAAACCTCTCTAGAACCGAATTTGTCGCCTCTTATCAAACAAATTCGGATCTACAAGGTAGATGTAGAGCATTAACTGGGCTTTCTTGTATGGCACATCGTTCATCAATAGCAAAGAATATTAAAAATAAATGTAATGTTATACTTTAAAAAATTTAGGAAAATGATAATTAAATTATAAGTTAGAACTTTCTATATCTGTAATTTGTTTTTATTTCAAAGATATATTTAAAAAAAAACCAAATTAATGCTTTTTTATTTATCCTTAATGAGCATGAGACGAAAAATTCATTATAGCAATTAATGAGATTGTATATAGAAAAACAAGAAGTATCAAATCAACTTATATTTACTCGTATATACGTATAAGAATCTATAATCTTGAAATGAGATAGGTATATTGCGTTAAACAAAGAAAACTTGCTTGAATGAAGTTATTTATATAGTTCAACTAAGAAAAATAAGTTGAAATAATAAGTTAAAATTCTTATAAAAAAATTATAGATTCTTGCGTATATTTATTCTTGCGTAGTCTTTATTTGACACTTTTTTTCTGTGTAAACAGAAATTTAATTTAATAAGCGTTTTTAATACTCACTGCCGTTTTTCATAAAAATGTTTGGATCATATGTAAAGCCGCTCTCTTCTAGTGGACCACCGCAACTAGCGTGTTCGCCAGGTGTCTGTAGGTTTATTATGGTTTTTATACTCCATCCTTGGAATTGGGCAATTATATCTTTCTTTATTATCTGCGCGGTATTGGGTCGTGCCATCGCAAGGACATCATCAGTTACCCTAAAATATTTAAATGATTAAAGAATTTAGATCGAAAACTGATACGAGAACAGCGATATATAATATAACAAGTTTCTGGTTATTACTCTGACTAATTATTTATACTGATGTAATGGAACGCATATTAATATGTATTAATATGTCAATATATTAATATGTCAACTATATGTTTCATCTAAATAAATCTTCGGCGCTATTGCAGTTGTACGATGCTACGACAGAATGTCAATAACAAAATGGCTCTAATACAAAGTATCCGCCTTTAAGTCGATATAAATTATCGAACGACTTATAAATATTGCCGAATGATATTAGAATAGAGTTCAGGACTATGTATAAGTGAATGAATACATATTTGTTTAATAATTATAGTTGGTTACTTGGTTACTGCAGTAGTAGATTTATGATAGTTGATAATTTATATTAGTTAAAAATCTAAAATTATCTTCTCGTTATTTTTATGTTTGAAACAAAGCGTTATTTGAGAAGTTATATTTAAGTTTTATTATTAAATTATTAAAAGAAGCGCGGTGGCCATACTTTGGTTGAAAAAATTTTGTTTTTGCTTGTTAATTACCAGTAATTACATTATTTTGTCTTGTTTTTATCATATCATTAAAATAAGTGCTCACCAATGCGAAAAGATGTTCTGTATTGCCATGTGAACAGCTGGCCAGGCTTTTGGATTCTCATATTTGCATCTGGACCCGCCGCAAAAAATGGCGCACTGTATAGCCTGTGGTGTGAATCTTCGCAAATTTTCCGAAAACTTATTGTATCCCGCTTGAACCTCGCACGCGTCTGTTTGCCCTCCTTGAAGTCCCGCCGGGACCAACGAGCTTACATCCATTCTACAAGCGAATGACAGAATTGATACATTTCACTTAACAAAAATTTAGGAGAAATTGCGAAATATTTAATAAATTTATAATTTTTAAGAAAAGGAATTTTTAGATTCTATAGCATTTCTTATTATGTATTTTGGCATATAAGTAACAATTGTGCATTGATATATGTCATTCTTCTGAATGCATTTTATCTAACATGAAGTTACAATATATTTTTATGTAAAATTATATAATTAAATGTAATAAAAGTAGTACAATTTCTGTGACAGTTTAAAGGAAAAAAAAATTTTTAGTTGAACGCGAGCACGAAGCAATATATACTTATAATATATACATTTGCGAAAATATTCAGGCGCTTCTCATCCATCTCATAGCCATGCACGAAAATAACGATCGTTTTTATTAATCACTCTTATTTATCAACTTATGAATCCACGGATTTAACTACACGCAACGCGAATTTAAAGTACTGACTAGTGAAAAAAGAAAAAAAAAGCGGTTAACACGGTAGGGTAAGCGCATAGCGACTGGCAGTTCCGCTGCCATACGTTGCTTTATCTATTATCGAATCGCAAGAGTTGCGCCTGCGTCAGGCATGGTGGTAAATCATATTGTCATTCTTCTATGTACGGCGTTCGTAGGAATATTCAAGCCTGTAAGCGTGTAATTTAACACACGTTAAGGTACATTGAAGTGCAATGACCTTTCGGCATGACATTAAAGTAGCATTAAGATTGCATGTTGAAACTCTATTTCTTTTTAAGTTTTTTAGGTATACTTATCTATACGCATAAAAGAATCCTTCGTTGAAATCATTAGGATTATATTTGTTATTAGAGGAAATTATTAAAATGTACATTAAATAAAAATTAGAAAAGAATTCGATCTCTTATATATTTATTAATATATCTGTTATGGTATAAACAGTAATTATTAATAAATTTAATACTATTACAACAGTAATAATATGGTCTCGCTTTTCTACCGAAAGTGCACTTTATAAAACCTATGTGTATCGCAATCGCGATATAATTTAGCAAATCGACTTATAATACTCTATTAACTGTATTTTTTCGCAAAATCGCTTAGTTCCGAATCATAATGTTCAATTTATTACTCTTTCTTACAATTCATTGCACCACTGTAATTTTACATAAATTACTATAATAAGTAACTATATATTACATTTTAATATTACCTAAAATTTCTTGTAAAATTTTTAATATTGTAATAGATAATTAAAATAATATATTTTAAGTTAATACAATATATACTTAAGATTTACATATTTGAAATGTATTACGTAATTATCTATATCCTAATCCTTCCGTGTCCCTACCTACCCGAACTTTATATTCTATTGTATAATGTTTATATATGTATTATCCTACCTATCCATGTTCCTATATGTTCCGTGATATTCCTAATTATATTCCTATAATATTACCCTAACTCATCACATATATTTCTTCCCACCCGTATTATTAGTTTGTTTACTTTATTTTTTATTTAGTTTATTAGTGTTAATTAGTCGCGACCGCGATTACCCGAGATTAAGTTTAAGAAAGATTTTAAGTTTGTGGTTAATAATGATTAACATGGAGACGTCACGTTTCTGTCTCCGATAACATGCACATATGTGCAAGAATGCGCAGTCTTGCCTGCACGAACATTGTACATATATAATACCTATATTGGTGGTGTTGGGCACCAACCTACCTTGTAGATTTTCTTCTCTCGCCAAATCCACACTGGTGGCATAGCCAGAGACAAAATGGAGAAATACTCCTTTCATTGCCGGCCGCTCGTAGCCAGCAGATGAGCGTAATGATTTTACGCTCTCACATTCCGCGAAACACGACCGCGTCGCGAAGGGCCATTTATAGCAATTAAAAATTAATTAAATACAGATTTACTAACGTCTTAAATACATTATTTATCTTATATATGTATACTGTAATTTACACGCGATAACATCTTTGATTAAAAATAAAAAAAATATTAATTAATCAAAAGCTTTTAATGTTAAAAAAAGATCTTAATCAACCACGTATAATCCGTATAAATTTAATTACTTTTCGCGAATGATAGAAACTTTACTTTAAATGGCATGTAGGACTTTAATAACAATGCGAAGAAAGCGAACTGAGAAGGCCCATATTTTCGATTTATCGTTTCGAATATCGAATCTCACCTCAAAAGGGTGAAAAATAAAAAATTAATGACGTGAAATCCAAAAGGAATAATAAATTTCCCGCACAATATTATGCTAATGTGAATATTTCGTACACTCGAGCGAATACAATATGAATTTTGCTAACTATCTCGTTATTATAATTATATTTTTCAAAATCAAATATTTACATTAAATTACACGAAATTGCACAACTTTAAAATAATCGCTACACAAAATTTTTCTGTTTTACGAGATAACATTTATTAGATCTCACATCATATCGCTTTAACTGGTACAAGAACCAGTGATCTATATATCTACAGACTAGGAAAGTTTAGGTTAAAATTGGCGTGTTATAAAAACAAATAATTTCAACTAATGATCGTGAATATACACAAAGGATTTTCTTAAACAGTTTATATAATTTTAATCGTGATGTATGCTTGCTGAAAACATCCGTAAGTATGATACATCTTACATTTTTGCACCAATTTATGTAACATTTAATCCTGGAAAATATTTGGGAAGAGAACACAAATGGGAGAATAAAATAAAGTCTTTGTTACTCACAGTAACAAATATTGCGAATTTTATTCTATCATGGAATACTATTAATATATACATATGCAATACAATATATACAAATTGTAATTATCTATTTATTAATTCTATTCATATTTTGATTAGGTATCTCATTTTTGTTTAATTCTATATACATTAATGTCATTTATTCCATGATAGAATGCATGCATGATAAATCAATATATGTGATTTATCCAGGATTAAATGTCAAAACCTAATCTGTTCCAGTCAATATATTTTAAGGCAGCGGATCTATGAAATGTGATATATGTAATAATGTATTGTGGTAATTTAAAAGAAACATCTCTGCCACATATTTGACGTAATTGTCATAGATCCGTTACCTAAACTATAAAAATTTATTCATCACTCACCGACCGATGCGCAACGTCGCTACGATAATTCTGTAACAAGCAAAATATAAAGTCTAAATTAAAGCAGAGCAGAAAAGAAATCAATAGTTGTAGCAGTAAATATTTAAAAAAATAATTACTAAATACAGAGCACTAAATTCTATATTTTAGTTCACTAAGCAAAAATAAAATAACCACGCGCGTAATCTTTTATATAAGAATGCTCTATATCCATTTAATAAAAGCTTCTATATATAGGATTTATAAAATAAAATTTTTTATCTCTAATTTTCATTTTCCGAATAACTATCCAGTTAAAAAGTGGATAACCCTTCCGCATAAAATATAAAATATGTATATAAATAAATTTATTTACCGTATATGTTGCTCCGCCGCGCGCCGGTGCCTGATGTCTCTTCTAGGCCTCCTCCTCCTCTCAGGCTCCTCGGCTGTCAGGATCGTAGACACTTGGCACAACACTCGCGAAAACGCGGACAATTACTATCGCGCGATACTTTGTACGGCACTCCCGAAACGGTTGTCATAATGCAACGATCGCGCGATACTTTGTGCGGCACTCCCGAAACAGTTTCTATAGTGCAGCGGAGATGTAATCCTGTAGACTACGATGTAAACTACGATGTTATCCTATAACATAAAAATATAAAATCCAATTTATAGCAACGCTCAAAATAATTAATATTTTAAAGGATATCTATTTTGCTCATTAAATTTTATATTCATACTTTAAGCAAATATTTAAAATAATTAAATGATTTTTTAAAAATCTCTCTCTTAAGTATAAGATCTTTTTTAATTTTACGACTAAAAGTTTCTTTGTCCTACTGTTTATTTAAATCAAAATAGAATATATATAACTAAACATTTATAAAATTTCACATAAATTACTTTCTTCTAATTATTATTTCTAAATCATGAGAAAATAAAATGACTGAAGGATAAACAGGAAAAGAGATTACTTTTAAACAAAATAAAAGTGTTATATTTACCGAAAAGTTGTTACGCCGACCGCGACGCCCGATGTCTCTCCTAGGCCTCGTCCTCGTCTCAGGCCGAGTCTCAGGCTATCTTCTCGGGTTGTCAGTTTGGATTCCTTCGATGCGACACTATCCGCGTCGTTATCTTCTGGAACATATAAATAAATTGTTTCATATTAAATAATTCTTACGCGCATCAAACTTCTTATTCGTTATTCAATCGCCGAGCCTTTTACGGACTCGCAAATTGCGTATAAGTACTGTTTTTATCGTCGCAATTATTACGTCGTCCGAGTATCCCCGTGCACGGCGCGTAACCCCGTAAAATGCATGTTTTCCAAAAGAATTAACAGAAAACGTTGGGTAATGCATTCTTTGCGGAAAGTGAATTACGGCCGCAGTAATATTTTATGCTACGTATGTCGCGGGATTTAATACGTATATAGATAGTAAAAGACGCGATCTCTGAGATCGGGCGTCACAAAATCGAGCATCATGCAGCAGTAGTGAGACATAAAACTGATTTACGCATCGTTTCTCTGTGTAAAATTAAGGAACTGATTGTCTCGTCTCTCGAAAGATTCTATCGATTAGATTGCTATCGATGCGTTATCATATTAGTATCTTAATTAATTATTTTTCTATCATTACAATTATTACTAAACGATTATTAATAAACGTGTACGAATTGATAGTATTAATAGTATTTTATCCTGACACTCATCGTGATCATGTCTCGGAAAGTGATACCGTAAAAGTAATACGAAACACGGAGCGACTCTCGCTGCTGCCAGCCGGCTCGAAATTCGGTGACCGAATGATAGCGCGGCGCGATCCCTGCTCGGCGCGACCCCCTCGCGGCGCGACCCCCGCGCGGACGACCTTGCGTAAACAACGTCGACCGTTAAGATTTCGTTGTCCTGGCGAAATATGAAATATATATATAAGTTAAAAATGAACATAATTAACTAATATCACGATACAAGAACAATATTTCAAGATAATATATTCCAGATAATTTCATTGGTTCTTAATAAAATAGGCGTGTGTCTCGATGCACATTAATTTAATGCTTTGGCTTAATGAAATCTAATCTTTATTTTATCGGCGGCCAGTTTTCATTTTATACTTTTACATGTACATTATAAATTTGTACGTACCCGGTAGCTTGCGAGAGTTCTAATAAAATATATGGTATTTCGATTAATTATAGAATCTAACTCATTGCATCTATCTCTAGATCTGCGAGGCACGTTGTTCAATAACGAGGATGCGAATCATAGTATTACTAAAATATATTTAATTAAAATTGTAAAGTATATTTTATTTAATCTAATACGCGCGCGATTCGGCTTTAAGGAAACACTGACTAGATGAGTAAAACGTGCCAACAGCCCTATGACAATTATTAATAAATCTGACTATCGTAAGAAGTGCGGAAAAATACTTATATAAAACCATTAAATTAAGTGTTTTCACTGCGCTTTCATTGCACGTCGATACGATGCGTATAAATGAAAATTATGTTATATTATATAAATGATTTAAATATTTCTCCTTCTATTTTTCTCTCTTAATTTCTCGCACCACGTACGCAATAATAGATTTCATTAATCCTTGCGTTACTGCGATGTGCAATGCAGATTTGTGGAGAGCTGTATTTTTAATTTACATGTACTCGCAAAATAATTACATTAGCGCATTAATTCTGAGAAATCGTAAATGCACAGCTGTACAGTGTATGTACATATCTCCGCGGGAAATATGGAATTTGCTGTTTATATGTCACAATGTCTACGTACATTTATAATATTATATTAATATGCTTTTTTAATTACCTTGGCATATACTTCTTCGCTATAACTGCCGTATCAATAATGACATATTAATTTTTTAATGACTTCCAGATAATATTTGTTGTATTATACGTAACGTTGTAAACATGCGGGCATGTTTTCTGTATCGTCGTGTAAACGTTGTACATAAACGTCATTAATACACTTGTTATACTATAAAATCTGACTCAATAATATATCTTACTTTCCACATATGATTCCTTTCGAGTAAAAAAAACTCAAGGTATAATATATGTATAGAAACAAATTTTTATAATAATAAATTTTTTGCTGAACACATACCTGGAAATGAGACGTTTTTTCGATGTACACATATGTCGACGAGAATAGAAGAATATGTCGGTGAAAAATGATACGAAAAATGGTATGAAAGATGGAATTAAAAATGCTACAAAAGATGATATGAAAGGTGGAACGAAAAATGATACGAAAAATGGTATGAAAGATGGAATTAAAATGCTACAAAAAATGATATGAAAGGTGGAATGAAAAATGATACGAAAAATTATATAAAAGATGGAATTAATAATGCTAAGAAAACTTTAATGTCATGTCTATGACCTTGAATATCCATGATCATTGAAACTGTCTTGGAGAAGGCTTCAGTCGTAGGTGTTTGAAAATTCATGGTCCTATAATTTAAAAAAATTAAGATGACCTTTAAATCTCCTAAGCACCTCCACCTAAGAAAAAATGTATACCTTAACAAGATGTCCCCTTTTACTTGAAGCATTTCTTCTTATCTTCGAAACTGTAGGAGTTATTCGGGTGGCTGGTCTTAGGTGACTCACCCTGTATGTATTGTATACACATAGTATACATAGAAAACATTATGTATTTTTAATAACAATGTATACATGTTATTAAAAATATGTTTTAGAATAAATGATGCGCGCTTTGTATAAATCTATTATATGTATAGGAAAAAAGGTAAATGGCGCGCGCGTGGCGCGCGCTTGTAGTGTTCTAGTTCAATAAATTTATTAAAAACTTTTTTGTATATATGTATATACATATGTGACAATTATGCGTATATAGGTTATTTAATATTGTATATGCATAATGTAAATAACTTCTATGTAACTCTAATGATCAACAAATTCTATGATATTTAAAATTTATATTAGTACTTGTAGTTTATTTTTACTTTTTATAAAAGTAAAACTTTAAAGTTTTTTATTGTTGCAAAGTAAGAAATACATATGTGTATATGTGTACAGGCACTATATGCATAATGTAAATAATTTCTATCATTCTATGTAACACTAACGGTCAATAAATGCTATCGATATTTAAACTATATTTGTATTATTAGTTTATTTTTACTTTTTATTAAAATTTTAGTATAAAATCTGTAAACTCTCTCTTTCTCTCTCCCTCCCTCATCTCTCTTTCTCTTTCTCCTTTTTCATTGTTGAGAAGTAAGAAATAATATTGTTTGAAATAAAAATCGCATAATATCTCTGGTGAAAAAATTTCTCATATTTTCTCTAAAATTTTGTAAAAATTGAAACTTGTAAAAAATTCTGAATAACATATAAAACCAAAAGTGTATAGATAACAGGCTAAATAAGACCCAAGCGCTGTTGGTAGTGCGCAAATATTATTAATAATTTACTTTTAACATATAATTTTTCCAACAAACATATAAAATTTAGTCAATACTTTCAGAAATAATTGGGTGAGAATTTTCGGAATATTTCAGTATCCGTATGTACGATGTATGAAAATTTCTGATAAATTGCATAAAGTTTCTCATATTTATTCAGATTATTTCTGCAGATATATTGGCGGGAAAAATCTGAAATATTTTATTCTTATATTGTCTGAATTTTTTTGAAAAATGTTCCAATTCGTATAAAAAATCTGAAAAATTCTAAACATTCTGAGGAAGTCTGAAAATTTTTAAAGAAATTCTGATTAACAATATGAAAAATTCTGAGACATTTTTCCACCAGTTCTAATTTTTGGTTCTAATTTTATTGTAAAATAAGAAATATATATAAAAATCAACTTTACAGACATAGCACAAATTGAAAAGTCGTAATCGTCTTAGACATAGTGCGGAACAGAACCAAAGACGTAATGTGTTACCCATCGGAAATAATTGTGGACATGATTACGTAGTTCGAGGTGCACGTTTTATGCACGTAGAGGCGCTAATGAACGGACTGTGAATTCGAATCAGTGAATCTGAGGGCATGGCATGCCTACTCCGCACTCACTCTGCCTAGCTTCTCTGTTCTCTCTCTCTCTCTCTTTCTCTCTGATATAGTATTGAATTGAGTTCTATCTATGGTAGTATGGTACTATAGTGATGGACGTCGGCCGAGATGAACGGTTGCTGCCACGGCGTCACCGTATATAACGGCGGAATCATGCAGGTTTAGGAAGATTTAGATAAGATTAATTTGAGTATTATCAAAATCGTACGAACTCCGAGTGTTTCGGCCGCGTATCGTCGGTGCTAAAACGAGGACGAGAGATGTCCGGCTTTGACGAGAATCCCTTCGGGGAGCCTACGATTAACGATCCCTTCTCGGTGAGTATAGCGTTTACCTCATGTGCGTGACAGTGATGAAAGCGAAACACGCAGCTCCGTGCTCCAATATTGCTCGCCTATCTGTCAAAATTCTCCGAGGCGTAAATCGGCCCAGCCTCGCCGATATTACGCGCTTGCGAAAGATTAATCACGATTTATCGAATGATCTTGCGCCAATAAGCGAAACGTACGATGCTTGATCAGATTTATTGGATGTGTCATCCTCTCTAATGTCGGCATAATCCGTTTGCGTTGATAATATTTTTTTCTTATCGTTATATGACGCCGATAGTTTATTATAAAACCTAATTTTTCTTGAATATTTGTATGTTTTAATCGTACGCCATACATATTTAATGATATTACTATATTTTGTATGCAATTTCGTGACGCTGCAATAAAGTATAATGTCCTAATGTCATTTCCTTTTCGCATTTGATTCTAGTTTGATTTTGTAATCTTACTTTAAAAGTGTGATTCAAATAAAATGTATCTTTTTGAATAATGATTTATTGAAATATTTATATATACGTATTCCAATATTTCTTTGTATTCAGTTATATATCTGTAAGAACAAAGGAGAAGATAAGATAAGCAATTCTATTGAAAGATTAAAGAAGGAATGTCAATGGGTGTATTAACACTTAACACATGTAATCAACCAATATAGGATCCAGCGATACGAAGAGCAGTAACGTCTACACCCGCTAGTAGAGGTCTTGAAGATTATAATCCTTTTGCCGAACAAGGCACTCAAGGAACTACACAAGTCAGAGGGGCAGTAAATCCGCCTATCTATGGCGGGGTCGGTGCGACGCAGCAACCCGCTACGCTTCAACCTACTAATCAAGAAGCACCGCCTCCTGCATACGCTCGCACTCCCCAGCAAACGGTCAATGCGGCGCTTGGAAGCACCATGTCACCCCCATCAGATGTAAATTTATATTGAATATCTATTTAAATGTACTTAACGTATCTGTGTGTGTGTGGAGTACATGTTAAGACCAGATAAAAGAAATTATTCTAATATATTTTAGCAACGGGCGGAATCAGAATGGAAAGCCAGGGCAGAAGAGGAACTGAGAAATTCCTCATATTACCGTTAGTATATAATATATATTATCTATACTTTACAGTTTTTGATATTAAGTAAAATTGCTTACACAATTATTTATTGGTACTTTAGCAAGACGAAATAATTGGCCGCCAGTACCAGACAAGTGCTGTTTCCAGCCATGCTTCTATCAAGATATCGACGTGGAAATTCATACCGATTTTCAAAAAACAGTGAGGCAATTATATTACCTCTGGATGTGTAAGTCAATAATTTTAATTGTAGGCGATATTATATTTAAAGGGTACAGGGGAAAAAACGATCAATGTCATCTGGAGTAATTTCGGAAAAAAAACGCAATTTTAAATTTCAAGACATTAGATATCTTGGGAAGCTACTGAAAAGAGTACTGGCAGTGCCTGTATTGGAATGCATAGTGTTTACTTAGTGTTTACATTGTATGGACTCTGATGGTTCTTCGCCACAAGCGCGTGGATTATAATCATTTTCCCCAGCACATTTTTCGGCCTTATTTCCAATGAATTTTAACTATTCTTGATCAAAACAGATATAAGAATTATGAAAGTTCTTTGAAAATGCCACAAGAAAGCACGATCAGATCAATTTCGACAAAAAGTGGACTTTGATAATTTTTCCCCTGTACCCTTCAATTATTAATGTTATATATGGATAATGTATTTAATAATATTGTTTATAGTTCATGGCTGTGTTCTGATGTTGAATGTAATTGGAGGCTTCGTCTTGATGCTCTGTGGCCATGGTTTCTCGGCATTCGGTCTGGCTATCTTGTATCTCATACTCTTTACTCCATTCTCCTTCATGTGCTGGTTTAGACCAGCGTACAGGGCTTTCAAGTAAATCCACTTATCATTTCAGAAATCAGGAGTGAAATTAGGAATTAGAAATAAATTGTTTTAATTTTTCAGGAACGACAGCTCCTTCAATTTTATGGTCTTTTTCTTCGTCTTCTTCTTTCAACTAATCGTCACCGGTATCCAGGCTATAGGTATTCCTGGTGCTGGAACTTGGTAATAATATTTGTATTACTATATTTTTATTGTATACTTTAATTTTATGCACGATGTGCAAGCACTTGTATGCTAATAAAAATTGTAATTTTTATTTTTTTAGTGGCATAATTACCGCAGTTAGTATGTTTGACTCATCGGCCAAAGGTATTTTCGTCGGTCTTCTTATGCTCTTCGTCGCTATTTGTTTTCTTCTTGCGGCAGGTGGTGATCTCTTACTGCTTACTAAGGTATATAGCACATACATGGACTAAGATAAAAAGTGAAGATTAATATTGATCTCAAGTAAACTAAAATGAGATTATTTATTTTCAGATCCATCGCATTTATCGTACCTCCGATGCGAGTGTTACAAAGGCGCAGCAAGAGTTTGCTACAACATTTTTGCGAAACGAGCATGTGCAAAGCGCTGCGAGCAATGTCGCGGCCAGTGCAGTTCGCTCGCAGATGGCTAACGCTAGCCAACCACGTTACTAAATAATTCTACCATTTATTTGTTCTACAGAAACACTATGTTCTGGCTTTATATCATTCAGTAAGTGGATAGATCTCATTAGTTCCACTGTTTATGGATTATGCGAAACAATCATAGAAATGCAACGTATTGCAAAAACTTTATTCTTACAATGAAACGCTGCTATCTACGAAAATTGTACTTCACAATGAAATTTATTTTCTGATGTACGTTATATTATTAACGTTAATTGTACATTTAATACTGCAAAGTATTTCGGAGCATTCACGGATATTCTAAAGAAATCTTTCGAAACCAGTATGTATTTTGTTTCTAAGTATGACATTTTATGTTGAAAGGAAATTACACTATACATATAACATCTCTATATGTATAAGTTTGATGTATTAGTTTGTATTACCGTTTATCATGTACGTTTATTTATGAGATCTTCAAATTAGGTTACAATGATATGAGTGAGTTATTGATAATCATATCAATCATATAATTTTATTATTACATAATGGCTTATATTTACTAGCTTTCATATTTTAGTGGCACAGTCTCATGATAATGTGATCATATTATAAGTTATGAAAGTAATTAAATTTATTCCAAGTTCAAATAACTGCAAGCTTCGAATTATATAACATAATTTGTTGAATGTTAACATAAATGCTAATTTACTTATAAATATTCACAAATAGCTTTCTTATAAACCTTGTGAAACCCTATACATTCCTGTTTTTTTATACAATGTGTTAAGTCATTTTATTGATTGTTATTTCATATTAAACGGCTTTTATCAAAACGAAGAACATGTTAATAGAAAGGAAGATTAAACTTTACTGGTTACAAATTTGTAAAATAATTTTTTCAATTAAAGCGTTAACAAATATTATTTGTTGGAACTGACAGATACGACGGTTTATTTGTATTTCTTCACGTATTATAATGATAATAAACATAAATACAACAAAAAAAATTTTTTAAATAATTTTTAAAGATATAATCATAACAATCAGATATAAAGCTTTCTATGCGAAATCCCCAAATGTAAAGTTTTATAATTATCAAGTCTAATAGATATTTATCATACAAATATATCATTAATTTAAAAATAAATAATATTTAATCTTGATTATGATATATTGGCAGAGGTTAATATTTCTATGTATGGTTCCAATTCCTGTAAATTAAGCCTTTTGAGTAAATCGTTTGCTGTAAAAAAATATTGAAATATTAGTAACATATAAAAAATGCTAAAATATTTTATATATTTATACCACTTCGTAAATTGTTTAATATACCTTTTAAGTGATATGTTGCTATTGGATCTGTTGGAAATGGACAACCGGCATCAGAACTATTTAATAGTGTAGTCCCAACCAATTCTGCTGCAGTCACAGCATCAATAACTTCTACTTTAGTTCGGTACATGAGTTTTGCGTGGCCTTCAGCTAATCTGAAAATATGCAATGACGTTATAAATCGCCGATAATCGAAATTGAGTCAGGACAAACAACATGTGAAAGAGAACTCTTGTCTTATTATTGATGACTAATTTAAATGATTACTTTTTTGTTTTACCTGATAAGACTATCTAAGAGTCGCACTGTTGTTCTCTCGGGCTTTCTATGCGGGTCTGATCTATGATGAAGATAAGTTGCACTGAGTATCTTTTTTGCCTCTTCGGTTAGCGTTGGCTTTAATACGCGCACGTGTGCGAAATATTCGCAGAGAGTCTCTTCCGACCACAAACCCATTAAATTCAAAGGACGCATATACGTTTCGGAATATCTGTAATAATATTTCATGTGTTTTATTATTTTTTATTATACGAGCAACATTGAGTGTAAGAGGGAAATGCGGATATTATTACGAATTGTTTTCTTCGTCTTCACAGGCAGCTTTCAAAATGTGACTTGACGTCAATCTGTCCCATTCGGGATTTCTAGTATCTCTTAGAAGAAGAATCAGATCGAAGCGCGACAAAAGAGGATTTCCTAAGCAGGTTTTCCATTCTTCGCCTGTAAAACATCCACCGTCTGGATTGATGGCCGCAATAACGGAACAGCGACTGTTTAGTGTGCTCACCATGCCAGCTTTAGCGATGGAGATCGTTTGCTGTTCCATTGCTTCGTGTACAGAGGTTCTATCATGTGAACTCATTGTTATAAACTCATCCACGCAACATACACCTCCATCTGCGAGCACTAAAGCTCCGGCCTCTAAATGCCAACCATCCGAATCCTGTAATATATTTCTCACAGTAGATTTCTCTATCTTTCTCACTTATAAAATAATCTTAACTGAAAACTGATGAATGGAAATAAAGCGCATTTAACGTGTACTAACTTTGACAGCAGCTGCTGTAAGTCCAGCGGCAGTACTTCCAACACCGGTTGTAAAGACAGACCGTGTAGTCAGTCGAGAAGCAACACGAAGCAATTGCGATTTGCCAGTGCCAGGATCTCCGACCAGAAGAAGATGAGGCTCACCTCTTATACGCGTTCCCGTTTCATTAGTTTTTGTGACACCACCGCACATAACTACGGCCAACGCTAATTTCGCAATATACATCCCATATAACTATCGAAAATCAAAAGAGAAACAGAGAATGTGTTTATTAAAATATTTTTGATATTAATTATTAATGATATAAAATACTAAATATAATTTGGTGTAACATTTAACAATATTAAATTTAAATGTACCTGTGGACAAATAGAGGCGAGAATATTGTCCCTGCCAAATAACGCATTATCTCGATAATGTTCCCAATACGCTGTAAAAGTATCTTTTATTTCTGCTGTAGAGAATGTTGCGTCTGTGATTTTCCTGCGTACAGAAATGCTATTTGCCATCAGGAATGTCGTAGCTTCCGCGCGTTGGCCAACCTTCAATGTACCCCATTTTCGTATAACTATTCCACTGCAAATATTTTTATATTTATAAAGAGAGAGTTTTATGATTTTGATAATTATAATATTGGTATTTTTCTAAATTGTGTCAATTATAGATACACATATTAATAAAATACAAAAATATCTAATTTGTGAACCTGACATCTACATTATCTCCAGGTTTACATTTGTCAACAAGATCATCCAACAAAACTACTTGCAGTCCCACTGAATAGCAACTCATCCTTGCATCTGTTTTACATTTGTCCTGTATACAAAATATTGCTCAAGTAGAGAACATAATATATAATTCTAATAGTAAGATAAAATTCTTCTTCTGTACCTGAATCTTTATTTCTTGGTAATCAGAACAATCATCTTGTTCTAAAGACGTTGCAGCTGTCACACTTTGAGAATGACATGATTCACAACTTTTAATATTTCTGAACAATTGTTTTTCCCATTCTAACTATAGGGGAAAAAATGAAGACTAATTATTACACCAGCTTTAAACTTTAATTTGTTATTTCATATCGTGTCTTTTACTAGACATGAAGTTTACCTACTTTCACTATATTAATATGTTTGCATTTTTTACAGACAAAGCGTTTTTTCAATTTCATAACTGTGGGCTGAGACATGCGTACAACAATTCCGGATGTCGAAACTAGTTCACCAATTTTACCTACATCGATTTTTAATGGTACTGCAGCAATTCGAATATGAACCTGCACAACATGAACATGGTATAATAAGATAAAAATCTAGATAAGGGTATATTAATATTTAATTTACAACAGTATATAGAAATTATATATCTATGTGTCTATTTAAATATTTATACAATAATATAATACTTTTCTGATTAATATATTATATAAAAGATAAATTATTAGATAAAATATACCTATATGATAAATATCACTTGATTGATGATATAGACTTAAAGATTTATTCAACGTAAAAAAAAAATCGCTTTTATTCAAATAATTTACATGCAATAGTAATTAATATAAAGACTCATACTCTGGTCTTTACTATTTGTTCAGTTTTGCATAGTTGCTCCTGAGCTTTTACTGCTGCTTCGTTACATAGCGGTAAATAGTGTTTAGGATTGCGTAAGATTTTCTGTGCACTCTCTGCATCAGCCTCAAATAATGACACAAAACTAAAAAGTTGTTAACATACGATAAGAACACGATTACAGGATATTATTATTACTTATAAATTTTTATTGATAAATTGAGATTTACGCAGGAAAGGCAATCCTTAATGAGATACATTACACGTCTAACCTAGCTTGTAAAGACTGGTAAAGACTTACTTCACGTATATCGAATAAAATAAGTGATCCTCTGTAGCATTTAATATGTCTTCCAAGTCTTTCGTGTGGTGCTTCAAAAGATAATCTTGAAGCATGTTGATATTTTACAGTAAAATATATTACTGATCTTTAAAACCCGAAGATATACCCTCCTGACCTGACACAACACAAATACCACGATTATCACGTGGTTATCTTACCAGAGACTCTCTGGCAGAGAGAAACCTGAGAGCGGCCATCCCCTTTTGTTCTTGCGGTGGATGCATTTTCCGACGCGCCGCCTGAAGAAGTGGAACCAAACTACGGTCGGCAACGGTATGTCATGGGTGCGTGTCCGTACTATGGTTGGTGTCCAAACTACTGAAAATCGATAAAGTGAATGAGTCAGACAAGGACCGACAACAATCGCTCTGTCCTTGTCTCACGTATCACGTTACAGTAGGCGAGCTAGCAGCGGCGAAGCCGAAATTTCCTTTTACCCGTCTTGCTCAGTGTTGCTGTCACATGGCAGTCAGAAATTCGGAAAACGGAATCTCGGAACGGACTTGTCAGTCCGAAATTTTTGTGACTGGGCTCCCCATGGACTGATATTTCCGGAATAAGTAAAAATTGAAAAAATTATTTTTATTGTTTTAGAAGAAAAAAGATACTTACCGTAGTAGTAGAGTCTATTAAAAAATAAAGCTTCGACGTATTTTTTATTATACTCTAAAATTATATAGAAATTTCTTTAATTTAAAAATATGTTAAGGTTAGAATGCCATTTAGTTTTCCGTAAAAGTCGTTCCATGGGGAGCCCGGCCCTTGAAAAATCGCACCGATCGAGCTGACTCTGATTGGTTGACCCCCTCTCCGTTACTTTTCCGAGATTCCGTTTTCCGAATTTCTGACTGCCATGTGACAGCACCCTCAGTCTTGCTTCTCTTACGCGCTGCGTTCCGTTCAACTTCAAAAATTAATATCTCTGGTTATATTTGTCGTAGAGAAATCTTTAAAAAAGCATTTTAAAGCTAAAGAGACAATCTTTTTGAAAAAAATTGTTACAAGAAATTGCAAATTCCAATTGTTATAAGCAATTGAAATGTTTAATTAATTTTTTTACTAAAAAGTGCATTTAAAAAAATTTTTTAAATAATGCTATCTTATTCTCTACTTTATTCTGAAAGTACATATATTTTTTATTTTATGAAGAAACGATGGATTCTATCTTTTTATATAATTTTAATGACTGAGATGCCGCGCCGTGCTTGCGTCTCTGGCTCGACCAAGTGGCACGGCACATCGATTTCTTCGGAAATCTCTTGTATGTACATACAGCTTATTAATAATATAATATATAATGTTGAATATAATCAAAATTATACAAATCACATTTTTGTTATGAATATTACATTTTAACAATTGTGTAGTATTCTGGTAAAGTAAATTGTTTTGTTTTACTGTACAGCTCTGTATAATTTAATCGTTAATTTTCTTTTCTGTTTTGAATTGCCGGGATTTTCTGTAATAAATGTTATGCTCCAATTTTTCTTATCGGGAAATTTATAAAGTTATATAAAGTACAGTGTAAATTTCAATTTTGTTGAACTCCACGCAGAAGATGAAAAAATAATAGCGTAGTCACTTACAGACTTGTAGAGCGTCAAAAGTCTGGGTCTAATAGGAATTGTCCGATAAGATAATTTAGAGCACAATATCCATTGCAGAAAATCCCAGCAGTTTAAAACAAAAAAGAAAATTAACGGTTGAATTATACACTGCAGTAACAAAATTTATTATTGGGTGTACAAATTAGTTCGGTCCGTTTTTTTGTGTTCAAAAATGTATTTATTTTAAAACAAAATGAATGAACAGATCAATTAAAGTATTTTCCATCGCTGGCTACTACTTTCTCCCATCTCTCAGGCAATTTCCGAATTCCGTCTCGAAAAAATGACTCGTCTTTTGAGGCGATCCACGAATCGATCCATTTTTTGACTTCTTTATAAGAGCGGAAATGCTGATTAGCCAGGCCGTGTGCCATCGATCGAAACAAATGGTAGTCGGAAGGAGCAACGTCTGGAGAGTACAGCGGGTGGGGTAAGACCTCCCATTTCAGCGTTTCCAAGTATGTTTTGACCGGTCTTGCGACATGTGGCCGAGCATTGTCATGCTGGAAGATAACTTTATCGTGTCTCTCTTGGTACTGTGGCCGTTTCTCCTTCAATGCTTGGCTCAAACGCATCAATTGCGTTCGATACCGATCCTCTGTGATGGTTTCACTCGGTTTCAACAGCTCATAATATACTACACCGATTTTCTCTCTTCCACCGCCATGCCGGTCCTCGACGTCAAAATCCCCACTCTTGAAGCGTTAAAACCAGTCACGACACGTTCTTTCACTAAGAGAATTCTCACCGTAAGTACTTGAGAGCATTCAATGAGCCTCAGCCGCAGTTTTATTCAAATGGAAGCAGAAAATCAAAACTTCCCGCAAATGCTGCTTGGTTAACACAAAATTCGACATTTCCAACACTGTAAAAAAAAAAGGTTTTTGTATCAAACTCAAAGCGATATAAACTGAATATTATTGGCAGATGTCTATCCTCTCTGAAACCGCCAAAATCGGCAGTCACTATGAACCATTCATAACAGCCGAAGCCATCTTTTAAAAACGGACCGAACTAATTTGTACACCTAATATAATAGAGAAGGACCCAATCCCCCGGGTCGAAACGTCGTGATATAATTGTTACGATAATTGCCAATTGCGTCGATTTAAATAAAGATTCCCATTAATAAATAAATTTTTATCTCTATTCAAATCGTGATATAACAATGTATAGTTACCATGAAAATCTACCACATTTCTATACAAATTGTTATATTTATATTATATAAAATTAAGACAAGAAAATAACACTATGCAACTTGAATATAACGTATCATCAATGTTTTATGTTCAATGGTTAATGTCCCTGGTAATTTCGTTTGTTGGTATCAAACGTATCGAATATTTGATAAACAACAGTTACGTTAAATTTTCTGTGGGCAGCCCACGAAGATTGCTGAGCTCGCTATTAAACAATATATTATGGTTGAGCTGGACATAAAGCTACAAATAGCTCTGCTGCAAAATCATCGCTTTATTGATACTGCAGTCAGCAGTGCAATTGGAGTTTGCTATTTTACAATAATTTATTGTATCTCTCTACATTAGTATAAAGTAGAAATATTATATGAATCAAATTATGATGTTTTAATGTTTATTTTTATTTGCAGTAAAATGGAAAGAAATAAAACAGTGTAATATAAATATTCTCTCAATTACTTTTAATATAAACACATTTGCAAGGTAAATAAGAAAGCCATGTTTACAGCAGCATTTTATCTGAAAATTTGCTTATAGGAAAGCCACTATTATAGGGGCATGTAATTTCAAAGAGTGTGACATATGATGTGCATTGCTGGCTAAAAATATGAGAGAGAAACACATATAAAATTTAAAAATATTCCAGTAATACGCTACTTAAAAGTCTGATTCATGCCTTACTCATTGTCAATAATTTTGCTGAATTTAAAAGTAAATAGAGACTTTATATTTAGCACAGTTGTAATTAACATAGCGTTATTTTATTTCAAGAAAATAGACTATACAGTCTTAAAGGTTTTTTTCTAAAACTGTGGACTATTCTAGAAGTCTTTTGTCAGAAAAAATAGATACACTTGTGGATAGAGAGATTATCTAGAATAGTAAGAAAAGTTATTAAACGTAAGGGTGACTTCTTTGATGAAAAAAGTGTCTAACACTCTCTCTCTACTTTGTAAAAAATATTTTTTGTAGAACTTTCAAACATTTGATATTATTTTTTATTGCATTATAAAACAATGAAAAAAAAAATAATAATATGATTAAATTATAATGCATAAGTTTGATTTCATATACGTTTCGCTAATATTTTCGCCGATTTTGTTCGACATGGTCACAATCAAAAAAGCTTACATGGATATTGTATCAAAAAAATGCCCTTAAATCTTTGAATGTAAAATAGGTATTGTTCCAATTTTGTACTTATATTCCCGCAATCCGTTAAAACAAAACAAAAGTTCTCGTAACGAAACAATTTAAACGGAATACCGAAACGTTTCGGGTAAGCGCGGTGTTGATATTTGTCTATATCATGTTGACAATACCAGCACAGGTGCTCTTTGCTGATTGGACCACGTAAATGGTCGAAATTATTTTCCGACCGACTAATGGGCTGACGAATCGTTAGAGTCGTCCTCCAGCTTTCATTAGAGACGCTTACAGAGACACATTTCAATCTCATCGCAAGTGCCTCGCATTTGACGGAACAGGTATGTAGATAATTGTGTCATTGTCAACTGCCTCCCATTAACAGTGCATGGTTTTTTGATACTAGCTGGTTATCCGGGCTTCGCCCCGGAGGACTGTATATAAAAAATACATATTTATATAACAACTATTCATTGTGCATATAAATATGTACTTTTTATATACCATCTATTCTCTGCTTTAACAAATTATTTGTAAAAATATGTACTTTTGTAAAAATATGTATATAAATATGTACTTTTTATATACCATCTATTCTCTGCTTTAACAAATTATTTGTTAAATAATTGTGATGTCTTTGTTTGTGTAGGGATGACCCTGAAGTTGTGCACGCGACTTTATATATATACAAGATCAGCGTATCATTTGTTATTTAAAAATAGACCAAAAATTGATACAAATCAAAAAATAATAAAATTACGAGCGGAAATTATAAAATTAAATAATAAAATTGAACCATACGAGAATGTGTGCCGCATTTTAGATATGCGGTATAAGGAAGTGTACCGCCTACATTTAAAGTCTAATATATATATAGAAAATATAACTTCAGAAAAAGATGCCGATTTAGACAAGTACTTAAAGGAAGAATTAGGTACATCACTTAAATGTGTAAAAAAGGATGCACAATGTATTGTTAAACTGAGAAACCGTATTGCACACCCAGAGAAATCGATTTTGGAGGAAGCGCCAAAAGAGTTTCAAAATTAGAAGAATTCATTGGAGAACAAGAGGAAGAATTTTCAAATAGCAGAAAAATTTAAAAAACCTCAATAATTTATTTTAATTTTGTTATTTTATTGTGTTTCCTGTAAAATTTTAAATACAAACTCCACGAGTATGTGCAGTATTTTGCCCAGATCCATGGAAAACAATCAGCAAGAAGAACAACGACCTGCTTCAGTTACAACCGCCAGCAATATAGATGCTTCTCAAATTACGAGAGAGAAAAACACTTATTTAGTGGTAATAAGTCCTAAGAAGAATTGTTCGGAATTGGTGAGACTCTCGCAAGTGTGCCCGTCGAAGTATTCGAAAGTCATCGCGAAGGCGGACACCACAAATGGATCGGAGATACAAGGCACGAGTAAACATGAAAAGACAATGCAGAAAAGCAGTGCTGTGTCGTGCGAGAACGAAAGAAATCCTTTGTTTATGTAAGTTATTTTAATTTATATGTGAAGCCGTTTTACTATCAAATAGTTAAAATATATGCGATGCTTGTAGGAAGAATTTCCAGAGCACAATACAGTCGGAAACGCTTGTTTCTTCTGGTGTGGACAGCTTGGCGGAGTGTAACACTCTGCTGCAGTGCCACATGTGCGGCGATCAAGGTTTCACGACAGAGAGATTGGAGGTACGAGAAATATTTTCTAGATATTCGTATATTGCAACATGAAATTGCAACTTATACTTTCTAAATCATGCAAAATTAACATAATTTTCACAGAAACACCTGACATCTCATCGCGGTGCCAAAGAGTTTGAGTGTTCGGAATGTTCCCAGCGATTTTGTACAAACGGCGGTCTTAGCAGGCATATGAAGATGCACACAAATAAGCAGTAAGTGAATTAATTGACATAAAAACAAGATTTATCTTTCAAAAGCATCTCGACAAAAAGTCATTAATTTTTTTCACTTTTTCACACAGACGGTGGAAATGCACGACCTGCCAGAATAATTCCTTAAATTATTTTATTTATTCCAATTCAGCGAGAATAATTACAACATAAGAAGGATCAATTCTTGCTGCTTGAATACCTCATTTATTTTTATACTGTATTTTATATATTTATGTACTCTTAAGGGCCGGTTGTTCCAACCTATTGGTAAACTGACTAATAGTTAAATCATATGTCTATCTTTGTCTAATTCGAAGGAAAAACAAAGACATATATATGATTAACTATTAATTAGTTTACCTACAGGTTGGAACAACCGGCCCTAAATCAGGAGTTATGTGTGCTAAATGTGAGAATCTTAGCTTGAAGAAAAATGATAATTCCTAACGATACGCTTTAAATCTTCTAGGTTCGAAACCATTCAAGTGTCCCGTGTGCTCCGATTCCGCACTTCGGGTCACAAGAAGGTACACATGCTGAAGCACGCGAGGGAACATAAGGGCGGTGCGAAGCGCAAGCCGAAACATTCGAAGATCGCGGCAGTGGCGGAAGCGGCGGCCAGCTTCGAAAAAGTCGGCAATAGTTCTCTGGACAATGCGTCGACGACGATGACGATGACGACTTCTACGTTCTACCATGATCAGCGACGAGACCGCGCCATCGCAGAATCTGGATTATCCCGCGTTGGAACAGACAGTGAATCTCGATACTACGGTTTATCTGCCAAATCAAATCGCGTTTAACGACGCGATGACAACGACGATTCTCAACAACAATTCTACGCTGTCCGTGAATGAGAACAACGAGCTGGTGGCGAATCTGCAGTTCCTGTTAGAGAACGGCCTCGTCACCATTCAAACGGACGACACCCTGTTGACACAGCCAGCGATAAACGGTTCCAATACCACCGGCGCCGGAGTGCCAACTAACGTGATCGAGTTAGTCAATCCGACTCTTTTCAAGAAGCTTGTGACCTAGGTAACGCCGATCACATGATGATAACTAGTCAAGTGACGACGGAGACGACGACCGCGGACACGAGCAACGCGACAATTGTTCAGATGAACAATTGTATGCCCCCTGTGTCCGTACAGATGCAGACACAAGACACCGGCCGCGGCGCCGGGATGTTTTTCCTCGCGTAAGTCCTCTTCCATCCGACGAAACAAGTCCGCTTGGTCGACGGGATTCGCAGCCTGTCAACTAATGTGAGGAAGCCGCAACCCTCGCATACGCTTCTAACGTAGCACATGTACTCCGAATACTGGCTCTCTTTACTCTTTGTAGAATAAATAAATCTTTTATATTTTTTATCTATCACAAAATACTTTACGTCGGTTTTAGATTAATACAATTATTAAAAGACGTGATTATCAAGATCTATTATTCTTATTATTGACTTTTATATTTTAGAATTTAGTCAATAGACATGTTCACTTTCAAACTTATCAGGTTTAGATAATTGTATCTCGTACAGTAATTGTGTGTTCGATATATAATTTAGATGTTTAATATATATGTATATAAAAAATCAAACTTGTAAAATTAAAAATAAAAACAGATTTTATAAAACATTTTTTATCTGAAAAGTGTTTATTTAAAATAAAGAAAGAATAAAAACAGTAATTTTTTACTCAAAAATTGAAAAAATTGGATAACAGAAAATTTTTACTTATGTCATGTTAGATTTCAACATTTCAGATTTTTTAGTGTAATAATATTCAAACTATAATAAGTTAATCAATGAAAAAAGAACTTTCTTGACGCGGTGATGATTATGCTTTATACATATATAGTCATTTGAAACAGAAAAACAAATTGCTTATTCTTATGGCTTTTGCATATAAGACACGGAAATGTTTGCCACATGGCAAGGAGCGACGCGGTAGCAAATTAAGTCCACGGTATTCTCATCATGCGCATTTAACAAAAAGAAATCGTTATGCTCAAGAACGGTAAATCTAGAAATCCAATAAAGACTTTTAAAAACGTACGTATGGAGCATGGCACTGTGCGGTTGCGAAAAATGTGGACGGTCGTGGTGGTGGAAGCGAATAAGAAAAAATAGAAGCGCGTTCGAAGTGTGGTGCTATTACCTATATATAGGTGCATGATGAGAATACCGTGGACAGATAGGATTAGCAACAGGGAAGTATTAGAAAGAATTAAAGAAAAAAGAAATACATACATAGGTATATGAAAAACAATAAAGAGTAGGAGAGAGAATGGTAGGACACCTGCTGAGATATGTAGGATTAGTCCGCGACATATTGGAGGGAATAAAGAGAGGCAGAGGTAGAGTAGGTAGACCCAGATTAGATTATTGCTCACAAATAATCAAAGACGTAGGATATGCTCTACTTTCAAGAAAATGCATATAGGCTATAGAACAGGAAAGGATGGAGATACACGTCCAACCAGTTTTCGGACTAAAAATTTGATAATGATGCATATATATATATAATATAATTAATATATAAAATTTATTGAAGAAATGAGAGAAAATTGCACACATATAATCATATATAAATTTAATAATAGTATCTATATAAAATATGACACATATATATACAATATATAATTATCTATAAAATATTGTGTATAATCAAATCGTAATTTACTTCTTGTAAAAGGAACAATGTAAAAGTCATTTTTGTGTAATTACTTTTCAATTATTTCTCTCATTATTTTTCCTATATGTATGTACGGACAAAGATTGTACAAGAGAAAGAAGGAATAGGTGGACATTATTTTTTGTATGTAATTATATATATTTTTTTATTGTATATGAAAAATTTATTACTAGATTTCTTCCTTTACCGTTTTATGCAAGAATAATTAATCTCAAGAGTGGTTTTAATCCTTTTTATTGCAATATATTATAGACGTCATTGTGTGCATTTACGTTCGATAAATACATCAAGTAAGAGGGTTTTATTTGACAAATTTTCTTTTTTTTCCTTTTCAAACTGTTAAAGCACGTTATGATGTAACGTACAATATATGATCATATAATATATCGCGGAGTGTTTACTTTTACCTTCAACCATAACACGAATTTTTTATTATCTTTAATAGATACTCTTGTTATCGCGCTCTCGTTCTCGTTCTCTCTCTCTCTCTCTCTCTCTCTCTCTCTCTCTCTCTCTCATTCTCTTTCACCTAAAGATTAAATATATATTGTACAAAATAAAGATCCGTAAATTGTCGATAGAACTATAATAGTGTATGCGCGCGTACGCTTGATCGCGATAGTATGCGCGTCCCATTTTCATTTTGTTCCACCATATCCCAAAAACTATTCCATAGTTTTTCTCCTATATATACCTATTATACGACGCACTGTCCAATAAACCGAGAGAAGTCGAGGTGGTAAAACCACTTCGTCGTTTGCAAAATCTCTTGAAATCATTGGCTACATTATCTAGCTTTTCTCTGTAACAATTATTTTTCCGACTATTCTCTTACAAATACCTCATGTATGCAAAGTATGTATGCCTTTACATGCAGCGCGAAAATAGTACGGATTATTATAATTAGACACCACTATTTTTCCCCATATACGTCTAAACAGATATACAGCTTGTTCGAAATCATCGCTCGAAATCAAGTAATCGTACCTTCTAATATATCAGCAGTTAAAAACGTTTTATATAAAAAAATATTTAAATATAAATATAATTAATAATTACATATATAATACGTTTACATATGTTTTCTTCCTCTTGTATAATCTTTACGCCCATATACATAGAAAAAATATCAAGAAGAATATTTGAGAAATAATTAGAAAAATAATTTTTGCAGTTCTTCTTTTACAAAAAGTAAAATTGCGATTGGATTATACAATATTCTATGTATAATAATAGGTCTGCTTTTTTATTGCTATACTGGACTGCACTAAAACTTCCCTTCTCGCTTTCGTAAAATTGCAAACATATGCATTTTACTTAAAAAAAATTATCCTTTTCTTTTATTTTTCAATTATTTTTTAAATTTATTATTTTTCCAGTAGATATGTATTATGTATGAACAAAGATTGCAAAAGAGAGAAAAAATATATATGGACATATTTTATATTTAATTATATATATTTATTATAATTTTTTATATAAACAATTTTTATCTATTAGGATTTCAATTTAAGATGTTTTGGCGAGTGCTATGAAGAAGTGCCATTCGTCTCGACTCTTTCTCCTTTTCCCTTCTAATTTACATGTAAATTAAATTTCTGTTAAATTTACATTCGAATGAAATGAGAAACTGAGGGATTTATCGTTCATTCACAGAGTTTAATTGCTCTGCCGGTGCAGCCAGTTTTTGCAGAGTTAAACTCCACGCGCTACAGAAGGTGCGATGATTTCGGACTGCGCTTTGTCGCGATATACAAATTCATGTAAACTTTGGTAAATCTCGCTTGTAAGTATGTTGGCGTCCCAGAAGCAGCAGATACATTTTAGGCGTTTTATTTTAATCGCGCACACGAGAAATCAGGCTAATTATAGTTGACCCGATCTCCTTATGCGCTTTCGCACAAACTATATTTCGGCAACGTACGCTCGGAAAAATACGGCGAAGTACAATAGATACCCATCGTCGGAACTTATGCAAAACGATAAACGCGATCCTCGTCTTGAAAAATCCTGTGAAAAATACCACACTCTCTCTTACGTTCACATCTTTTTTTTCTGTTTTGTAATATTACATCGTATCCTTATTCGTAGATAATATTAGATAAGTTTTTAATTATCTTTTGGTGTATGTAATTTGTGTGTGTGTGCGTGTGTGTGCGTGCGTTTGTGTGTGTGTGTGTGTGTGTGTGTGTGTGTGTGTGTGTGTGAGCGAGTGAGTGAGTGAGTGAGTGAGTGAGTGTGATATGTGTATTTGTAAGCGTGAAGGTATAGTTTTATATATAATACGTTATAATAGTCAATTTTATTATTAATTAATATACAAATAATGGAAGACATGGCAGCAGCTAAAAGTGCTGGTCGAAAAATTCTTTTATCTAACACGTTTATAGAGTCTTTCTTTTTTTTTCGTTTTTTTCTCCTTTTTAATTCGAGTTAACGTTTATTTCCCATCTCACGCGACTTGGTTGCCCCTAAGGATATCCCCTCCTGTCATCATACGGACATCTTTTGCATAGAACGCGTCACGTCTAAATATTCGTCCGTCAAGATCGTCGAAAACTCAGATTAATAATATGGATCAAACAAACGCCGAACTTCCCGCGTCAAACGAGAATTTTCTTTTACGTGGGATAAATTCGATAGAAAGAATTAATATTAGGTTCTCACAAACGTAGATTGAATTCGTCTCAAACACATTTCTAGTTTACAAGTGACAGACTCTTTCAAGGGATGTCTATCTATTTGGGATACTTAAATATACACGCTATATCAAGACTCGCGTATCGACGATTTTCCGCCGCGAGCTGCGTCATTGGATCTCATTGACACGTCGTTAAATGTCATTCAATTCTAACGAATCTCTGTATATGTTATATAACCGATAGTAAATTTGTATGTCACTGCGATCCAAATCTTGCGACGTTGCTATACGCGTGTACCCACAAGCGGAACCAAAGGCCGCAATGTCGAAAAAATGGCTTCAAAGTGATTATATTAATATCAGAGTGTCTTAAATACCTGTGATATTGTAGTGAATTTTGGCGGCGAGTATGATCCTTCTAGACATTGATACGATCTTCGCACGAGGTAAAATGACATATTTTTTAATGACACACCATTAAAGATAAAATCTTTCTGTTTTCACCATATCATTATTTCTTTTTTTCTTACATCAGAGAAATCTAGGAATCGATGAGTACCGTTATGAAGAACCCAGGGTACAATTTATTCAGGGTACAAATTTGAGAAAACGTATTTTTATAGAAAAAAAGTTATTTCAAAAAACCAAAAGTACAAACGGTAATGCTAATACCAGTGGCAGAATACAGGTTTCTTTTAGAAAAAACACCTCAAAATGCACTACTCACTTCCAATTGTCATAACTCCGTGAAAAAAAATGATAGCTAAATCTTTAAAAAAGCATTTTAAAGAGGAAATTTCAAACTTTACGATGCAATCAATAAAATTTGGAGAATAAATTTTGTTCTCATTTTGCAGGCCATCAAAGTTGAAATTTATTTTTCAATTTTTCAAGGTCTATTTTAAATTAGCGCCGTTTGTAGTAAAATCGTCGCAGAGAAACGAGCCTGGAAGCATTCAAAAACTAAAGGTTCAAGCTTTAAAACGCTTTTTTAAACATTGCGCTGCGATCATTTTTCACAAAGATACATCAGATGGCGTAAAACAAAATTAAGTCAATAAAATCAAAAGTACGCAAACTTTCGCACGCTACTGTATTTAAAAAAAAAGTTTTAATATCGCGAAATTACCGACAGCATATTTATATTAATTGTACACGTATATATAATCTCATGATGATAAACTTATATATATAAAGCCATACATGTTCATTGAAACCTAGTATATATATGTATAAAGCCATACACATGTTTATTGCAATACGCATTACAAATACATAAAATCTTATGTTTGACAATTGTAATATTTTGATACATCACAATATTGAAATTCTTATATCCTACATTCCTACATAACCATGTATCCTTCGCACGATGTATCCTTCGGGGCTGGATCACACACATTCTTGACTTGTACTCTTTCAAAAAGTCCCTCCGCGTACAAATATAGTACATAAAATAGTAGGAAAAAAGGTTTTTGTTTGATTTTTTTACACTCTTACGATGTAAAAAGGAGGTATACGAGTAATCTTCGAAGATTAATAAATATCTATCGGGTCTCGAGTGATCCAGCCACCGCTAGCCAAGGGCTAATTCGAGGCAATAAAATAATAAATAGACTACAAAAGGAGGTAGTCAAAATAAATAATTACAAAATAATTTGATAAAGAAATAATTTTAACGACTGAAAATACTCGTAGAGAAAAGATACTGATAGGAAATTTAAATTTAATCTCTTTAGCCAAAGCTTTTACAACAAAGCTTTAGAGAGAAAGTTTCATGTCAGTTAAGATTCAGATATCAAATATATATTCAGACTTACTTGAAATTAGATCGCATCAACACAATCGTAATTTAGATATTTCTCAATACTTTCGAACAAGGAAATTATTCTTTGTAACGGTAAAGTGACAATACAATTGTTGAAGTATAAAATTGCTATCTTCCACTACAATTTCGTAAAACAGATTTTACACTTCCTTATGTGTAAAATCTTACAGGTAACCATTTTGCGTGGAAGCTAAGTACTCGTTATACTTCTTTTCTTGTGCTTGCTGTAACTTTTGCAATTTCTTAAGTAAGCCTTTGCTAATTTCTTTTCCTTCGGAATCATGTGTCGGCAATCCCTGCATAGAAATATAGGAAAAATACATGAAAAGAAAATATAAACTTAGACTTAATGTAAATTTTAAATGCAATAATGTTATACGCGAGATGAGTAAAATTTTACCTTATCGTCAAATTGGGAATATTTGTCTTTCTCCAATCTGAACATATCATTTGGCGATATTCTTTTCTGCGCTTCTTTTGCCGCTGCCGCAGCAGTAGCCTCTGCTTTTCTTTTTTCCTTTTCCAAGTTTTTCTCGAGTTCTAATTTCTTCTTAATTTCTTTCTCCTTCAACAACTCTTCCCTGTTAACTAATTTTACTTTACAAGCGCCTTCATTACTGTCTTCTAATCGCACACCGACGTTCGGCAAAACATCATCGCGCAATCGATCGCACTCTTGCAAAATATCGTTTGCCTTCAAGGTTTTCGCGCAATTTCGGACTTTCTCCCGGAAATCTCCCAGAATTTCAAGATAGGGCATAACAGTTTCTTCAACCTGATCATAAAACATACAAAAATATATACATATATATTATATTTACATTATTTGATTTAAAATTGTATCTCAAAATATCTATAAGTATTTATGTAAATTTATCTCTAGTTTCAAAACAAGCAGATAAGAAGCTAGGCGAGAATTGTAACACGTATCTTCCAAACGCGAAAAATCTCAACGCGACAACTGCTATGTGTACCCCCCCCCCCCTACTCCGCAGAAAGGAGAGAGGCCTCTACTGCGTAAATAATACCCCAAGAGAACTTCCCATGAATCGTCATGAGGAAGTCACGATGTTCGGCAACGAACGAAACGACTATGATGATGATGATATTCATTAAATCTGTTGTCGACGTAAAAAAAAAACTTGATATTAATCTTACATTTTTACTGACTGCCTCATCGTCAATTGGGAATCCGATTGAATCATATGAGGAAGAAATAGCTCCAAAAATGATAAACATCTTCGTAATATACACAGCAATATCCCTGAGAAGAAGCGTATTTGGATTTTTACTTTGATTCATGTACACGTTGCAATTTGCCACGAGCTCCCGTATTAAATCGAGAACAGTCCTCGTATCGATATTGTCTGTAACAAATTAATTTTTTTAGCGATACGCATTTAGATCTATCAATGATTAGGAAATAATTAAGATTTAAAGACTTACCGCATAATGCTTTATCTATAGAATGCTTTGCAAGATGAAATTTCTTATCGAGTTCTACTTCGGAATTGGACCATTTAGTAAAACCACTAATAGTAGTTTTTGTTCCCAAATTTCTGATTCTACATTTTACATTTAAAAAGAATTCCTAGAAAAATCAAATAATTTCAAGATTAAAACGTCTGTAATTTTTACTTATTTTTGTATTAAAGTTACTTTTTTTATATATCTTTCGCTTTAACATCGTCGTTTTGCTCTTATTTGTCTTATGATTTCATTTCAAGTAATTTTATTTCTTAGATATATAAAAATATGTATATAATGAAGATTTTAAATATACAGCCTTTTAGACATGTAATATCAAATCAAGATATTATACATATATAAAATTGTGTACTTACGTTAAGAAATTTTTCGTATTGCATAGCCATATTCATAGTATTATCGCTATAATCTAAAGTATCTTTCCATGAATGCAGAAGGAAGGCAAGTCTGAGCTGTCTGCTCGAATGTTTCTTTAAGCGTCCTGTATCGTCATAAAGTTCTTTAGCGACTTTGACATTTGCAGCCAGCTATAGTCAAGTGGCCAGAGTGGAGGAAATATCTGACCCAATGCGAGTTATCAAAATACGCTTCCGCTTGTGCGAGTTCGTTGTCATGATGAGGAAATTTAAGATCCACCCCGCCTGTATGGATGTCTAAACTTTCTCCGCAAATTGCGGACGCCATGACTGAGCATTCAATATGCCACCCTGGACGTCCTTTGCCCCAGGGACTGTCCCACCAGGGTTCACCGGCCTTCGAGCTTTTCCAGAGCGCGAAGTCCGTTACGGATCTCTTCTCAGAGAGCTTATCTGCCGTAACGCTCAAGTCGCCTTGGTAAAAAAAAAAATTAGTTAATTTAGTTCTAAAAAATAAATTATAAAAAACCAAGCATAAAAGACTATAATTTACCCTCTCCCTCTTCCAAGCTTGATGTATCGCCATACGCTTCTGGTACAAGCTTAGCGTAAGAATGTTTTTCTTGTTTATCAAACTTGCTTACGTCAAAATATACTGACCCATTACTTTCGTAAGCAAACCCATTGTCTATTATTCGTTGTACAAACGCTATTATCTCGGGTATATATTCACTAACTCTCGTGAGCACATTCGGTTTTAATACCTAACAAATTTATAGAAAAACAATAATGATTACAAACCAAGTTTGTTTTAAAAACAAATATATAAAACATTTAAATCTCTTACATTTAAAGCGTCCATATCTTTATGAAATTCAGTTTCCCAATGTTGCGATAATTTATTAAATATGGAATGTTCTGTGACTGTGCTACCTTTAATCTCGTCTAACCAATTGGCTAAAGGATCTCTAGCCTCCTCAATAATGCCTGTGTACATAAAAATCATTATATATTTTGCAGAATTTAAAAAAATAGATTCCATAGTCTAATAGAAAGATTTATAAAATTATATGACACAATCTAAATTTTGGAATGCTGCAACTGTGTCTCAATATTTGGAGCAATACTTGTAGAAATTTAGACCTTTCATGAAATATTGATAAATATTTGTACAATTTATTTCTAAACAGTATTTCAAAAAAGCAACAGCATTATGGTAAATTATTTCAGCAGAATATTTGCAAAATTAAATTTGGTAAGAAATCATCTAATAATTGAGAAATATGTTTGTTTTATTACTTTTAAAATATTTTGAAATATAATTGTGAAAGAATTAATAAAATAAATCAATATATATGATTCAAAAAATGTACAATTATTTTAAAATTATAACTTTAAAATATAACAAAATATTACATAACCATGGCAAAATTTTAAATAAAGAATCCATTGGTTTTCGTCAGATACGCGCAAAACTAATTGTAAGTCTTCGGAAGTATTCGTTCACATTCGGAAATTGTTGTCGCGGAATTATTTAAACTTGTGCCAAAATCAATTTTAAAAAACACTATATATAAATTTTTTTTCTGATACATTATGGCAAATCATCTTAAGATAATTATTGGGAAACTCCTCCACTTCGTGATACAATTATTGTATAATATTTGTGTCATTTTCCTATCGGGATATTACATGTATCTTAAGTGATACTTACTTCTTGAGACTCTGCAATCTTTTTTTTCATCCTTGCTCTTACCGCCTTCTGCAGATCTTCAATAGCTCTTGTTACTCTATGTAACATCTTCTCTAACATGCATTTCTTATCAGCGCAATTTGTAGTTTTTACAACACTCTCAAAATTAGCCATTACTTCTCTAGTGTCATCTAATATACTATTAAGGCTGTGACTCTCTTCCACATACTTTTCATATAAGTAATTCTGCCTTGCTCTTTTTATAATCTTATCGTCTATATCGGTAATATTCGTCACATATGAGATGTCATATCCAAAATAGTCTGACAGTACACGTCGTAGAATATCGAAAGATATATACGACCTGTAAAGAAGAAATATGCACATGAATATCTCGGTCATACATGTAGAAAGCTTACTCGCATAATATTAGGTAGAATATCAAAAAATATATAAAGTAAAACCGTTCCATAAAAAAAGAACTATTGTATCAAATTAAATAGATGCTTGTCAAAAAGATTGTGTTTAGAGATACTGTTAATACCTTGCATGGCCCATATGTGATGCATCATAAACAGTAGGCCCACAACTGTACCACCGACACGCGATTTCCAAACTGCGGGACAAACACTTCCTTCTCTCTGGTCAGACTGTTGTACAATCGCAGCACCGTGGCGTCCTTCCTATCTGGCAGATGCCAAGCTGGTTGTGTCCTCTTTGCCATTTCTAATTCGAAAAAGACACGAGGTATCGTTTCTTCAATTACGAGTATATTTTTTTTTGCAGCTCGTACAGATTAACTGACATTTCTCTCAATAACCTCAGAGCACGAGGGTACACTTCCTCAAAATAATTGGGAAAACGATAACAGTAAAAAAATTTAAAAAAAACGCCGATTGGTTTTTTAAATTTTTCTGCTATTTGAAAATTCTTCTTCTTGTTCTCCAATAAATTCTTCTAATTTTGAAACTCTTTTGGCGCTTCCTCCAAAATCGATTTCTCTGAGTGTGCAATACGGTTTTTCTGTTTAATAATAAATTGTGCATCCTTTTTTATACATTTAAGTGATATACCTAATTCTTTCTTTAAGTACTTGTCTAAATCGGCATCTTTTTCAGAAGTGATATTTTCTTTATATATATTAGTCATTGACTGTAGGCTGAACACTTCCTTTTGCCGCATATTTAAAATGCGGCACACATTCTCGTATGGTTCAATTTTACTATTTAATTTTATAATTTCCGCTCGTAATTTTATTATTTCTTGATTTGTATCAATTTTTGGTCTATTTTTAAATAACAAATGATAACGCTGATCGGCTGATCTTGTATATATGTAAAGTCGCGTGCACAACTTCAGGGTCATCCCTACACAAACAAAGACATCACAATTACTTAACAAATAATTTGTTACAGCAGAGAGAATAGATGGTATATAAAAAGTACATATTTATATACATATTTTTACAAAAGTACATATTTTTACAAATAATTTGTTAAAGCAGAGAATAGATGGTATATAAAAAGTACATATTTATATGCACAATAAATAGTTGTTATATAAATATGTACTTTTTATATACAGTCCTCCGGGGCGAAGCCCGGATAACCAGCTAGTATCAAAAAACCATGCACTGTTAATGGGAGGCAGTTGACAATGACACAATTATCTACATACCTGTTCCGTCAAATGCGAGGCACTTGCGACGAGATTGAAATGTGTCTCTGTAAGCGTCTCTAATGAAAGCTGGAGGACGACTCTGACGATTCGTCACCATTTACAGCTATCGCAGCACTTATATTTTCACTCATAACCTGAAGAAAATGTAAGCTTGCGTTAAACATCAATATTATCGCTTTAAAAAATTTTACATGCAAGTAGAAACGTATTTTATAAACATTCAACATATCTAAGTATATTTTCCCTAACTGTATCACGTACGGATGCCCAAGAGCTTTACAAGCTCTAACACTTGTTTTTAAGATGCTGGCGAGTTGTTTCACGGCTTCTTGGTCCTTCAAGACATCTACATTCTGGCGACAAACATTCATATTGAGATACAATCGCACATACATAAAAATATAAATTTTTTTAAAATGCACGGCGTATTGTAACATACCTTAGACGCCTGACTTCTAATGTCATCCCAAACTTGATTAGGGAGAAGCATGTATTTCTTAATTAATTGTTCCTGCACTACAGTATCGGCTTGAGCACTTATCATATAGCCAACTGCTTCGTAGAATGTATGTACCTATTGTATAATATTAAATTGTACAATATTGCACACATTATATAATATGTAAAACAAAAATATTATAATTTATTTTACTTGTTGTGTTTGAAGATCGCATATGATTGTGCTAATTGTAGAAAGAATTTCTTCAATGAATGGCATTGCTTCCCCTATTTGTACAGTAACAAAATGTCGTCTGCATTTCAGTGCTATTTTAATAAAAGTATCGCAGGCCATATCTTGCACTCCATCGTGCGTTTCTGAAACACAAATAAAAATTTATTCGCTTATTTATGCTCGAATTGCATAAAACGACAGAAAATTTTTATAATAAAAATATCTACTTACCATGCATAAACTCAAAAAGTTTATTTACAACAGTCTTTAAAAATTTCCATTGGGCTCGGAGAAACCGTGGATACTGGCCAACAACGTACATGATATTGCTGGCAATTATAGCTTTATTATCTGTGCCTTTTTTCTGTTCACATAAACCAAGTAGATCCTTGATTACGGTCACTAAAAAACGTTTTTCATCTTCCTCATGCATAGCACCCGAAATACTGCCTATTGCCCAGCACAACTAATAAAAAGATAAAGATATGGTAAATGATACTATCATTGCCTCACCCAACATTCTATCATTTGTATATGTGTTTTATGGGAGACAGTTACCGTATTGAGATTCTTCCAAGACCATTCTGAACCGTTAACCTGATTTTGCAGTTTCTCTGTCATTACTCTCTCTGTATCTAAATAATCAAGATGAGTAAGATATACAAGAGTCCTCTCTCATGTTTTTATAGAGATTAATAGAATCAGTGTCTTTCATGAATTCTCTGACAACTTCGCCGTTCTCATTTTCCACAACAAGAACTTCTCTGGGCTTTGCCATTCTACTGATCATAATATATCGTACTTTTGTCAAAACCTGACCGTAAAATAATCTCCGAGGTGGAACTGTCATGTTTTTAGACATGAAAAGTGGCGACGAGGTCACAAAAGGATTCTCTTTGTACAAGTCAGCTGCTAATCCATTCCAATATTCTAAACAAATTTTAAAGATTTCAACCTCGTCGACCTCAGAGATAAGAACGAGGTAATGTAATGCCTTTATTAGGGTCTCGTTCAATTGTTTCTTCTCTATTAGCTCGCCATGATCTTTTAGATAAGTGCAAAGAAACATAGCTAGGTTTTGAATAAAATTTTGTTTTTGATCTTGACCAGCTGCGTATGCTTCACGTATATTAGTTTCCAGGGGAAGCATTAGCTCCAATTGCTGCATCGTGTTGATAAATAATATAACGAAAATGTCATCATAATTCGGCACAGTAGCGGTGACTGCCGCGATTTTAGTTAGACACTTTAAAGTGACGTTTCGAAATATTGGTACGTTTAAAAACTGTGAATTGGTAACGAAGGTTATTACAAATAAGGCAGCAAGATACAAATTAATTTGTATTTAAAAATACGAAAAATAACAAAAGACAGAATGTGATAAGACACAATGTACCTTGAATATTAAAGTAGTTATCAATTTGGTTTCAAAAATATAACCAAGTGGAATCCAATTTAAAAACCTCAGTAGCGTTTCTAATGTGACTGCTACCAACGGAACATTTTGTGAATTATCCATCACAAATTGGCAAAGCTGGAATATTTGTGAAAATTCGCTGCACATTGTATCCTTTAGTGTTTCGCCTTTGTCTGAGTGAGCTGGCCGCTGGAGAAGTCAAATACTTCCTCTGACAAAAGTTTCAAAATAGCCATGTTATTTTGACAGAGGCTCTCGTTAGTTTTACTCGCTCCAACAATGTCACTGATAAAGGATTCCCAATTTTTGGGCCACTCACGCTTCAATACCTGATAAAATAACATTGTTAAATTAAAAATAAGAAGTTAAACGCTCAACCTAAAAAAGCTTAAGAGAAAAGATAAGTGGTTAATAACGAGCATAAAAAGGTGTTAGATAAAGAAATAATGCAGATTTATTCATAATAATATGTTAAAGCACATTGTACGTTTTGAACCTGCTTCTTCGCCAATCTCGATATAATATGAAAATTAAGTTAAAGATTACATAATAGAATAAATTAAAAATAATAGAAAATTGATAATAGAGGCTAAATTAATACAGACATTAAACGTACAAAACATAAAACAGTACAAAACATGAACGAGGATGCATCATATAAGTAAGCGCTTGTGTCAAAGAAACGAACGCATAATCAATCAAATAAAAGTTTTTAGATAAATTGATAAAACTGTATTAAAATGTAAGCCTTAATAATTCGTCAAAAAGTTGAAACCATGTTGTCGTTATTCGATGTTTGGAGGCACAAATAAACATTGTTAATATACCATTGGCATTACGCAAAGAAATATCTCACAGAGGAATAACTTTTACTCACTTGTACAAGGATCATATTAAGTTTGTTAAGATAAACTTTGGAAGCTTCCATCGTCTCTGGATCGCTGCTCGTCTTTATGATAAGGCCTACGATGTATTTTTTTATACCCTCGCACTGATTTCTCGGTAATACTTTCCATCGTGTCTTTATAACTTGCTCCAATATTTGCAAACCATAATATTTTGTTTGTTGATTCTGAAGCAGCAATACAATTATTTGCAAATGTATGTAATATGTGTCCGTCGAACCAAAGATGAGAAGCAACTTTGCCAACATTTACCTGTGAATATTCTAGTATGGTATCTACCCGTGTCCAAGCATTTGGATGTTCTTTAAGGGTTGTTAACACTTCTTGGGCGACTCTCTGTTGCTCACCTATCCTGGTATACATACATCCTACTATATTGTTGAGGAGCGTTATATCCAATTTCTGATTGAAGTCGAATAATTTAGATGCTTGCTCAGCCAAAGTTGCCATTGTGTATCTTAACTGTATGTCCTTTCGTATTCTTTACCTTTTAAATAGAAAAGATACATGAAAATACCTTGCTTTAAATAATAAAACGCTTAGGTATATCAATTAACTTGTAAATTGTAAACTGGCGTGTAAAGGGACACGCTGATATACATATGAGTTTTGTAAATATAAAACTGTCTATCTTTTTCGAAGAACTTCCTGAACTAGTGCACACTAGCGCAATAAATTATAATGAGACAAGTATATTTGGTGTTACTCTAACTAATTGCACTAGTGTGCTGTGTGCACCAGTTCAGGAAATTCTTCGAAAAAGGACAGATGGAAGTCTTATCTAAGTATTTTATAAATCTAGGACTCGTTCTAAACTACACAAGCGGTGCCAGATAGATAAGACGTAGCTGATGTACCAATGATTTAGATAAACAGACAATAGATTTCGACCAAGAATGACAAAGCACACAAGTTTTATTCTAGATATCATTGTCATCAATTAGAAGTCTAAAGCGGAGAAGTCTCGAGATCGTCCGATATCAGGGGACGGTATTGGACAAACAAACATTGTGCAACGGTACTCGAAAACAGCAGGGTGCCGTTAGGAACCTACGTCGCACGTGCTCCCGCCGCTTTAAAAGAACGGAGAGCGAGCCGCGACGGGGCGGGCAGCCCGCGGCGAGGACGCGCGCGTGACGGGGGTGGACCAGGACGAGGACGAGGAGGAAGGAGTCGCCGCTTTCCGACGTGCCCGCGTGAGGGAGGTCACCGATCCGCCGCGGCCGCCCGATCTAACCTACATTTGACAATCTGAAGCAAGGTTATGTGTGGATCGACCGCGGGCGCAAATCGTCACGCGGACGGACGGGCGACGCGATCGGGCGTCCGGGGCACGGACGTGCGACGCGTCCGCGGAACCGCCTCGCTCGCGCGATCTCGGCGTCCCCGCGCCGCGCCGCGCCGAGCCGAGTCGGCCGCCACCGTTCGTCCGTTGCGTCGTCGGGCCGTGGAGCGGAGAAGGCGCCGCGGGAAACGACGGCAACGACGCGCCGCACTTACCGTGTTCACTCTCATACACGTACTCGCTCTCCGCTTTCAGGAAATTAAAAAAAGCACACGTTCCGCGCCAAGGCCGGGCCACCTCGGCGCGAATCACAA